>QAOA01006130.1:209734-575681 GCA_003255065.1 Cercis canadensis | reverse complement strand
GGGGGGGGGGGAAACTCCAGCGAGAGGAAATAATAATAATAAAAAAAACCTTCTAAAGACACTTTACCGGACCTGGGCGTGTGTCATACCGGAGCCTTGCTCTCTCTCCAGAGATTGTCCGTACTTTTGTCGGAGGACCACAGCAACTGATCTCAGTTCTGAAACCCCCACCGTTTTTTTTCCGTCGTCTTCATCTCTGAGCTGAGGGGAACCTTCGATTCCTACTGTCTACACTAACCTATTAGATTTAGAGCCAACCATTAAATTCTTCGCCTTGGACCCTGCACTTGCCACTTTCTATCCCTTTCTAGGTTTCGAGTTCCCCATTTGAAAAATCCCTGCTTCAACACAGAGGATATTATTCAGTTCTCACCGGGTGAGTTCATTAAATTCTCCCTACCAACATTTTACTTCACATGCCTTTTTCTTTTTATCACCATGTGCATTTCGAAAAATAAGGAATTCGCTGTATCTTAATTTGTAATCAGAAAAAGAAATTTTATACACCTCGTTAGGATACTGAAGATAATCCCTTTTTGTTAATCTTGTTTGTTTAACTTGCTAGTTTAGCCTATTGTTATTTATACTTACTTGAAAACGAAAAGAGGGAAGTGCAATGTAACAATAATGACAAAAGATACGTAGTGCTATCTGAACTTGGAAGAATGGGATTCCATTTTTAAAGGTGCCAACTTTCCTTTTGCATTGTAAATGAACATCATTATTATCCGTTGTTTCTTCACATCTTGTTCCTATCTAATTCCTGTGTTGGCAGAATTTTCGCTTTTCTTTTCTTTTTCATTTTTTGAAACTTCATGTAATTCATGTCAAAGAATTTTTTTAAAAAAAAACATGAAATTCTCAAGTCATGACATGGCCAGCTCTATCAAGTGATGGCATAAAATAGTTAGAGGGTTGGACATGTCATGTCTCCTCAATAATCAATATATTGTAGAAAAGTACTACAGGTTTGAGTTAGTTTTATTGCCAAGGGACCACATCTATAGAAATCAGTTGGTAGTTTCTGTAGATATGAGACTTGTGCTCCTTAGCAGGTCCCTAGTTAATTCAGCCTGGTGCAATTCAGCCCAACCCCTATAATTTTGTCAGACCAGGTCTGCTTATTTGATGATGATAAACTTACTTCAAGTGGTCAAATAAAGATGTCCGTAACCTCTTAGGACAGACATCAAGTTTCAATAAAGATTCACCCTACTCATCATTCCATGTTTGATAAGTGGTGTTCTACCTACATATCACAGGTTAAGGTTGAACCTGCTGAGTTTGGGGTGATGAGTACTTGTTGGAACTAGACCTGGACTAAGGTTGGACTCATGGAAGCCTAACAGAGCATCTAGCATCATGGGAATTGGAACCAAAGTCAACCATATGACCATGTTCAAATTAGGGCTTTCCTTTTGAACATGTTTCTTTTTCCTACGTCCCATTTTGGATGCAGCCTCCCATAAGCTGATGAGATCAACGGAAGTACTATTGAAACACTGCCTAAGTTTGAAAGACCTTTAGCCTCTGTCCCTCATTTCTTTAGAAATTTGTAATTTGGAGGTGATGCTAGAGCTGAGACATGAAGTAATGTGCTACTATTAATATTTTGTGTG
The DNA here is from genome assembly GCA_003255065.1 of Cercis canadensis. Taxonomy (NCBI): domain Eukaryota; kingdom Viridiplantae; phylum Streptophyta; class Magnoliopsida; order Fabales; family Fabaceae; genus Cercis; species Cercis canadensis. Next base: position 574,062 of record QAOA01006130.1, on the reverse strand, counting down.
CGTGTGTTTTTTTGTGTGTGAGAGAGAAAAGAAGAAAAACCCCTTAAGTGGAATATCATGAAACTATACTAACCACACACACATATAATTATTCATTGCATTTGTGTCAGATTTTCCTTGTACTCCTGAACACGTGTGGATTTTAATCTGTTTATTTCTGCTGTAGGATGATGATGGATCATCAATCTGGTCAGGCATTTGATTCAGATGAAAGTGACCTTGATATGCAAGTAGAAATTAGTGAAAAGCAAGAGGAAATAGAAGATGAGCTTCCTAATAACCTGGGACTATGTGCAGTCGAAGATGAAAAATTTGTAGAACAATCAGTTGGAAATATTTCAGCCAATGCAGAAGGTTTAGAACCATATGTAGGCATGGAGTTTAATTCAAGAGATGAAGCCAGAGAATTTTACATTGCCTATGGAAGGCGGATTGGTTTTACAGTACGAATACACCATAATCGTCGTTCACGAGTAAACAATCAGGTTATTGGTCAAGATTTTGTCTGCTCAAAAGAAGGATTTCGAGCAAAAAAGTATGTATACAGAAAAGATAGAGTTCTTCCTCCTCCACCAATCACCAGAGAAGGTTGTCAAGCCATGATAAGGTTGGCTTTACGGGATGGAGGGAAGTGGGTGGTCACCAAATTTGTGAAGGAGCATAGTCATAAACTGATGAGTCCTAGCAAAGTTCCATGGCGGGGATCTGGAAAGCACTTGGTTAGTGAGGTATGCCTTTGTCCTAAGAACATTGTGTACAACTAAATGGGAGATGCCGCAGTTTATGTGATGATCTATGTTTAAAGGCAGAGTGAAATTTATCTTTAAGGCACTGGCACAGCTAAGCCTGGTGTGCATGCCTTCGGAGTTTCTTTTCAACACAATATGCCCAAAATCCTGTTTGTTAGTTATGCTGTAGTGAACAAATGGAAAAGAAGAATAGGACTGAACAAACAGCATTGCAATCTAACAATATAAAAAAATTACATCAAGGAAAGCTGACAATCCTTACTTTAGATTAACTTTTTGAGAGAGGTTGCAGTTGTATAAGAATTTACAGTAAACGAAAAAGAAAAAGAAAAGGAAAAATAAATAATATATATATATATATATATATGAGTTGTGCAGCCATCAGGCTCAGCTAAAATTGGAAATATGGTGAATTGCCTACAGTGGGATATTATCATATTATTGATTCATGGCTAGAGTCCAATGTCCCTGTTCTGTTTGTTTCCTTGGTGTTACTTCAACTTATTATGATGGATTGTGCGTTCACTTAATTGTTGAGTTCTTAAAAATTAAAATGTGTTTTGCAGGATGAGAAAGATAAGAGAATCCGTGAGCTATCTCTTGAGTTGTACAATGAGAGGCAAAAGTGCAAGCGACGGTGTGCTGCATATGAAGAACAGCTAAATATGATTCTGAACGATTTGGAAAAACACACAGAACACATCTCCAAAAAAGTTGCAGATATAGTGCAAAGTATAAGAGAGATCGAGGAAGAGAAATCAGATTCAGATTGTGGATAATAAGTGCCATTTATCTCATATCTTTGCTCAATACGAATATATCCTGGATGAGCTCATGCAGCCAGCCCTTTTATCATTTGAATGATGCAAATTTCATTCTGTCAACATTTACATGTGATTTGGCTTGAAGTTATCCACAGGTGGTGAAATTAAGTTCAGGCAGTGTATAGTTTCTCTGAGAAAATCAATGGGTGTGTGTATCATGTCCTGGATGAGGAGCCTTATTTCACGTTGTTATTCTTGTAGGGATTTTCCATATGAGAACGGTAGCCAGTTTCATTATTACATTGAACCCAACTTTTTCAGGCGGTGCATTTGTATGATTACCAATACAGGGATCTTGTTTTCATGTTGATATGTTTATGCTTGACGACAGGGACTATGATTATTGTTTTTGTCTTTTTGAGCCACAGATAAGTAAATATCTCTACAACATACCATGATATCATGTTTTAGTATGTTTATAAAGAATATATATTTCTGAAAATAAGACTTTATAGAGTACGTATCTACATAAACCTCGATTGTATCTACATTTCCGTATGAAAGGAGAAAACCATGCCACCATAAGATTTTTCTGCGTTCATAAAATAAGTACACAATCAGAAATTTCCACATGCATCACAAGCTTTAGTGAAACCACCGGCTAATGATTCAAAGGATATTGTAGTATGTTACTTTTACCAAAAAGTGAGAAGTTTAAAGAGAAACAGAGAATTGAGAAAAAAAAATCCTTGGTTCTTAATGTTAGAGGGAAAGATTTTTGATTCTAGATATGAAGAGCTTGAAATTTAGCTCTTATGTAAAATGTTTAAATATTTCTTAATGCTACAAAGTTATTCTGTAATGTTACAATAATGAAATATGAATTATACTCTCAATCGCAGCATGCTGTCTAATTTTTCATTTCAGGAGTTTACGGTTTACCGAGACAAGATTGTCTATGGCTATGGGTTCGGCAGACAGGATCATTTCAATAATGAAATTTAAGTGCAACGCTGGATATGATACATAACACGAAATCAATGAAAATGGGGATATCGATTATCAAAATCCAACAGAAATCGCAGAACAGTTTTACAAACTGAAACTATAACACCCAATTCTCCCGCCCAAAAAAATAATAAAACGAAAATACAACAATATCTTGTTGCTAAATTTTCCCCATTCCCATTGCCTTGGTCTTCCTTCCTCCCCCTACCTCCCAAAATAAAAAAGAAAAATGTATTACCACGCTTCATCTACCTCTGGTGCCCACTCAACGTGTGCCTCTGCCTCCAACACATTAATTACCATTTACCGCATACAAATACGTCTTGAACGCACGCTAGTCGCTAGATGACTTGAAGGGATCATGATAAATATGACTATTATGATGATGATGATGCTCATTTCAGTTTTTTTTTTTTTTTATCAATGTGTCTCAAATTGGATCCTATGGTCCCCAACCTATTTACAAAGGGAACCCTTTCTCTCATATTAACTCAGAGCACTGAATCCACCCCCCTTCATCATTTGCTTAAACTCCTTGTAGTTAACCATCCCATCTCCATCAACATCTACCTTCATAATCATCTTCTTGCAATCTTCTACAGTTCTTCCCTGTTTTAGGCCAAGTGATGACAGAACAGCCCTCAATTCTTCAACGGTGATAAACCCATCACCGTTTTGATCAAACACGTTGAATGCCTCCTTCATGTCCTCTTCTTCATCGCGTTCGTCCATTATCGATTGGTATAAGTCGCCAAATTCGTCGATATCCACACACCCATCTCCGTTAACGTCTATTTTTTCAATCATTTGCGTTAACTCTTTGTCGGGAATGAAAATACCCAAATTCTCCAGCGAGTCATTTAGCTCCTTCTTGGTGATTCGACCATCCCCATTTCGATCAAACATTTGGAAAACACGTTTGAGCTCATTTGGGTCCATTCTCTTATAATGGGCCCTTGATGAAGAAGATGAAGAGGAAGAGGATGAGGAAGACGAAGGTGGCAAGGGCAAGGTTGGTGTTGTGGTTTCAACAAGATTGATATGGCGAGGGAACCAAGACGAGGGGAGGAAGGCTCTAAGCTTTTTGGGGACTAGATAGAGGATAAATGAATTTAGAAGGTTGTAAACAAGGAAAATCCTTAGCAAAATAGTTGGCATTGGAAGACTGACACAAAATTTGTGGTGGTGCCTCTTGTTTGTTTACTATGGCTGAGAAAAACTTGGAGACAAACTTGGCTTCATAAATAAGGGAGTTAATGTTGTTACGTAGAAAGAAAGACAAAAAAAATAAAAATAAAATAACTAGAGCTTTGAATTAATTCATGATGATAGTGGAGGGACAAGTGTGGTGGCTCTGTCTCAGGCACAGAGGAGAAGAGGGTCTCTCTGCCTTTAAGAGCTGTCTTGAGGCACTTTTACGCGTATTCCCCTTGTTATCATAATAATTATTTGGTTATTAGTTTAATTTTTCAAAGACGCGTTGATATAATTGCTTTGCTGCTATTTGGTCCATTTCAATTGGTTTTGTTTGGTTTGGGTGCCTATTTGTTCTTTGTTTAACTAATCTAATCTCAATTCCTAATCCATTATTACTATCATATTTATTTAAAAGCTCTGTTTTGGGGGTGGGCCGTGGGAGGGGTCACGGAAACATTAGTTTAGTTGAATTTAAAAGCTGTGACCGTTGATGACGGATCTAAAATTGAGAGAGAGAGAGAGAGAGAAGAGACGTTGGAGATTGGACCCCGCCAAATGATGAGAGGTCGGCATGACATGTACAAAATACAAGAGACAGTTGGATTTTCTGAACGGTTATTTGCGCGTGTTTGGTCGCCCAACGACACGTGGAGCCCTTTTTAAGGTTCTGGCTGTCGGGTGTCGTATTGGGTTAAGGTTCACCGTTTTACTCTCTCCTTTCCGTGACCCTAGACGGCCTTCAAAAATCAAAATGTCCACAATTAATTTGTGTCTGCTTGTTTCTTCTTTTTTAGTTCTTTTGTTAACTAACCATAATTTCTACCTTCCCTTTCCTTTGTTTTATTTCTTTTTTGTTTTATTTTTGCTAAGTGACCATATTTTAGATGTATGAAACGCCATGTCTTCTTAAATCTAGTTTGGTAAATTTGGAAGGTATTGAGTTCAAATCAAATAAAAAAATGTGGAGTTCAAAATTTAATGAATTTAAAAAAAAAAAAAAAAAGTAAAAGGAAAAAACAGAAAAATGAGAACACCTTAGCTAACTTAGTCAACAAATAATTGCTTTTGATATCTAAAGGGGTTGACGGTATATGCTGTTTTACATTAGGATTCATTCCCTACTAAAAACCCTCTCTCTAGATTGAAGGAAAAGGGTGCAAGTTGAGGGGTTACACTGGATACCCTACCGCTAGAATTGGCTCATTTTTTTACCTCCGTTGAACTAGTCTTTGAACAGATTTCACTTTAAGACAAGTTCTCCATTATTGATACCTAAAGAATTAATATATATATATATATATATGTCTTTAGCTCACTGGATATTTGACTTAAAGCAACAAATCCGTCTGATATTCTATTACCCACTTGCCTAATAGGTGGTTGGACACAAGTCACCTTTTCTGCCCTTTACGTTTACTTACTCACTCTGCTTTGTATGTATGACAAATGCGCCATTCCAACAAATTTGTTCAATACTGCCAATTCTAAACAAAAAGCAACCAATATTTTATTTTTTTCTATTAATTTATATTTCTTTTTCCCTTTTCATTTTCACGAGTTTTGATCAGTGTTTAGATTCTAAACTTGTTTGAGTTATATCGGAAAAAGTATGCTTTATTCGTACGACTCAACCAGCAATATGGATTAGATTAATACTATAATATTGCATAATTAAATTGGGGGTGGGGGTATCATTTGGGCTACTTGAAAGTTGACATTGTCGTTTTTAAATTCAAGTGCTTGTGAGGATTATTATAAGAAATGAGGTTGACTAAGAAACTAAATTGGTCCAGAGAGGAGGGACAATTATAGTTGATGTACAAGTAGACATTGGTGAGGTGTGGTGTGAGGAGGGAGATGGACACTCACTCACACATAGGCGCAGAATCTTGGATGTGGCACATAATTGATTGATAATCCTAATAATAATCCTTGGCTTCGATCGCGCCATAATTAACTATTGAAGTTTCTTGCTGGCGCCTCCTAGTCACAGCAGACATAAAAGTTCAACTGCCAGCCAGCTTTCAATTCTTTTTCTTTTCTAGTTTTAGTTCAAGAGGATAACATTATTGCTGAGCCTGAGTTGTTCCCATTTTGTATTCACAATCACATGTTCCAACCTTTGCTTGCACTTTGGATAAATCTTATTGCCTCGCCGCTTTTTCTTTTGTACCGTAGAAGAATCTACTTGAGCATTTAAACACTTGTTTTCTGGTTGTAATGTACTTGACTATTCTTCTGGTTATATATATATATATATACGCATGTCAGCCTCAGTGGGTGAATTCTCAAGTCTCAACTTTTAAAGTGAATGAGCGACACGGGCTTAGCCCACCAGCACCACCCAACTTGTCTGTACTCTGTAGATATAATATATGTCAGAGACAAAGCTGTTATTCCAGCAAAAAGAAGAACAAAAAAAACAAAAACAGAAGGCAAAGCTTGACTTGTGCAGTTGTGCTTATGTTTGTGAATAACCTTAATTGTAGCAATAATGCTAAAGCAACAAGCTAATGAGTTATAATGTTTTATAAGCTTGTATCGTGATGGATTATGTGAACTTGTGAATGAACACATGGCCCAAATAACAACTTATGAATCGTGATGATGGACAGAGACAAATACTTGTCTTGTAGCCAGTTCTGAGTTAAAAACAAAACAGTAAAGAACGTCGCCTGAGAGATTCGAACTCTCGCGGGGAAACCCCATGTACTTAGCAGGCACACGCCTTAACCACTCGGCCAAAGCGACAACTTGATATTAGTTATGTAAATTATTACTATTTGTTTGGATTTATGGTTTTGGATAGGGAAAATAAGAAGAAAAATACATCATTTTTATGTTTCTGAAGAATTGAATAAATAATTTTGTAATCGTTTTAGGTTTAACTTCAAGCTCAATAAATTTGTAATCTTATTAAAGTGAGTTCTAGGGGAGTAAAGAGACAAATTTGGGCCCAAAGAATGAAGTCTGCTTGTCTTAGCCCAAAGCCCCAAATTGGAGCGCGTGGCTTCCGGACAATTACTTCTTTAGGTTTAAGAAAAGGTTAGTGTTATGCTACACCACTTTTAGAGATGAGGTAGCGGTATCACACTCATTATCTAAGTGGATTTGATAGGACTTATTGTGATTTTGGTGTCATTATGAATATCTCAAATAATTGGGTCATCTAATATATAACAGGATACACAATTCTTTTTAAAATGTAAAAATAATATGATATAAGAAAATTTGTCAAACTTACTTAAAAAAAAAATTAATATATTTTCTTATATCACGTTATTTTTATGTTTTAAAATAAATTATATATTTGAGATCTTCACAATAATACTAAAATTACTAAATAGATCTCACAAAAAGTAATCTAAAAGATGATGTAGCTTAGTAATTACTTTTAAATAATATATACTTACAAGGCTTAGACAATGGCATAAAAATTGGATTTAGATGGATAATTTTGCTTGTTTACAAGTACGAATATAAATTGGTCATATTTGCCTGAAAAAGGTTGAGTTTTCAGGAGATTCTTAGTTCAACTATCATCATATAATTATAGTTTTTTCATCAATAATTTTTTTTTTTCATTGCATCTTATTATAGTCTTAATAGCTTAATACAAGGGGACACGAGTCATCTTCAAAATTCAAACTTTTGAATAGCAGAATCTATATCATAACCTAATCCAGAGACTTGGGAACTGGATTAGCATTGTTTCAATCTCGTGGTTTGGGATCCAGGATAAGGGCAGAGTATTCGTTATATCTAGCGCCACGTGGTCCACTTTAGACTCTTACGCTTTGTTTTCCATTAAAATGCTGGGCCAAGAGCTAGTTGTTTTAGACCTGTCCGTATGGCAACATAGCCAGGATATTTCATTTATAAAATAACCAAATGTCCTGGATTATTCACGAAAGTACCACTGGTGACTGGTGAGTCGTCCTCAGTGAGCGTGAGCGTGAGCTGTGAGTGTGTGAGTCCCCACCGCTTCTTCGCCCCGAAGTCTGAACAAGATTTTCAGGCCCGTTGCTCGGTCCAGTCCAGCCGTCTTTCTCTTTATAGCAAAGTCTTATAAGTTGAGATTTTTCCCATTTTCCGACACATTCTCTCACCAGCTTCCCCTTGAGATTTGCGAATTGCGATCAGGTACACCTTCTCTTCTAACTTTCTCTTTCGTCGTGCTTAGCAGTTAGTTCTCTGTTTTCGGTATCTTTTGGGATAAATTTCAACAACTTTGCTCTCTGTTTCTCTAATTCGTCTGCTATACTTGAATATACTGTTCTCTTATGATTTCTTTTTTGAGCATTGATGCCCCTCAGTCTCACATTCTTGCGTAAGAATTATGGGTTCCCTTGTAATAGAATCAAATCCGATTTGCCAAGATCACTGCTTTCCTTATGCACAGGCTTTGCTTTTAGTAACAGATGTCGCTTAATCTTCCTTCTGAATAAAAAAAAAGAAAAAGCAAGAACATGAAGAAAGTTGAAATGGCCATGGCCATATGTTGCACATTGCATTTATGTTTTGTTTTGGTCTATGTGCTACTTGGTAAGGGAACTATTTATTCTAAATGTTGTTAAAAGAATGCGCAAGAATGTTTGTTGGTTTAAATGTCATTGTAGAGTTTATGTCAGTGGAAATTTTTAGCTTTGAATAGCATAATAGAATGTAGGGAAGGCGAGGACCTCCAATTTGAAGCAAACCAATCGTCTTTCTTTGGCTGGTCCTTTATACCTTTTCAAGGGCCTACCATAGCATTGTTAGAAATCAATGCAGTCATAAGTCTGTAATTGCCCTTAAGATATCTTATTAAAAAGCCGGCACTCTTACATTGCAATTGAAAGTGATTTGGGATAAGGAGCAAAACATTTTCCCAGCATATAAATTATATTCCTCATGATCGTAGTTTTATACTATAGTAGACCATATTTAGAGCATTTAAAAAAGTAATAAGTTTTGCTCCAACATAGATAGAGGACAGCAGCTTGGAAGATTCCAAGACAGTTGATCACGCCACCTTGTAGAAAGGACTCCCCATTTGGAAAAGTAAACGAAACACACTGTTGGAATTACATATAAGACAGCATTACTTAGGAAAAATTTATGAAATTTTCAATATTTGGAGTTGTGTTACAGTTATTGCACTCTAGATAAATTCGTAATTTGTTATCAGAATCTGCTGGGAGGACATTCTTAATTAAGGCCCACACGTGAATAATATCTGTACTCAAATTCAATTATCCTTTTAGGTGAAATTACCATTTACAACTTAGCTAGTTGGAAATATGTGAACACTTCTGTTTTATTAGCACATTGAAATGTAGAGATTTGTCTACAGGTTTATAGAATGAGAATTTATGTTCTGTAAAATGGGAATATTGTTACATAAGATTATTTGATGCCACCAAAAATATAAATCCGTCCTGAATCAGGGCTAAGTTCAGAAGTGGTTTCTAGAAAAGGTGTTTATTGCCCACTGATTACCTTATATGTCTGTCATTTAAATTTCACAGTACAATTCTCTTATGAAACTTTTATTCTTGCATTTTTTTAAAGAAATTATAAAGCAATTTGTATAAAATGGAAGAGTGCTTCTTTTACATATGTTAATGGTTTCATCTTTTGACTTTAGACCTGAAGAGGAAGACAATAGAGTTATTATTCTCCTATTAAATTGAATGATTCAAGTAATTATTTTGAAGCAGAAAACTATGTGTGAGATCTGATCCTCTAAATAAATCTGCCAAGCATATAGCATATATGGGTATAAGGGTGATGGCAAAAGATGTGGATACATTTAATACCTGGAGCCGTTCTATATTAATTGCACTTATCTTGTCTTAGTGCAATGCTTTAGAACTTTTGCTCATAAAATCATGTTCCCCACATGCAGATTAGTTTTGGCTATACAATGAATCGAGGAACTTTTAAGAAGAACAAGTTGCCTGGACGAAGTTCCAAAGGTCAATCAGGTATAGCAAGAAATAGCACAGTGAAAAAGGTTCACCAAAATAACTATGGAGCTGTACAAGTGGATGAACCTTCAGTGGCCAAAAATTATACTTCTTCTCTAAAAACAGCTACTGAAGTTCCTCCATCTACTTTTCAGTTCTATGTATCATCAGATGAGGGAATTGATCTTTATGTTGATTTAAACTCTTGCCCATCAGATTGGACTAACAGGTTTAGAAGTGAGTTTCACATAAGTGAGATATTGTATAGAAATGGATCCAAGAGTCTTCGGCAGGACCTCAGTTGCTTAGGAGAGAGTTCTACACAAAGAAAAAGTTCCTTTTTGTGGAATACAAATTCTACCCAAAATGATCATCATAATGGACAGATCAAAATTTCTCCAAGCTTGAAAGTGACAAGAGATGATCTTGCAAGGTTTGATCAACAGGATGAAGGTGACAATTCTTTAATATCTGCTTTATTAATGCCAAGCAGCAATGCTGTAAATGAGGCAGACAATCTAAAGGAAGATCAGTTAACTGTCTCAGCTGAACTGACTGCAAATGTGGCAGAACATTTAAAGGAAGGTCAATCAACGGTCTCAGCTGAAGTAAGTTATGGTGTGCCTAATCATTTTGTTTGTGGGGCTGAATCTTGTGCTAAAGATGGGACTAAAGAAATCCTTGATTCAGGTGTTACCAACACTCCATTAATCAAGTCACTCTGTGGTTCTGTTGGCAACTCAGTCTCAGATCCTGGTATATCGGAGCATCAAAATTCAAAACCTGATAAAGAAATTTCTGAGGATTTTAATCTGCCGAGTAACTCTTGTATTGTGAACCCTGGTGTGGGATGTACTGGAGCTTCAGAAATTGGTTCTATGGAGCTGCAAATTTCAGATGTTGCAAGCTGTCATAAATATGCATCAGTGTCACTGGGTGAAAATGATGGATCCCTGGATTTAATCGATCAAAAGCACACTTCAGACACAGGACAGGGCAGGCTGGTCAACTCAAGTGAGCTTAATCTGGTTACTGATGGGAACAATTTCCAATCACTTACTGAAGAATGGGTATAGTCCTTTCTCTAGCTTTCCAGATGTATTTACTTATTCTCTTTTTTATTTAGAACAGTGGGGATGTTACATAAAAAAATCACATTAGAATGGATGTGATCTAAATATTCTAACTCTAGATTTTATGCTTGGTATCCTAGCATAATATTGTATTTTACAGCTCCAATTTTATTTTTTTTTTATAACTTTTTAGCTTTACAAAATTATGGTATGTACCTTTTCATTGAAAAATTATAGATGTCTGCCGAAGATCGTGCTTTGTTTCAGGCTATGGATTAGAATATGGTGCAATGTGGACACTCCGTTTTACAATAATCATATGCAATCCAGCTAATGAAGAATTCAAAACGTACTAGCATGGACAAAGAAATCTGAAATGAATGTGACTGCCACCTGATTGATGCTGTTAAGAATACTTGTTGTTGCGTAGTCTTTTCTGCTTCTTGAAATTTATCTATTTTTCAAAATTAACCATTGGCTACTTCTGCTATTTGTTTCTGAAGTTCTAAGATTTTGAAGTCTGTCAAATCAGATTAGGGTTCTAAGTAAGTCCATTCAGCTTTTGCAATTAAGGTTTAATTCAAATTGATCTCTAGTTGATTTTAGTTTGACCTGTATATTTGTGAGATATTGTATAATCTGTTTATTATTTTTTTAAATAATAGAGCTCTCAATGTTCTTGTCTCATCCTTCCTTTCTTTGAATAACCCATGTTTTCACCCATTGCTATTGTAAAACAAAAATAAAAATAACTTTTGACTTTGCACATTTGTGTGTTTGTTGGAGGAAGGGATGGGGGTGGGGTTTGAGATGGAAATGAATACATTATTTAAAAATTTACAAGCTAAACAGTTCTTATGACCCTCTGCATGTTGTTCACATGTGTCTAATATTTGTGTTCTTTGTTGTGAATTCACTTATGTTGAATATTTCAAACAAATGTTCTTTTACAGGAGGCCAACAAGATTGTTAATGGAAGGGAGAGTTCAGAGTACTACTCTCCTCAAATCTCAATTACATATTTTAATGTTATTTTAGCTTTACTGCACTGATTTCGCATGTGCTACTGCTTCTTTCAGATGCTCACAATTTGATGACCCACTTAAGAATTCTGGCGTAGATTCTGATGATTGGGAATCTAAAATGGAGCTCCACAAAAAGAGGAAACAAGTAGACTCTGAGGATCAAAATTCCTGTGGTAAGCATGTTGCTAAGGTTCTAAGAAGCATGAAGCATGTTGCTGGGACAGTCCCACCTAGAAGATCCACGCGTCTAATCTCCAAGGTGCTTTGATGTTCTTCTGTTATGTGGCTGCAGCATTAAAATGAAATTGTTTACAATGAATATCGTAACCTAAAACCTAAACAAATTGATTCTATTTAGTATATCTTCAATATCAGTGAGGAAAAAGGGGTAGATTTCTATCAACTTCAGCATGACTCAAAAATGGTAGCTAGTAGTTACAGTATTAATTTACTTGATATTTATGCTGTTAATATTTCCAAATGTTAAACTTCTACTTAATTGCTTCTTGATTGCTGTTACTCTCCAAACCTTATGGATGTTCTCACATGGAGCAACGAGATTGCTTCTTTATAATCTAAATTAGAATTCCGTAACCTATATTGACATCAAACAGCATTGTTCTCCTTTTGCTTCTGGAAATCCCGTGATCCAAGCTCTTCTAATAGGTTCTTGATTTTTCTTTTACTGCAATGTAACCAGTAAAAGCTATCTTGTTCACTTTTACACCATAACAACCAATTCAACAATTGTCTGGCTTGTGGAACGCGGGGTTCATGCTTTCTTTACTCAAGATGTTATTTCTTATAGAAGATGTCAGATTGAGAAATTCTGCGCTACATATTTCTGATGCTTCCACATTTTTATGCTGTTTGTTTTCTTCTCCAGTGAGTTCATGAAGTGCTTGTGGGTTGTGAAATTTGGAAGCATTCATTCCAGATTTTCAATAATTATAATTGCTGTTCCGAACTGGAAGAATGGTTTTGAGTAGGTATGAACTGCCCTTTCATCCCAGTTTTAAGAACCATGTAAGGCCTACAAAGATGAGTAATTGAAGTTATAATATATTAGGTGACATTAACAATTGGGGATAACTCTATCTAATCTAATAATTATACTCATTTACTTTCTTTGTCGGAAAATCTCTTGGGCTGGGAAGTTCATTAACAGAGCATCATTCTGAAAATTACTTTGTATGTTTCGAAGCATATAGATCAGAAATTAGATATGTGGAGGTCAAGATTCAATTCCAAAAATTATATTGTAGCTGTTCTCGTAAACTTTGTTTCGCAACTTTAACGTCATATGGGATATATTCTGACTCTATCTGTCCCTAAATTTCTAATACATGAATCAAAATTTAAGATGATGCTGTTAATCATGTTGATTGGCTGCAGGTTGCTTCATTCTTTGGAAAGAATTATACTCACAGATTAATAAAATCGCAAGGTTGCCTTTCAGGTAGATTTCAATCTGATAGTCATCAAATCAGCCATAAAGTTTCTTTTCTTTGTTGTTTTTGGTATTAAGATAAAAATTATTTTGTTCTAATGTGGTTTAAGTTTTGAGACACTCTTCTTATTTGTATATTCATATGGGTTTGGTCATTTTTCATTGAATTTGAATACTGAAAACAGTGGCAAGTAGAGGATAATTTACCTTAGGTTCAGAGTCAGATTGGTATAACTCACGCTGTTGGCCACCACCGCAAGTGGAGGATATTGTTATAAATGCATAATGTGAGATAATGTCATAATTGCTAAGTGGCATTATTTCCCGCAAAAGCAATAGATGCTTTACTCGTCTCCGGTTTGCTATATATAAAAATAATTGTGCACTTGGCCAGTCATCCCCAACTGCATATATATAACTGTTGTTGCTGTTGGTGAATGTCCTTCATCGCCGCCCCCCCTGGAGCCTTGTTTAAACCCTAATATTAGTAAATGTCCCTTTGAAGCCTTGTTTAAACCCCAACATCGGTAAATGTCCTTCATAACCAAACTTGAGTTTCAACTGATTGTGGTAAGATCAAATATGAGATTATTAAGACTAAGAGGCCTGGAAACAAATGCATTATTCTTCTGTTCCTAAGGTCTCATTACGAGACTGTCAAGTGTGAAGCAATATAATCTAGTACTTTTCGTCTAATTCAAAAGGCTATTATGTAAAGTATACATTACATACATGTTAAACTTAAAAAGATGTCAAGAAATAAAAATTACGCTATTACAAGTACTATATATAATACTAGTGTATCAAGCTCTGCAAATGACTCAGCTAGTCCAAGAGTAGAGACCAGCTCTTTTATTCGGTCGCCGGGGCTTGGATTCCTCACTCATGAAATCGGAATTTCTCTCTCTCCATTCTAATATGAAATCCATGAGACATACAAGTCTTATAAACAAGTACAACTATATAACCCTTGTGGCAAATGAAACTTATTATTCAATACAATCTTAATTCTAAATTTTTATAAGAAAATCAGGACCATCTTAGCATCTTAGGAGATTACAAATCAGGTTCATATATATAACTTGTCAAAAAATTGCTGCGAACTGAGTCAAATCAGATTTGAAGCTAATTTGTGGACTCTTTATGACCAAGTTTAGATTAGGTATACATATGTGAATGTGACTACATATGTAATGAGAATGAATAATGATTGATGAATGGGCTTTGTTATAAGCTTTGCTGATTAATCGCCTTCTTCTCGGGACAAAATTACAGCACTATTATTGTGGGGCTCAAGGCGGGCTTTTTGGGTAAACGATCGAGATTATTGACTATGAACCCTGCTGCTTCATTCATTACTTTAATTAATTAATTACTCTTATCCATGTTAGTAAGATCTCTCAGTTTTTATTATATTACTGTGAATAATAGCTTGTCCAATAACCCAAAAAAAAAAATCATCATCTCATTCCCACTCTAGCGAATCACTAAAAGTATTTGAGTGCCAAGTAATTAAATGTAATTCAGATCAAATTTGGAGATATAATTGTAGAAGCCATTGCTATTTTATCATTATCAAGGCAACTGACGTGGTTGACCAACTAAATTGACTGTTCAAGCACTGGAAGAGAGTGATCCCAGAGAATATATGGAAGAGCAATGCCACTCTATTACTCTACACAATAAATAGTTAAATAAAAACAGCTCAGTCAACTAAAGAGAGAAGATCTAGCGAAGAAGCAGGAGAATGAATGTAATTGGACAAAACCAACATAGAGCATGTGAAATTGTTGGTCATCATGTGTATGTCACGAGGTTGAATATCACCATGATAGCCAGAAGCGTATATACTATATCAAGTATATATATATATCACTAAGGTAATAAGTAGGAAGTCACTCTCCAAAGCCATTGAACTAGTTCACAAAATTTATGCGTTTTCTGCCTTTTTTCATCCCATTGCAATTTACGGTCTAAGTCAATGAATCCCGTATAACCGACTTCGAATTTTTAATCTCCAGCAAGGTCCCTTAGTATATAGTAAGTATCATATTACCCAGATAAGTTTTTACGAAGCTTAAGGATTAGAAGCCCATTTACAAGATTAAGGATTTAAAAATCCCATCCACACCCTTTGTCAACATCAATGCGAGAAAATTTTCTTCATCTTTATATAGTAAACAAAGAGTGATAATTTCTACAATTGATGTCTCAATCAGAAGGAGGAAACTGGAGGCTTGAAGTAATCGAGAAAAAAGGGTTTTTTTTTTTCTCACTCTTTCTTGGAGGAGACACAATAAAATCATATTGTACAAGTTAATACTATATACACACAATTGGCCATATGTTTGGTAGGTAATTAGTTTAATACTTGCTACTCCCTTTTTCGAATTATTTCGTTAAGGTGTCATTGACTCGTCATTTAATTACAGTTTGGAGGTTTTAGTTTTAGAACAGTACGGGTCATTTCTTTATCCGTCATTTGAGTCTAAGATACTTCAAATAGTTCAAAAAAGAAAAGTGCAAATAAGACAAATGTTTATCTTTGTAATTTCTATTTTACTGAACTAACATTATAATTAATAATGGTACAACATGAATAATTTAAAAACAAGAAAAATGATAAAAAAAAAAAAAAAGCTTTATGCATGGGCAGAAAGCTACTTCATTGAGCAATACACCAATCCTGAGAGGTAAAATAAAAAAGAAAAAAAGCTCCATGGTTGGACACAAGGAGCTAGCAGGGAAGAATTTCAGTGGAGTAAGGATGCAAATGTTTGCGTGAGTGTTGCACCATGCTTCGGTTGAGGAAAGTACAAATGGGGACTGGTGGCTAAATGTGCAGTAATACAGGCATGAAAAGATCAAATTGCATTAACTTCTCATTTAATGCCTTCACCTACACTTTGCCCATACTCAGAAGTAGCAGTTTTATGCCATTTAATGCGCTTTCTCTCTCTCTTTCTCTCCCTCTTCTTTTCTGCAACCACCTTCAACAATCCATCATTTCCCTTGAGTTCTTTTCAAGCAATTCACCTCTCCACAAACATACTAAGCGGCAAAATGCATTAGAAACAGTTTTTTTCTGCCAACTTTTGCAAAATGTGGGTCTAGATTTTAACGGAGCTTTTAAAGAAACTCACACCGTAGCTCCAGTTGTGATCCAGTTAAAGTGCGTTTCTTGATTTCAGAATAGTTTTTTTTAAAAAAAAACTGGAGCTTTTCCAATGGTAAGTTTTCCTTTGTGACGGAAGCAAGAAGCATGGTATTTTCTCTCCTTAGCATTTAAAGTGGACAGAAAATTCAGTGAAGTTACTATTTTCGTTGCTGCTTAGACGGTGGGGTGTTACTTGTAAAAATCCTGAAGGAAGTTTCTGATCTGGCTCATGAGTAGCTTCTGATATTGAGTTTCTATGCCGCTTTTCTGCATTACTGGTTATTCATGAAATTCAAAGTTTCTTCCTCTGGCTCTGGTGTCGTTAACTTCGAGTAAAGGCAGCTTAGTGATGTTTTAGTTCATTAGATAAAGTTTGAGGACTTTTTTCTCCACTCTAGTCTGCGTTATCAACTGGTTTCTCGCGGAGCAGTGAATAGGTATATCAAAGGTATATGCCCAAGTCTATGGGACTCTCAGTTAGACATTTCTAGAAGCTTATACTATTAGTAAACCCGTAAAGGTTCTATCTTTCTATATATCATGGAATTCTCAGTTAGACATTTGTTAGTTTCAGCCCTGAATGTGAAGCCATGGCCAGCTGGGTTACTAATTGAAGTTGCAATTTTATCATATTTATGGTCGTCAGTATTGGGTCTTGGTTCCATGTCTTCCATAGCCATTTCTTATGGTGAAAAAGGTTCTGTCTTTTGTGGTTTAAAATCAGATGGGTCTCATACTGTGACCTGTTATGGATCGAACTCAGCCATAATATTTGGAACGCCAACCCGTTTCCCATTTCTGGGTCTAACCGCTGGTGACGGCTTTGTCTGTGGGCTTCTAATGGATTCGAGCCAGCCTTATTGCTGGGGTAGCAGTAATTATATTGAAATGGGTGTTCCACAACCTATGATTAAAGGAGCTGAGTACCTAGAAATCAGTGCTGGGGATTACCATGTTTGTGGGTTGAGGAAACCTTTGACGGGAAGATTGAGAAACAACTCTTTTGTTGATTGCTGGGGTTACAACATGACTAAGAACTACGTGTTCGATGGGCAGATTCAATCAATCTCAGCAGGTTCAGAATTCAATTGTGGGTTGTTTTCTCAGAATAGGACTGTTTTCTGCTGGGGCGACGAGACCAGCTGCCGGTTAATTAATTTTGTTCAGAAAAATAAGAGATTCCAGAAGATTTGTGCTGGTGGGTATCATGTTTGTGGAATTTTAGAGGGGGTAAATTCTAAGACTGTTTGTTGGGGAAGGAGCTTGGATACTGAGGAACAAATCTCGGTGGCATATTCAGGTCAAGGGAATGTTCATTTGGCTCCAAATGATCCAATGCTCTCAGTTGTTGGAGGAAGATTCCATGCTTGTGGCATTAAGAGCTATGATCGTGGAGTCATTTGTTGGGGTTTTGTTGTCAAAGCAAGCACCCCAACTCCTAATGACATTAAACTCTTCGAGATTGCTGCTGGAAATTATTTCACTTGTGGAATACTTGCTGAGAAATCTCTTTTGCCCGTTTGTTGGGGTGTTAACTTTCCTACCACTCTCCCATTAGCTGTCTCGCCGGGACTGTGCAGGCCTACTCCATGCCCACCTGGTTTCTATGAGAATGCCCAGCACAAGGGTCTTTGTAAGTCCCCTAATTCTCGAGTTTGCATGCCCTGCACTCTTGCTTGTCCACCCCCAATGTATCAGACCAGTGGATGCAATTTGACGTCTGACACAGTTTGTGAATATAACTGTTCAACTTGTTCCTCCCCAGAATGCTTCTCAAATTGCTCTTCTTCATATTCTAATTATAATGCCATGATGGGGAAGAAAAGTGAAAAACTTTGGTCTCTGCAGTTGCCTGTTGTTATTGCAGAGATCAGTTTTGCAGTTTTCTTAGTGAGCATTGTATCTTTAACTGCAGTTTTATATGTTCGCTACAAATTACGAGATTGCGAGTGTTCAGTGAGTGAGTCAAAGGTTAAGAGAATCCATGGGAGCGCTAATTCTGTGCATAAGGAGAACAGCAAAATCCGGCCAGACTTGGAGGAGATAAAGATTAGGAGGGCTCAAATGTTCAGCTATGAAGAACTTGAAAGGGCAACAAGTGGGTTTAAAGAAGAATCCATTGTGGGCAAGGGAAGCTTTTCGTGTGTATTCAAAGGGGTTTTGAAAGATGGCACTGTTGCTGCTGTTAAAAGGGCCATAATGTCTCCCAACATGCACAAGAATTCCAAAGAGTTTCACACAGAGCTTGACTTGCTCTCTAGATTGAACCATGCACATTTACTCAACCTACTAGGCTATTGTGAAGAAGGTGGAGAAAGGCTTCTTGTGTATGAGTTCATGGCTCACGGTTCTTTGCATCAGCACCTTCATGGAAAAAGCAAGGTGTTGAAAGAGCAGTTGGATTGGGTTCGAAGGGTGACAATTGCAGTTCAAGCAGCTCGGGGAATTGAATATTTGCATGGTTACGCTTGCCCACCTGTGATTCACCGAGACATTAAGTCTTCAAACATTCTGATTGATGAAGAGCACAATGCTCGAGTAGCTGATTTTGGCTTGTCATTGTTGGGTCCAGCAGATAGTGGCTCCCCCTTGGCTGAGCTACCAGCTGGGACTCTTGGCTATCTTGATCCTGAATACTATAGGCTTCATTACCTTACCACCAAATCTGATGTCTACAGCTTTGGTGTTCTGCTTTTGGAAATTCTAAGTGGAAGGAAAGCCATTGACATGCAATATGAAGAAGGGAATATTGTTCAATGGGCAGTGCCTCTGATCAAGACAGGAGATATAACTGCAATTTTGGACCCCGTTTTGAAACCTCCATCTGATCTTGAAGCCTTGAAAAGGATTGCTAATGTTGCATGTAAATGTGTGAGAATGAGAGGGAAGGAGAGGCCCTCAATGGACAAAGTCACAACTGCTTTGGAGCGTGCTCTTGCACAATTAATGGGTAGTCCATGCAACGAGCAGCCAATTTTGCCCACTGAGGTCGTTTTGGGAAGTAACAGATTGCACAAGAAATCGTCTCAGAGATCTTCAAACAGGTCAGTTTCAGAAACCGATGTGGCAGAAACTGAGGATCAAAGGTTTGAGTTCAGAGCACCCTCATGGATAACTTTCCCAAGTGTTACTTCTTCTCAGAGAAGAAAGTCATCAGTGTCAGAAGCAGATGTTGAGGGGAAAAATTCAGAGATGAAGAACTTGAGCAATGTTGGAGGTGGTGATGTTTTGAGGAGTCTGGAGGAAGAGATTGGACCTGCTTCTCCTCAAGAGAGGCTCTTCTTGCAGCACAACTTCTAACAATGATTCAAACCCATGTGAAGCTGAGACGAATTTCAGGTTTTATTTCTCAAATCATCTTGCCTCTTCTCATTTAGCTACTTGAGGATTGCTGCTGCTGCCACCACTATTATTACTCTTGTAATTTTTATGAGTCTCACCATGAATGGAAGTCTCACAATTTGTCAGTTTCTTTTCTCAAGAATCTTAGTGGAGCTTCCGTTATTTTTTCTTTCCACTATATTTGGAATCTGAATGTAATTATCATCTCATTTTATTGATTGTAAAGTTTACCATGGATGTTCAATTTTATAACGGATTGGCATTCTTCTTTTGATTTTGAAAATAATTGTCACGGGTCCCCAAAATTAAAAATAAATAGAAAAATCATATTAAATAACAATAATTGATAACTGATTTCAATAGCATGCCCCCACGCAGGATCTAAGTACGGACCTTCAGTTTACAAGAATGACGCTGTAGTAGTAAAATTGGTTGTTATTTAATAAATAAAGACATGTAAACCAAGTGAATTGTATGTAAAGAACCTAAGAAAAAAATAACGACTTGAGTCATCACTTCTTTTGAATTAAAATTGTGATCATTTTTTTTTTTTATCTAAACTATGGTGATTCTATAAAGCTCATTTATTTGAATAACTATATTTATTTTGCCCCAACATATGCGCAATTCCAAGCATTAAAGTCGTGACTTCAGTCATTTACCAAAAACACAAAAGTCATGACTCAAGTCATTATATATATTTTTTAATGAAAATTAAGACCCCTTTCCTTTGTAGTGGTGATTATATGAGAAAATGAGGTGATACTCATTCTCAATTTTAAGTATTAATCAAAGTCGTGACTCTTAAAAAAAATATGGGTATAGTATGAAAATGTTGTGAGTTGAGTCACCTAATTTTGTTTATCTTAATGGTAATAGCAATTCTATAAAATGAGTATTATTATATTGTTGCAAAAGTAAAAGGGGGACGGGGGTAAAACTTACATTCCAAGCCCTCACCCCAAAAGAAAATTATATTTACACTAGTTCCACCCCCGTATAATGCACGAAGAGATATTAAAAACAGAGAGAATTGGCTTGTAAAAAGAGAGAAGGCCTGTAGAGAAAAAAAAAAAATAGAGTATGAGAGAGTAGGCGGCGAATACACAATGCACGGATAACTATACTCCCAAGAAAATGTCTCTCTATTAGATGTATATAGAGATATATACACCGCAGCAACTACGAAGAAGAAAAAATCAAATAAAGCTGCAAAACTAGCATTTCTGAAAGACGAAAGCATCCTGTTGCAAATCCGTTTCCATTTGGGTTCAACTAGTCTGCTGATGAATGGAAGATACTAGGAGACATTTAGTAACAACTCCAGCATCCGATATATAACGACGAAACATTTGTAGCTTTGTTAGAGCACCTGGTCAATTCCAAATGGAGGGGTTTCTAAATTGTGTTGCCATTGCATCTGATAGAAACTTAACTAGGTATTCTCTCTCAACTTCCTTCTCCTTCTTAAGCTCAAGATGCCGAACCTGGAGGCAATTACAATCAGTATTACATTTTCTTAGGATCAATATCATGCTTGCAACATGTGTAGCATATAACTTTAGGGTAAAGATCACAGCTTTAATAACCAGTTGAACACTAATACAATTTTGGACATGTGTAGCATATAACATAAATTAACTGCGGTTTAAAATATGATGAACCAGTTTCAGGGAATTTTTGCATATCTAACGGGTGCTAACACTTTCTTTCTTTTACATCCCAATTCGGAAGAAAAAACCTTAATCTGTCAGCAACAGTAACTATTAGAACCTTCCACATGAATTCTTTTGGTTTCCTATCCTAGGGCCATATCATCCACCAACCTTCTAACAGCAATATTTTTTTTGTCCCTCACTCCTCCCTTGACAGGACATTTATATCTCTATCAATTTCTTTTTTTGGTTAAAAATCACTATCTAGTACAATGACCCAGTTTAACTTATAGATACATGATAAATATAGACGCAAAATCTGAGGTTTTATATGGAATTGAAAGTCTGCAACAAAATTATTTTTTCTTACCTAATTAGGCATGCTATGAGAGTGTAGAATTTGTTTAATTTAAATTTCAACAGAAAACACAATAGGACATTCAGATGATGGAACTTGCAGATCATTAAACTACCTTAACAGAACCTGTCTGAGAGACACCTGCATCAGTGATGATGACGAGACATTTAATATCATGCTCGTTGGCATACTCATACTGCTCTGTAAGACTTGGATCAGGGTTGGGAACAAAGTCAGCCTGATGACATGCAAAACCAGTGAGCAGAAAGCTCAAATTATACTACTCAATTATGTAGACTAAATTCCTTACTATATCTCAACCTTAAAATTCTCCTCCCATAATTCAGCAACTAGTTCCATGCGCTCCCCCAACAGACCACCTCCACCTCTTGAACAAACAAGAATATTGGTGCTGGCTTCATTTCTGAAACAGATGAGGAAGTCATATATGTATATTGAAACGATAATAACCTGATGCTAAGAAGTTTGTGGAAAGTTAAAATGGAAGACAAAGGAAAGTAAAGTTAAAGCTTACTCACCTAATGGGCTTAAAATCTACAGGACAATTTTGAATTATTGTCTCCAGGGCAAGGCTAGCCCCCACACCACCAGGAGGATTTGCTTTCTGGACAACGGAGAAAAGAAGCAGTTAATGATAATGTAAAATTCATGGACATAAGAAGCAAGAAGCAAACACCAACAATATTAAGTATATGTGAGTGCAACATGTGAAATCAGCATGTATAGAAACCATTATGTTTAGGGAAAGTTTCGCAGCAATAAATCTTTACAGCATGAGGAACAAACCTCCACATATCAGTTCCTTCAAACTTAAAAATATTCAAATTCACACCAATGAGTTTAAACATGACAATACAAAATTCATGATCCAAGAAAATAGCAATTAAATTATATTAAGACATAGCAAAACATTGAAACAGCATGATTGCACCAATTAGGACTTGATAAAAAAACTAGTACAACAAATACAAGCCATGTTATTGGTAGTGAGAAGAAATAGGAGGCATATGCATAACCTACGTAGTCACAGCTCCACATCTGATGAAGTAAATAGTCGTACCGACCACCAACAGCCAGCAAGGGACCTTCAGAAAGTGGTCCAGGATTGCTCTCTTTCGTTAAGTATACCTTCCAGTAAAATCCAAGTTCATTAGAATCATCAATGAATATATTCTAGCTCTTCTGCACCATTTTATGCAAGTTCAGGAGCCATCAGGCAATTTAAATATTTCTAATTATTAGAATGGAAGAACAATGAATTGTTTATCAATCAAAATACAACCATTTATTTGAGAGGAATAGCTTCATTATACAATTATTATATGATTTACCTATTAAGTAACTTAATATTATCAAATGCAAATAATATAAACATATACAAACACATTAATACCTGAAAAAATAAATCTCTATGATAAATTTCAGTTGGTGGCATTAGTGCATCTATATAAACGTTTTTGTCAATCCTCCAAACTCTTAAGAGACTGAACAGCTCGGACAATTCATCAAGCGCCTTGCGTGTACGTTTATCTACATAAGTTCACCATTACCAGTAAGCACGAACTCCCTTTGATGATGCATAATTGTATGTGATAATTTGCCTATACCAACAATACCAGATGGCAGGGCTCCTCTTAATCTGGGAAGTGCCTGATCTGCAGCTCCACAGAATCTTAAACCTACTGTCTGCAACCTATTCACAATAGCTTCTGCTAAGTTCAGTTCCTGGGAAATCATTTTAATTGCAAACAATTAAATCCATTTGAGGATGTAATTTTCTTATCACATTCTTCATAACGTTATGAACATTGAGATTGTTAATAATAGTATGGAACCTCAACAATAGTTGTTGCAGCCAACCACATAGAATTTCTCTACAGTTTTTCTCACCTGCAAAAGCTGCCGCCTTATCACTACCCATTTTGATTTCCTTTCTGAGGATTGTGGACGCAAGGAACCCATCATTGAAAGAAGCTTCAGAAAATTAAACATACCTCATGTTATATCCTTACAAACTTATTAATACAGGTCTCAGGGATGCACTGCCAACATACCTCTGCTACTTTAAGCCTGTGCTCTGCCTTGACTCCTCCTATCCACGACCAAATTGTATCCAGTAGGTCACCATGGTTTAGATGAATGTCACATGAGTCTGAATGAAAAAATAAAGTGACTATGTCCCTTGTCACCTATATTATAACCAGCAAATATGCCAAATTAGTAGCACGGAAAGATCAGCCTCTTTGTCAAACACAAAGCTGAAGGATTTTGAAGGATGCAGAATGAACAAATCATAAGTCAAGTAGCCAATAATGATTTAAGCACAACAGACGGATAAACTCCAATTTAAAGGAAGTAGAGTCTGTATAGCCCAACAAGAAATATATGAAGAGTTATACAGCAGTTCTTAAAGCAACATAAAGGTGTAATTACTTTTCCTATAATACAACTTCCTATTCTTAAACCGTTTTCTTGATTCTTGTCTATATAAATTCACTTTGCTTCCTGTAGAAAATAACATTTTAAGGGCAATATAAACCTATTTAAAAGCACACTCAAAAGACCAAATCCCTCTTCCACAAAAGCTACTGCAATTAAATGAACTTATATTCCAAATAGCACCAGTGGACATAAAGGAAAAAAGAATACCATAATATATAAATAAGAAAAATCTGAGAATTTAAATGGCCTTTACTCTAGAGAGAGGATAGGAGTTTATCAATATGTAACAATTGTTCAGAAAATTCTGTCCTGATGCATATTTGATTTAGAATAAAGGTTTAAATGTACTGCAAGTCTCTATAGTTTTTTTTCTTCTTTTAGGGTCCTTATAGTTTGAAATTTTTTTAATTGGGTTCCTGCTATCACCTCCCGATTATAATTTCGTTAGTTTAATGCTAACATAGCAAACGACTTGTCTATGTAGCAATAAAAGAAGTTGATGTGGTGCCAAAGTGGCACAAAACTTGTCATCTCATCAAATTTTAGCTCAAAAAAGTGCATAAAAAAGTTGATGAGGTGGCAATTTTTGTGCCATTTTGCCGTCACGTTAGTTTCTTTTATTGTCACATAAACAAGTCATTTGCCATGTTAGCACTAAACTAATGAATTTATAACCGGGGATGACGGCAGGGACCCAATTAAAAAAATTTCAAACTATAAGGACCCTAAAAGAGGAAAAAAAAACTATAAGGACCTGATTCAAAATTCGCCCAAACTACAAGGACCTACAGTATATTTAAACCTAGAATAAAATATAAACTATTATAGATTTATTTCCCATGCTTATGAAATGTAGGACTTACCCTTGAATTGCTAGAGCCAGGTTGTATGGAAGACTAATATTGAGTAATAAGACTAACTACTAAGCATCATAATTCTAGCAGGACAACAATCCATAACAAAATGCAGAACTCCATATTTAAAAAGGAAGAAACCTGGAAGAAAAAAGAAAATTCTAAAAAAAAAAAAAACACACACACACACACACACAGAAAGACATTACCTTTATGACCTCTGCCTCTGTCAATACTGAGGTACCACCAATAATGTCAAAATCACCCTATAAGCAATGAATTTTGCATTAAAAGGCTTTTAACTTACTATAATTTTTGTGAGAAAGCTTCATGCAAAGTTTCATTAACCAGTTACATTCTTTTTTCACCAAAAATCAACAAGGAAGTACCATCAATTAACATAAACAGTGTTCCCCAGGATTCATTTAAAACCAGAGGAGAAATTCATAAGAAATATATATAATATTTAAAATGGATACCTGGATGTAGTGGTTTGGTGTTGAATGTCCAACTGCTCTTCTGTAGACACTTGATATCTCATATCGTTTGAACGAATATTTCTACATATGTAGATTTATTGCTCAGATTTCAGTTTTCATGCTTGACTAAAATAGGATGATGAATCCAGCTAAAATAATAGAGAATCAATGCAAGGACTGCCAAAAGACATTTGTTTCTGATGCAAGAAGTTCTTTGAAACCATGCACTTTGCATACAAAACAATCTTTCTGTCGTTTGGCAGGGTGAAGATGCGATTGGCAATACTCTTGACAAGTGAAAAATAGCTTTCTACTGTTAGATAAAAACTGTTCCTTGGCCTAAACCTAACAGCTTAAGCTTTCAGGTAGAATTTGTCCTTGGCCTTGAATCAAAGCCTCTTTGACCAAATGTTAGGGAGTACAATCCTCATTGTCCCCATTTAAATTAAAATTTCAGCACAATGCCTGTTCTATGTCCATACTTCAAGCCCAAAAGGCTTTTAGGTTGAATGGGTTCTTGACTAATAAAAAACTCTATTGGTCGAGTGCCATATATTGACAAGAATGCATCCACTTTGAGCACTCATGATTTGTTACAACTAACTTCCATCTCGGTAGGAAATCACTTAGTTCATCTCTTTGAACAACAAAGTCCAACACAGTTATTAACACTATACAGGAAGGGTGGCACATAACATATAAAGCCCAGGCATGGCTGTCATTCTTGCCATAACAATATGTTACGGTCAAGACTAGGTCATGCCATATATAATAATAGCAGAGATCAATTTCTTGTGTAGAGCAAAAGAGTTTCGAATTAAATCTTGTTTGCAAGATCTTTTGATATCATTTTTGAAATGGCACACTATTCGGCTCGAATTTTTCTTTTGTCAACATAAAAGGCATTGTTAGATTACTCTACAATAATGACATGCTAGTAAGTAAAAGTTTATAATGATAAATCTATTATCATGAAACATCCGAAAAAAACCTAATTTCAGTGATATGCTAATTATTATAATACTGGCCAGTGTATGTGCAACTACAGTCAAATTTCAACATAATAAATACAGTTAAGAAAAACAAAAGGGGAAGAGAAGAGAAAAAAAAATTCTCCAGTACCTGGTTAGATATAACCCAGTTTACAAAAGGCAAACGCAGCTCGTAACAAAGTTCAAGCATGTCCCCCCCATGGGTTAAAAGTTTAACTGCATTTCTACTCAATAAAAATCAACAATCAGCCAGCTCTTGCCTACAGGTAGTCAAGTCCACAAAAAATTATTCAAACACAGTAGCAAAGAATTTAACTGAGAGATGGACCTATTAAACTGTGGACAATCATCCAACAATCGCATTGGTAATATTTCTAGGTGCTTTGCACAATGCTGCCTGAAAACTTCCCTGGTGACATCAACAACATAATCACGAACCTCAGTTTCTAAATCTGTGTACTGTATGGATGAACAGTTGCCTCCAACTGACCCCAATCTACCAGCCCGATGGAGGTGTTCTTTTGTGCTTAACATCTCTTCGTCAAATACAGCATTTACAACTTTATCATATATGCTTGTATCTTCTGATGTCTGCATTGTTCGTAGGATATCTGAAGATAAAGAATTATCACTTAATAAAGCCAATGGAAGAAATATAAATATTGTTTTAAAATATAACTCCCTAGTTCAGATCACACCATATTTTGTTACATTTGCTAGATATTGCTTTCAATAATATAGTCAATAATCAAAATTTATCAGGAGTTTAGTTGTAGAACATACAAGAGCGCTGCTGATCATATGTAAGTAAGATCATAAGGAGAATATTTTTAGAATCCTGAAATTCTTAGTAAATAAGATATCAAAGTTTCTAAATATAATCACATATGTGCATCATGACATCAAAATTAATATAACTTCCACAGAAAAAAATTTAGACCTCCTTTGAACACAAATGAATATATATGCTCTATTTCCTGTCTTGCATGATGTAGAAAAAAAAATTTATGCATGACTCATGACTGATCTAAAATTTTCTATTCTCTTTTGTTTTGATGGATAATGCATGCATTGAAATAGGTTTAATAAAGGCAAACAGTAGCATAATACACAACAAAGGTCTACTTAATCACTTGCCATCTAATAACTCAGACTCCATTCGTGGTGGAAATACATTCTGTAGAAGTTCAGTGGCAGAAGGACGATCAGATGGACTCGAAGACATTAAGTGCCGCAGCAGGGAAGTCTGTTCTGGAAACTCGGTGACCCAAGCAAGAGGAAGTTCTCCTTTCTGTTTCAAATCAGATAAAACAATGTGTCTCTCCATTGCTGTCCCAAATGGGTGCCAAAGCTCAAAGAAAACCACTCCTAAGCTGTACATATCAGCCTGTAATGCAAGTAAACCCAACAATTACATCATGTGGTTTCAATCAAACATATTATATAATGGCATAGGGGAAGAACAAATATAAACCAAATGGTTGGGTTAAAACAATGGCGAAGGTAGAGAATACACCTTTTCATCAATCTTAGGCCATCCTTGCTCAATTTCAGGTGCCGTATAGAAATAGGTGCCAACTTGTCCAGTGCCATCAATGGAAACTCCAGTTGTATCGGCAGGATGACCTGGATCTTGATCCAACTGCTCCAACTTCAAGAACTTGGCTGAGAAAAGAAAACCAAAATTTTTGATATTACACCCACAAATAACAGCTATCCTAGAGTAGAAAGACCAAGCACCAAAATCACATGATTAGAATGTTTGTATAACTTTCAACGTCAAGCTCTACCAGCAAAGGATTCTCATACTTCAGCAAAGTGTCTTTTCATAAAATTATAACAGTTAGTCATTCAAATTTTAAGTTGCGCGACACCAAGGGAAGAGACCTAAATACCCAAAAATTACCATGAACATCACCAAACGAGGAACATTCAAGAAAAATGCACATACATATTTTGTTATGCAAAAAAAATTCCTTATCATTTGTAACTTTCCAGTATGACAAAAGTTATAACTGAAGCAAGAGATAAAGTGTACTGTATACACAGATGATCACAATAAAAAATGCCTCCATTCTTTTCTTCTTTTGGGGAGGAGAGGATGGGAAAGAAAGTGAAAAACAGAGGATAATATATCCTTCCATTACATCATGAGAAACAGGAAAGGATAGAAAGAGAAGTAGGAAAAAACATACACAAAATACATTAGAACAATAAATTCTTCCAATATGTTTGAATATTCATAAATGAGAATCCCCTCAACAACCCATTTACTGAGTACCATATGGAAGCCTATATTTCTTTGTTTATCCTTTTAGGGAGAAATTCCCCTATTCTGTTATCAATGGAATTCTATACATCTTTAGGACTTTAACCTTTTTAAATTTGACCATTGACTAAAAATATTAAAATGCAATGCATTGATCAATGAACTTTATGCATGCAAATCAAAGCTAGACAGAGTAACTTCTCGGATCATACATCAAGAGAAAGAAAAATGGTATCATTTAATGCAAAAGGGATCTTACCAAGACCAAAATCACCAATTTTAATGTCATTGCGAGCATCAAAAAATATGTTATTTGGTGTCAAGTCCCGATGAATTATTCCTTGTCCGTGTATGTGTGCCAAGCCTTCCACAATTTGACGAAACAAATGCCATGCTAATTCTTTGTCAAAATGAGTATACGATTCAAATACCTGGCGGAGTGTCCTTTAAACCCAAACAACCCCACCCCCAAAGAAATAGAATAATGGGCAATAAAACAAGGTTAATAATATAAATTAGAAATAAATTATATAAATAACTTAAATATAGAACTAAATATATAAACAAATTAATCATAATATAGAAAGTGGAAAAAATGGTAAAGTAAAAAAAATAAAAATAAACGTTTATATTTATATATGAGTACAACTATGCTGTACTGAAACCAAACTCTACTTCTAAACTGAAATTTAAATTAAAAGATTGAGTATTGCAAGGATCAAACTCCAAACTATTTGGTTAAGAATGCTTTTATACCATATAATTGAACTACTTGACCTAAAAGCTTACGAGATTAAGCAAGGGCCCAAAAATGGATTTAGTAACTCTAACAGCTCTTAAGCCAGTGTTATTCAGGAGACACATACACCAAAGACACCACCTCTGCCTCAGCCTATAGTATGTAGGCACAGTGAATAAACTATTCACAAGAAATTGCTCCAAGCATCCGGCACATAAAATATTTTTCCTTTGGCATTAAAAGCTCCAACTCCTGTATTGGCTTCCTTACCTAAATGGTGAAGGAGCTGTGAATTTATAGGGATTTAATACAACCAATCAATCCCTCAAAATCAGAAATAGTCTAATCTAGGAAATTACAAATAAATACAGCTTAATCTAAGGGATTTACAGCTATCCTATTAAATGAGCTAAATACGGAAAGTCAATCATTCTTCTTGATTGTCAATCTTGATTCAATCCCGTAACTTTCGAGATTCCAACACTCCCCCTCAAGCTGAGGCATAGATATTAATCATGTCCGGCTTGCTTGTTAGTGCATTAAACCAAGGCTTAGGAAGACTCTTGGTAAGCACATCTGCAACTTCTTGTGCTGTGGGCAGATACCGTAGATTAATAGTACCATTGTCTATCTTTTCTTTGATGAAGTGTCTGTTTATCTCCACATACTTAGTTCTATCATGATGGACAACATTGTAAGCAATACTCACAGCAGCTTTGTTGTCACAGTAGAGCTTTATAGGCATATAACTAGGAACCCGAAGCTCTCTTAACATGCGTTTTAGCCAAATACCTTCACATACACCATGAGCCAAGGCCCTATATTCAGCCTCAGCAGTACTTCGAGCAACCACAGATTGTTTCTTGCTTCTCCAAGTTACAAGGTTGCCCCACATGTAAGTGCAATACCCTGAGGTTGAGCGCCTATCAATGACAGAACCTGCCCAATCTGCATCAGTGAAGATTTCAACACATCTTGGACCTCCCCTTCTAAAAAATAGACCCTTTCCAGGAGTCCCTTTCAAATATCTCAAAATTCTGTAGACTGCCTCCAAGTGCCCTTCTTTAGGAGAGTGCATGAATTGGCTCACTACACTTACAGGGAATGCAATATCTGGCCTTGTGTGAGAAAGGTAAATTAATCTACCAACAAGGCGCTTGTACCTTCCCTTGTCTATGTCACTGCCTACATCCTCATCACCTAGTTTTTTATTAGGCTCCATAGGTGTATCAGCTGGTTTACAGCCCAACATACCAGTTTCTTGTAACAGATCCAGCACATATTTTTTCTGTGATATGGAAATACCGGTGTGACTTCGAGCTACCTCCATTCCTAGGAAATATTTTAGGGGTCCTAGGTCTTTTAGCTCAAATGTTGTGCTGAGATATCACTTCAAGAGTTGAATTTCTCCTAAATCATTACCAGTTATAACCATGTCATCCACATAGACAATGAGGATGGTGATTTTGCCGTCTATTGAGTGTCTGAAAAACATAGTGTGATCTGTTTGGCCCTGATTATACCCTCTTTTCTTCACAACTTGGGTCAGCCTTTCGAACCATGTTCTAGGAGACTGTTTCAGCCCATAGAGAGCCCTTTTTAATCTGCACACCTTTCCTTTCTGCCCCTCAAAACCAGGTGGTATGTCCATGTAAACTTCTTCATTTAGCCTTCCATTGAGAAAGGCATTCTTCACATCTAGTTGGTGGAGTGGCCAATCTGAATTTGCAGCCAAGGACAACAGAACTCTTATTGTGTTCAGTTTGGCCACAGGTGCAAACGTTTCTTGATAGTCTATCCCATAGGTTTGAGTAAAACCCTTAGCAACTAACCTTGCTTTGTACCTGTCTATGCTTCCATCACTTTTGTATTTAATGGTGAACACCCATTTACAGCCAACTGTTTTCTTCCCCGTAGGTAGGTTCTTGAGCTCCCATGTGCCATTTTTTTCAAGGGCATTCATCTCCTCTAAGACAGCTTTCTTCCATTCTGGTTTGGAAAGGGCCTCATCTATATTTTTAGGAATTTCTGTTTTGGAAAGATGAGCAGAAAAGGCATGGAATCCAGGGGATGAATTTTTCAATGAAACAAATTTAGAGATAGGATGTTTTGTACATGTTCTTACCCCTTTTTCTAAATGCAATTGGGAAGTCTTCAAGGTTCTGTTGTGGCTCTGTATGGTTCTGAGCTGGCTTTGCAGGACTCTTAGTGCTACTGGAGCAGATATTTGGCTCAGATTCTTGGCCTTGTTGTTTGTCTAACTTATCTCTCTTTGAAGAAGGATTCCTTCTTGAATAAACAAGTATTTTTGGTTGTTCAGTTTCTGGTATTGTCACAGGTTCAGGTTCTGGTATTGTCACAGGTTCAAGTTCTAGTTCTGGTATTGTCACAGGTTCAGGTTCTGGTTGACTATTTTTAGGAGGCATGGGATCCACACTTGGGTATGAGATAGGTAAGGGTGTAGGGTCAGAATGCAGGGTTATAGGTCCAGATTCCAATTCTGTCTATACAGGATCAGTAGGTGTAGATTCAGGTTCAAAACTGATTTCCCTACACTCAACTTCACCTATATTCTCCCCCTGAAGTTGAGAGGGGGGAAAGTAAGGGTCAGTTTCAAAAAAGGAGACATCTTTGGACACAAATAGGCGTTTGAGAGTGGGAGAATAGCATTTATATCCCTTTTGAGTAGGTGAGTACCCAACAAACACACACCTATGTGCCCTAGGATCAAGTTTAGACAGTCCGGGAAAATGAGAGTGAACAAAGGCCTTACACCCAAATATTTTTGGAGTTAGAGAGGAAAACCTATAGTGAGGAAAGTTCTTTTGGAAAACCGAGAGTGGTGTATGAAGGTTAAGAACTTTGGATGGCATTCGGTTTATGAGATAGGCTGCAGTTAAAACTGCCTCTCCCCATAGATAGTTTGGTACATTCATAGTAAACATAAGGGACCTAGTGACTTCTAGGAGGTGGCAGTTTTTTCTCTCAGAAATCCCATTTTGTTGGGGAGTATGGGCACAAGAACTTTCATGAATTATACTATGGGATGTAAGATATTCCCCTAAAACAGAATTAAAATACTCCCTGCCATTATCAGTCCTTAAGGTTTGAATATTGGTGTGGAACTGATTTTGGACCATAGAGTGAAAGTTTTTGAAGGTGTGAGAGGCTTCAGATTTTTCCCTTAGGAGTTATACCCAGCATACCCGAGTGTGATCATCTATAAAGGTGATAAACCACCTAGCACCTGAAATATTTTTAACCCGGGAGGCTCCCCAAATATCACTATGAATGAGTGCAAATGGGCGAGAAGCAATGTAAGGTTTTGCAGCATAGGATGCTCGGGTATTTTTTGCTAATTGACAAATCTCACAAGAAAAAGAACTAGGATTCTCATTAATAAATAAGTTTGGAAACAAACTTTTGAGATACAAGAAGTTGGGGTGACCTAACCTACGATGCCACATCATAATTTGACTAGAATTAGAAACATTGGACACATTGACGGTGAATGCTTGTTTATTCAAAGAAGCATGCTTGTTCCAAAAGTAGAGTCCATCAGCCATATTAGCATTGCCAATCATCTTCCCCGAGATCTGCTCCTGTATAACACAGCAATTAGAGGTGAAATTAACACGGCATTTAGTGTCCCTAGTCAGTTTGCTAATGGATATTAGGTTACAAGACAGGTTTGGGACATGGAGAACAGATTTGAGGACAAGATTATCAGTCAATTTAATTGTCCCAAAACCAGCAACAGGTGATCTGGTACCATCTGCTACTCTTACCCAAAAATCATGTTTGCAAGGGGTATAAGCAGAAAATAGAGATGAGTTACCTGTCATATGATCTGAGGCTCCTGAATCAAATATCCAAGGAGCTGATTGTTCTAGGTCAGGGGTAGAAACAGAATTAGCAGTACCTTTTAGAGCTAAGGTGCACATAGGAGATGAGGAATGGCCAAGAATCTGGTGTAGAACCTCCAACTGCGACTTTGTTAACTGAATATTAGCAACATCCTCTCCACTGGATTCTTCATAGGTAACTTGATGAGCTTTCCCTTCTCTCTTGTTCCTTGGCTTCCAACCTGGTGGAACACCATGGAGTTGGAAACAAGTGTCTCGGGTATGTCCAGTCTTCTTGCAGTGGCTGCATACAGGTCTTTCTCCATATTTTTTCTGTTTGTTTTCATTGTCTATCTTGAATTTAGACTCTGAAAAACCTCTGGTGTAAAGGGCAGAACCCTCTATTTGGCCAGTTTTAGGATCCTTGTCTCCTAACATCACCTTTCTTCTGTTTTCTTCATGCCTAACCTCAGCAAATGCCTCTCCAATGGCTGGCAGAGGTCTTCTCCCTGAGATTCTGCCACGAACCTCATCCAAATCCTTATGCAGACCTGCTAGGAACTCATACAAGCGTTCCTTATCAAGGTGAGCTTTGAACTTGATGTGATCATTAACATCTCCCAATTTGCTTCATAAAACAGATCCAGCTCCTGCCATAATACCTTTAGAGTTATAGTAGCTGGTGACATCAAGATTGCCCTGCCGAGTGTCTTTGAGTTTAATCTTGATCTCAAAAACTTGGGATGCATTCTCTAGATTAGAGTAGTTTTCCTTGACAACATACCATATGACTTTTGCTGTCTTGAAAAGAAGGTAGGTTCTGCTGATGTGAGGCTCCATTGAATTGATGAGCCATGACATCACAATGGAATTGTTGAGTTCCCACATTGCATAAGTGGGATCATCAATTTTGGGCTTGCTGGTTTCTCCAGTGAGGTAGCCCATTTTTCCACAGCCTCTAATCACCATAAGAACAAATTGAGACCAGTGAAGGAAATTTTTACCATCTAACTTGTGGTTGGTGATGATAAGTGAGGAGCTCATAAGGGAGGAACTCTCACTCACCGAAGGGTTTGCCATGGAGGATACAACTTCAGAGGTTGTTTTTTCAGAATTCTCCATGTTCATGGATCGCTGCTCTAATACCATGTAGAAATTCTGTATTGGCTTCCTTACCTAAATGGTGAAGGAGCTGTGAATTTATAGGGATTTGATACAACCAATCAATCCCTCAAAATCAGAAATAGTCTAATCTAGGAAATTACAAATAAATACAGCTTAATCTAAGGGATTTACAGCTATCCTATTAAATGAGCTAAATACGGAAAGTCAATCATTCTTCTTGATTGTCAATCCTGATTCAATCCCATAACTTTCGGGATTCCAACAATTTAGGAGACACATACACCAAAGACATCACCTCTGCCTCAGCCTATAGTATGTAGGCACAGTGAATAAACTGTTCACAAGAAATTGCTCCAAGCATCCGGCATATAAAATATTTTTCCTTTGGCATTAAAAGCTCCAACTCCCTCATGAACAAAACTTATAAATCAGTGCTAATGCATAAACCAGCACAAAGAGATGGACATTGCAAACAATCTCTATTTAGAATAACAGAATAATTCTGAACTTAAACTAGTAGATAACTCATCAAGCCCACTCTACTAAGCATGATCCATAAATAAGTCTGCATAGCAAGAATAGAACTCATATTTAAAATCTTACCTAGGGCAGTACTCCATTTGAATGTAAAGGTAGGTTGATTCAAGCTGATTCTCATGCCCAAGGGCATCTGTCGAGCTTGCAGCTTTATAGCTGAAAGTGGAGCTTACTGGAGTCCTTGAACCCCAAGCAGAATCATTAGAATCAGCAACTCCAGTTTCAAACCATGCCTGGAAGTTTTACAGTTATTACAATCATCATATAAGCACAGAATATGGTTGAAGCAGAAACAAGAAAATTATATTTGCATCTATTCATTCACTTTTCTTGAAACCATGTATCCCTCTGGAAAAGATATCAAAAGCAGTGTTCACTATGAGTTACCATATCCACAAGACCAAGGTGGCAGGGTCAATATAATAGAATATAATCAAGAAACAAAACAAAATACACAACTGATAAAAGCGATAGATAGACTCGCCATAGTTTGCAAATCAGGGCACGAAATCAGAAATTTTTACCTGATAATACCGAACAACATGTTGATGCTGCAGACGAGATAGTGTGGCTACTTCCCTGATTATCTCGCCATAATTAATGCATAAACAATGTAAGAATGGCAACAGAGAAAAAACATATGGGAAACATAAGGCAAAGAAAGGAAAAGGAACATAAATCACAGCACTCAAACAGTGACATTAATTGCTTCCATATTCAACACCACACATGTAAAAAGTAGTAAATATTTGGGGGCCAACTTCAGGGAAAATGTATAGCATCATATAACTCCTTATTTAAACCAAATTAGTTCAGGACAAGGATTGTTTGGGTCTAATGCTAATAAAAGTTGTCTCCTGTTGGACACATAGTGATGGATCCAAATGAGCCATGGCAAGCAAAAAAGATGCAAGCCACCTTTAGTGGATTAATTGAGAGGATTGGGACTCAAGTTACAAGCCAAG
Organism: Cercis canadensis; assembly: GCA_003255065.1. Taxonomy (NCBI): domain Eukaryota; kingdom Viridiplantae; phylum Streptophyta; class Magnoliopsida; order Fabales; family Fabaceae; genus Cercis; species Cercis canadensis. The sequence continues at coordinate 538,065 of QAOA01006130.1, read as the reverse complement.
GAGCAAAGCATGAGGATTTGGGGTTCTGTGCTTGATTCAAGCTTCGGGAGGCGAAATGTCAGAAGAGAGCAGCACTGGCGGTGCCCCAGCGCCCTCCACGAGCACCTAGGCGCCCAAGCAACAGAGGTAAAGCGCCCCAGCACCTGGAGAGTTTCCATTGCGCGCGTTTTGTTCCCTTTATCCGAATGGGCTCCGAGTTTAGTTCTTTTTGCACCCATTTTTAATGTAATTCAACTATGTTTATTTCCTTTCTAGTTAGTGAACTTTCCTAGGATTTTGGGCCTTGTTTATTGGGCTTAATCCTTTTTACCCAATTAGGTTAATTAGGTTTTGCTATTGTTTAAAGGGAGACCATTCCCCTTATGAGGGTGAGAATTCAAAATTTGGTAAAAAGTTGAGAGGTTTTCTCCTTTCTTGGTTCTTTTGAAGAACTCTTAGAACTTATCAAGAACCCTAGGTTCTTGTGGCGTTCAATCCAAGACTTATCACTCACCCTTATCCCCTTTTAAGTGTGGCATCTATATCTTCCCGCATAACTTTGGTTCCTACTTCGCTAAGTGACGGGTCAAGGTCCTCTTTGTTTTGATTTTTGTTTATGAACTTTGGTTAGACATTCTTGGGCATTTGAATCTCTACCAATCGTGATTGGGTCTCGAGCAAATCCTAGAGGTTCGCATCACATAGAAAACATGTGTGCAAGTCATACTTGTTCTCCCCTTAGTTCTCAATGATTCCCCTACTTAAAGTCATTTCAACCTTATACAATGGAGCATCGTAGATTGTTGTCACTCAGGCAAATATGGCCAAACCATCTCTCAGCAATTTTCTCTCTTTCTATCCTCTATTGTGTTTGACTCCATCTTCTATTAGATGTCCTATGTGTATGCTCAATGATCTACATCAAACATCAGCTTTAAATACAATCTTGATTACTTTAATATGATCAATGTACCAGTCAATGCAATAATATTTGGATTAATTTTTAAGTTTTAGAACCTTGACATACAGGATTTAAAGAATTTAGTTTCAGTAGCACTAAAACCAATTACAATAGTGTTAGGAAGACTAAAGAAAGGAAGAAGATTTTTGTGACTTCTTTGTGTTGACAGGTAAGAGATCATTGAAACAAGTGTTTCCAATTTCTTGGATCAGTGATTTGAAATGACAATGGAATAGAAGATGAACCATGCATTGACATCATCAATAGAATTATAGATCTTTCTGGATAAATAATAAATATGATTTTTCGAGGTTAAAACAATACTCTTCCAAGCTTTTAGAATATAAATTTACCTTAAAATTCTATCATTAATGGGCATACTTTTGTCCTTAAGGAGAATTTTCTTTACCGCATACTGCCTTCCATCGAGCTTATTTTTGCAAAGCACAACAATGCCAAAACCACCATGACCTGTTTCCAGTGCCAAGTAAGACATTTTAGTAAAGGTTTACAAAATCAAGAAAACCCAATTAATTACCTTATACTAATTGAAATACTTTAACCAATGTTCCGGTAGCGAATATCACCAAAATTTTCAAATAAACTACATAATCAAATATTATTTATAAATAAGTGCCTAAATAATAACACATCAAAATTTCTGTTCACATAAGAAAACCCAAAAGAAAGAGAAGTGGTGTACTATTTGTATAGAAAAGCACTCTGAAAGAGCAACCAAATTTTAGGATTAGGACATCCAAAAAGATAAAGAACATTATACAACAAATTGGCGATCAAATGCAAGTAAATGAGGGAAGAAAGATTTGAGCTTCTTTCAAATGGGTTAATCCCTTCAAAAAGCTGCCTAGTGTCTTCAGAGCAAAAGGGTTCACATAACTGCATAAGACAAACTGGAATGACACTCCAATTTCTAGCATTAGCCAAAAAAAGTCCTGGGCCTGCCAGACCTTGCTTTTATAAACTGAAGGGCAATTTCTAATACTAAAGAAGAGAGCAGACGTTTCTCCAACCCATATATACACAGCCCAAATCTAGATTACTTTAAATCCTCCACATTTGACTCACATTAGCTGCCTGACAGCAAAGAGAGAGGTTAGGCTTCCCTCTTGTATCTTCGCCTTAAAGGAACTCCATGGTAAGATCCAAGTTTAACCTATCTATGTGGCTTTCTATGAGGAACATGGTATTATAAAGGGTACTTCATGGTAAGATTCAAGTTGAACCTATTTATTGTGTACAAAGTTCAGAATCATCAAACAATTATTAAATAGCAAGCCCATTCCTAGTTAGTTTCCTGTCTCAATGATTGGATAGTTCAGGCATCCTCTAAGGCTTGCCCTTACCAATCATGGAGTACATATGGAAGAATGAGATCAAATCATAATTTTTTCTTTTCAAATAGCAGGGGCAGGGAAATTGAGCATTCAAGGGTTCAATGTATGGATAGAACTTCATGGTGCTAGCATCTAATACAAATGTAGCTCTTAATTCACATCAGAATTATTTTTCTTTAAACAAAATAATACAGAATCTATCAGAAAAGTATGGCTAACTCAAACAGAAACCATGGAGTTTCTTTACCAAGAGGCCTTAGCTCTTCAAAGTCATTCAGATATCGCGAATTTGGGGAAACTGCATTCGAGCTTCCAAGATCTGAAGGAGGTTTCCAAAATTGAGATATTCTGGACGAAACCTAGATAAAAACCATAAATAACAATTTTATCATTGAGAAGCAGAGTATTATCTATTATGCATATATATATGATTACCCACCAGTTGTTCCTGGAAAACATGATCAAAGGTTTTGTTAAAAAGGGAAGGTGGTTTAGATGCTATATCTCGTGCCCAATCAGAAAAGATCTGGAAAATAAAACTCCAAAAGAATTGGGATCATTATACAACAGAAGTTATCCAAAAAATGAAAGTAATCATATAATTTATACCCCTAAACTGTTAAGCTCCATGGCTATTTGCGGCAAAGTGTCAGCCAATGGTCCTTTTGAACCACAAGCAAGGCGAAGCAGGTGAACCTAATACGAAAGGAAGGAACACCTTGTCAACCTTAAATAAAATCCACTCGTGCCAAAATGATGTGATGAAATCATAATCTACCATTATTAGATCCTTTTCAACTGTTTGAGATGCTTGATGATGAACCAAGGAGGCAGAAGACTGAGACTCTGAAGACTCACTTCCATATATACCTTCATTATCATCTGTAGTATACTCATCAAGGATAAAATCCTGCAGAAGCATAAAACACTTTTTGTTGTGATAGAAAATAAAAGAGCTGGCATAAACAAAAATCTCAAATGGATACAAGCCATATCAGAATAATGCTGACCACAGAATAATTGAACCTTTGGAATTTAGTGAAAGGTGAACAATTTGCATTCATCCTAAGAAGGGAAGCACACTAAATTTATTGAAAGAAATTCATCATAAGTTTCCATTGCAAGATGTCTTAACTAAGTTAACAAGCACAATTCTGTAACTTTCTGATAAAGAGAAAACCAAAGCAAGCCAGGTAAGGGTCTGCTCAATAAGACTGATGAACAGGCTTCTTAAAAATCTTGATATAGGATGGCATACACAGCAATTTATTATTAACTTCCATTCAGTTATGAAGTAATAAATAAAATTTCCGTTATCTGTCTTTTACTCTCTTTTATTGCACAATGATTTCAGTTTATCTTTTTTCACTCTCTTATTGCACAATGATTTGAACCATCAAACTCATACAGCCACTCAACAAAAGATGTTCATAAGCTTCTAAATTATTCAATGTCTATTCATCATCTCCCTCTTTGACAATTAAGATTCAAGTTTTAGTCTACTCTAAAAGCTTTCTTGAATTTTACAGCACAAGTATGTACCCCCTTCACTCAAACTGCTGTCCCATTACCTCAACCCTTGTTTTTAAATGATGAGGACAAGTTAGCATAAATGCAAAATTATTGACACACTCATCAATTTAACTTTCGGCAACAAAATTCTGCCCTGCAATAAATAACGATAATAATTGTAATTTTTTTTTTATAGAGATGACCTCAAAGAACAATGCTTCTTAGCATGCTAACCAAGACATTATTGTGAAGATATAGCAATAAGAGATTACACTAGACTGGAATTAAAGAACATGTACACACTACACAGAGACTAAAGAGAAGAAAAACCAGGTCGATCATATTTACCTCTTTCTCACCTTCATTGCTGTTCCCTATGAAATCCTCTGCATGAGATCTACTCAAATAAGTAGAAGACATGCTCTTGTTGCTGTCTTCAGTGTCTTCTACCAGGGTATCTAATTTGGCTGTATGAGAAACTAATGGACCTTTCTTACTTTCTTGCATTATCAATGGCTCTGCCTTTCTATCCAATTTCTTTTCCTGAGCCTCATAATAATGTTTTGAGGCATCTAACTTAGAGGATGGAATAGAAGAAATTTTCCCACCAGTTTCCTCCATTCCAAAACCCCAGTTCCATGACTCTCCATAACCACTGAAGAGGTCTATGAAGCCATAAACAAAAGACCTACTCCTGTTTGAAGTTACTATATCCTGGAGAAACAATTCTTCATTGCTTTCTATAGTTGAGCACAAAAGCTTCTACAGAAACATGTTACCATTAAATTAAGCCACAACATGGCATGCCCTTACATAGATGACCAAAACAATATATGCTGGCATGACTAGAAAGCCAATAACTATAAAAGAAATGTCAATCACACATTCAGCAGAAACAAACTCAATAATCTTCCCAGTAAATACTGAAGTCAAAGAAAACCATGGCTGACTTCTTTGATGTTATTTTTGTATTAAAAACAATATTAACCAATGCTACTTTGAGATTAAAAAATTATTGGTGCATAAGATAAATGAATAGAACACAAATACTGTAAAACTAAATACAAAATATGAAATGGTAAAGCTCACAGATTCATGTGATTTGCCAACTGGCTCAATTTCAGAAAGAAATTCTTGAGCAGCCTCCACCAAATTAAAGATCATTACTCGTCCCTCCCTAGCATTTAAATTAGCCTGAAAAAGACCCAAAAATGCAACTGGGAAGATTAAATTTAGTGGTGACACAAGTCATGGATGTGTATAACATATACATGAGTATATACTGAAGTATGCAACCTAGTGACTAGGGAAGAGGGACAAGACAGAAACAGAGAGAAAATGCAACTGCCACAAAAATCTAAGATGACCTTTTAATTTGAGTTACACACTACTTCATTGCACAGATGTATCTTTGTTGATATTTAAGAGTTTAACTAACAATTTAAGTCTTAAAAGACTCCACTAAAACTAGCCCTAAATGTGGTTACAACATTCCCAAACAAAGAATAAATCAACAGTTAATATCATGGCTACAGTATATTGCAGAAGCACAAATTGCCATCAGCTTAGACCTGATCGTGGAGGAGAGACAAAAGTTTATCAGCATCACTGTCTGATAAACCATTCTCAGGAGTAATCTGCAACTTTGGACACTTGAAAGGATAGTCAGGTAAGCACCTAGTGTGTGTGTGAGAGAGAGAGAGAGACATGATTATTGACAAATATCCTTTTAGAGAAATGAAACGCCAACCAAGCAAAGCCTCACTTACCGGACAATAAGAACAGCAGAAATATCTACATCCTCATAACCCATATCCTTTGAGTAGGGCCTGCTTAATGTTAAGCAGAAATCAATCAAAGAGATCAAAAGCTCACTATCAAACCTCCCACAACAGCAGAGTACAGACCTGAGCCTAATAATTATTTGAGGAGGTGATCCAGGAAGAATCTTGCAGTCCTCTTGGAAAATTGCACATCTAAAAATTGCAGGAGCATAGAGAATAAGGTTGAAGACATGAACACAATAATAGCAGTAAATGACATTTGCTGCAGACCATGGCTCAACTAACATCTCTGAAACAAGATCTCTAAGAAATAATCTCAACCATAGAGTGATAGACAATATTTTTTTTTTTTTTTTGCGTTAAAATTCAAGAAGGACCGAAATTTCTTAATAAGAAACACCTGTCTCTTATTAGATACAGAAAAATATTAACAGATGAAGGGAGAGACTTAAGGTTACAAACTCCAAGGCATATTCACCAAATTGAGAAGACAATGCATATGTTTTTTGTTACATGTAGTGATTTTGTTTTCTCCAACCAAATATCTTCGTGCCATTATACACAATAACTTTGTTTCGTACCTATTGCTTCACCCAAGCATAGTAAGCGTCTCTTCCACACCAATAACCTCACACCATCATCATTCGGAGTAAGTTGTGATCTATAAATTACTAAATAACTCAAGCAATCTCATATTCTATTACAATTCGATTGTCAAACTAAACAAAATTACAAGACTCTGCACACGTTCATCAAATTTCTTCATGATATAGGGTTGTAGTTCAATCATGGTTTCTTTTCATAGGGATAGAAATCATGGGTAGTACATAGCAAACTGTCAATACTCATACCAAAATTCGGAATTGTTCAGCATGTTGCATTATCTTGTGATCCAATATGTTAGTTTCAAGCATCCATCTGAGTATATTTGAGTCAGAACTATAAGTTATATTTATTTCCCAGTGAAGTGTCCATGTTTAGCCATAAATTCAAGTGTGGGGAATTTAAATGATGTCCTTCATCCACACTTAAGTTGCAATAACACCAAGCGACAAAACCACTTACAGGGCAGTAATCTCTTCTGAAAGTTCGCTATCATCGCCACCAAAATGAGACACATGATCTTTCGAAGGTGCTTTTCCCTTATTTCTCCTCCCACTCCCTCCTCCACGCTTCTTCTTCTTTGAACTATGCCCCATTCTTTACTCCTCCTCACCCACCCAGGTCACTAAAACTCACAATCAGGCATTTAAGAAGAATACCTTTCGCTGTTCCTCCAATTCCCACCAACACAATTCACCTTCAACAAATATCCACCACTTTGACTATCTTTAGTCCCAGCTTCAAATGATCAGCACCCAACCCAATGTCATGTAAGATTATAAGAGGCAATGCCAATGGGTATTCCTAAAGAAACCTTCTGAAAGCAGACGGCGGCACGTAATGCGTTGAGACTGAGACCAGGGCAGCAAGTTCCCGGGAAGACGATTTGACAAGTGACGAAAGAAAGTGGAGAATAAGAACTCGGATAATTGAGTGAGATCTTTATCGAAGATTAGAAAATCAAATATGGTGGCGGCTCAACTTGACTTTGCATTTGCAATACATCCATGTATCGGTTGAAGTTGGGATCATTGGTCGATTAATTTCTATTAAAATTTTGGTTTGAATATATTGTAGTTTTTTATATAAGAATTTTGAATTAAATATTTTTTTTTTCAGTTTTTATAGTTTAAAATTTTTTAAATTGTGTTTCTACTATTATTTTTAATTATAATTTTATCAATTTAATATTAACATATCAAATAATTTATTTATGTAATAATAAAAAAAAATTAAATAACAATAAAATAACATAAAAATTAATACTTCATCATGTTTTTTTCTCCTTCCTTTCTCTTCCTACCCTCTTCTTCCCTTGAAGTCGAGTAAACATCCAAGTGAATTTTTCTGCAAAACTTTAACTGCTAGTAACACGAGCACACACGGTGGATTTTCAGTACCACGCAAGGGCAGCAAAAAGGTCTTTCCTTCATTGGTACGAATGTAGCACTAGTTGGTTGGAAAATCCTTTTTCTGAATATAACTCAAGTTTAGGAAATTTTTTTTAATCTGAATGACGTTCTGATTAATTTATGTGTATTTCAGGATTACACAATTCAAGCCCCAACTCAAGAACTTGTTGTCCGAGACTTGCATGATAATACCTGGACATTTCGGCATATACACCGCAGTGAGGATGCTTGTTATGTTCAACTCCATCTATTGCTTTTGTAAGAAATCAGAATATTTTGTCATGGGAGGTACATTCCTATTCAAGCTGATATTAAATGGCTGCATGCCTCTTTCTTGTCCAAGTAATTGTTTGCCTTTGCAACTTTCTATTCACAATCACAATATATTTGTCGGAGGTGGTTTTGCATTGAGAATGCATTTTATTTGTAGAGAGTGGATTTGTTAGAACTCATGCATTTTCAAATTTGTTTTATGTAGACCAGCCGAATAGACACCTTCTCACGGCAGGATAGAGTTTGTTTGTAGGCTCAAAAAAGCTTAAAGCAGGTGATGTTGTTCTTTTCATAAGGTAATTAGTGGTCACAAGCTATATTCACTCACATAACAAATTGAAGATGGCTTTTCATTTGGCAAGGAAGGGGCTCATAATATTTACTCTGCATCTTCTGCTAGCTAAATGTGTTATATATTTGTTTCCTTGCATTTGCTTATTCAAACCCACAAACTGTCTTGCCTTTTACGACAGTTAATGCAAAATGTAGAGAGAGATAGAGAAAGAAGGGAAGAGGTTTTGCAGAAAATTCCCTTGGATGTTTACTCAACTTCCATTCTTCTTACAGGTAGAGAGAGTGAGAAAGGAAGAAAGTATAGAGAAGAGAAGAAGAAATATGATGAGATAGTAATTTTTGTACTATGTCAATTTATTTTATTGTCACATATCAACATTAAACTGATAGAATTATTACCGGAAGTGACGGCATGAACTCAATTAAAAAAAATTTAAATTATAAGAACCAAAAAAAAAAATTATAAGGACCTAATTCAAAATTCATCTAAACTATAGAGACTTACAGTACATTTAAACTTAAAATTTTTTAATATTATTTTATTAAGAAAAATTTTATTTCACGTTACAACTTACAAGAAAAAATGCAATAAAAAATTACCCTGATATTTTGTAGGTGAATAGTCATACGAAATTTTTTTTGGGCCATGGTTAGATGATATTAAAAACATGGTTCAGGTACATAATTGGCCTTGGGCTAGAGTGGAATGGGCTCTCAGGATTTGTAATTCAGAAGAGCATGAGTGTGTTAGGTGGGCTTTCAAGTTTGTTAGGCGTGGGTACAGAGATTTATTTTTTTCCTTTTAGACTATTTGAGCCCCCTTCAATGGGATTTGAATCCAGTCATGTCACTTGAGTCATGTTGCTCAGATCTAAGCCGTCTATTTCATTAAAGCTCATTTCAACCATTAAATATTAATGTGTTTTAATGGTTGAAATGACCTTAAATAGAATAGACGGCTTAGATCTAAACAACATAACTCAAGTTAACATGACTGGATCTCTTCCCCCTTCAATGTGCATCCACGTTGAAAGGAGTAACCCAACGAGCATGATTGTAATTGATCGACATTGTGATATAAATTTTGGGTATAATGAATTTTTAGAAGAAAAAAAAAAGTGATATAAATTAAGTGCAAGAAATAGTGAATCTGAGCCGGTCTCAGAAGCTTGTGCGCAATTGACCCAGGAGTTCTTCTGGGAGAACACATTGTGACTACTTATCAATTCTCTTCCAAAATTGAACTTGGAGGTAACAAGGAATTTTGAGAGAGAGCTCCAAATATTTGCAGTCAAAGATGTTACCATGCTTGCATCATTGGGGTGCTCGGTGGAATTTAGACATGAAGTTTTATCTTGATGCTATCTTATGATTGCTCAGTGTCAGTAGTTGCTTATGTTGAGGCTATTGACTTTTGCTGGCCTGAAAGGATGCCACTCAAGTTGTTGCAAATTTACAGGGCAGCAGGTCCAATCAAAGTTGATTGCATCTGATTTCTTGGAGAAAAATATGGATCTTTTGGACACCTTGATAGCTGGGTAAGGAACTGTTGGTTGTGTATTCTGGTTGCTTGACATCTATCTTAACTTTATTGCCTATAGTATCTCTTCTGGAACTTCCACCAAATGAATAGACACTGATCACCAGGTTCTGTCACTTCTATGAACTTTAATTGAAAATTACTGATTTTTTGTTTATATCTTTTCTTGTGTATTCTATTCCTTATTGTGCCTTTTGTCAATTTATGTTTTCCCTGTTGCTAATTCAGTTATGCTATTGGTTAACCATTGTTTATCTTTAGATATGAAAACACAGACATGGCTTTACACTATGGTACAATGCTGATGGAATGCATAAGACACCAAATTGTTGCAAGGTAAAGGAAAATGGCTTGATAATTTCATTTTGCATTTTGTTAAATTTCGAGCTTAAGATGGTTAATGATAACACCTGGAAACACAATGTTTCTATTCAGGTTGGTAGTCTTTGTCAGATAATCTTGTATTTTAATTAAGTCATATACATGCATTTTTGTTTCCTATTTTTCTATGCATTTGAGCGTTGCACCCCGGTGTGATTTGTGCCAAATGAGAAGAGCACTATGTGGAAGGCTCATATAACGAATTGAAAAACATAGTTGTATAAAAGGTGGTCTAGGTCGTTTCTCAAGGATAACTCTTGTATTGTATGTTCTTAGTCTTGATGGTTTTATGTCTAAAGCAGTGTAGTTGGTATTTTGATTATGCTTTTCTGCCTTTACCAGGATCTGATAAGAGCAGCTTCAATAGAAGCGTAGATGATCAAAAGGTACATGTTATACTGTTATTTTATTTGCATTGTTTTCACAAATATTTTCCTGCCATGCATTCTTTTAGCTAAAAAATAAGACTTCAGATTTAATCATGTATAAATAATGCTTAGATTGCTATATGTTGGTCAACAATTATAAATGGAATGAGAAATGAGTCTATGACATGGATATGGTTTTTTTGTACACTTGTACTGTGTTTCTCAAATCTTTAATCACTTGGATTAAATTTTAGACATGACTACATTTTACTTTTTTTGTCTATGATGATATTTGGTCTCCTGTTACAGCAAGGTAACATTTGAGATTTGAGATTTGAGATTTGCTTCTCAAATCTTTCTTCTATGGTGATATGGTGATATTTGCTTCTCAAATCTTTATTGTGATATTTGAGATTTGCTTCTCTTTGCTTGTAACATGTTCAGGTTAGACCATTGAATAAAGTGGAGTTTCATCACACTAGCTTGACCAATATTCAAGGCTGTTGATAGCAATTGATAGCAAGTGTGGGCATAATAGTAGTTCTTCAGTTGGTGATGGTCGAGTTTCTGAAGAAGTTTGCCAATACTTAGAGTTTGGATTAGGGGTAATGGAGTGCTTGTATTGGCATTGCAACTTTGTCTTGGCCAATTGGTTTGCTCATCTAGTGCATTCGAGTTGTTCTTGACAATAAATAAGCAAAAATGAAGAGCTTCAACATTATAGAGAAGACTAATACAAGCTACAGTTTTATTTTGTGTTTCTTTTTCACTTCTGCATAGAATATTAATTGAATTAGATGTTTTGATGTTTGTTACCTTTAAATAGTTTTTCATATATATTATTCTCGTTATTAGATTGCCTTAATTTAAATTTTTACTATTATGCTTAACAATGACTTTATAACATGTTAAAATGATTTATCACTGATTTGTTAATTAATTTAATTTTTTAGAAAAATATTTAAGTTATTTTCTAGTTTTATTAATTGATTAGCTTAGAGAGAAAAAGAAATAAGTGTATTATATTATTTAATTTTATATTAAATATATATATTTTAATAATAAATGGTAAACTAATAAAAATATTTTACAATAAAATTTTTCCTTTTATTTTTTCTCATTTTTATTATCCAAACAAATGAGAGAAAAACCCTTCTCTTTTTCTTTCCTTAATTTCCCTCCATTTTTTCTCCTCTCATTTCTTTTCACTTCACTTTAAACTCCTAAACACACCCTAAATCGAAGAGTTTGAGTCATGGTTTGCTTTATGAACCATCATTAGACACTGGCCAATTATTCATGGTTTGCTTTTTGTCCTCCATCAAAGCAACTAAAGTCTAAACTTGAGGCTTTTATAATACCAGTTTGAGATATATTAAGTAACAAATGGTTGGTGTCACTGATAAATTTATTTAAATTAGGATCGATATATGTATGCGTTTAACTGGTATTTGTAAACTTATTTGTTTTGATCCAGTATCACCACCATTGCATGTTATACAAGTTATTACTTTTGTTTTTAACTCTATTCTCCACATGTGTCTCGTACAGGTTGTTATCAAACATTAAAGTGCATAGATGCAGAATTTTCCAGAAGTATAATATATACGGCTTCTGTCACAAAAGAAAAAGAGTAAATTAATTTATATTTACGTCTTAAGAGATTTAAAATTTAATAAAATAATTTTTTTAAAAATATTAATTATAAAATAATCCTTAAAAAAATTAATACGGATAATAAAATAATGGAAGTTTCTTAGATATTTTTAGTATTTATGTAGTATGTTATATTACATAAGAATAACCAATAAATGAATGACATGTGTACAAATTAACTGTTTTTAAATTTATTTAAAAAATTAAATAAATTATATTTTATATATAATAAAATATAAAAATTATGTATGTTTGACACGTCAGTGTAATATGACATACTTACGTAGTATCATAGAATCCCCATAAAATAATTATTAAAAAATTTAAAATTTAACAAATATTAAATTATTTTATTATGTATATCAATTTTATCAATGACTATTTTATAATTAGTATTCTTTTAAAGATTATTTTTTTAAATCTTAAATTTTTCAAAAATTTAAATATAAATTTACTCAAAGAAAAATATGTAAAAGAAAAAAAAAGTGTATTCCATGAAAAAATAAAAAAGGATAAATTAATTATAATGAAAGGGATAGATAGAGAGAGAGACGGAGGAGGGGTGGGATCTAGCCTCACCCAAATCCAGCCAATCAAAAGCTCGTATTGTATTGCTTTTGATGAGCTCTTCAAGTCCCTCTTCACATATTCCTTATCTCTCAACAAGCATTCAACTTGAATCCACGTCTCCCAGACTCACACAATGCTCCATATCTAAGCCATTACATTCATCTTCATCTCTTCAACATCAACACCCTTCTCTTCTTCTCCTTTGATTTAATTTCCATGTCCATGTCCTAAACTTAAAACTCATTCTATTCTGTCAAGTGTCAATTAAAATGGCCACTAATTCTCTCCATTCCATTCAACATCACCACCATTCTCTCAACAAGCGTCAGTACCCAACTGAAACTCCTCCCACCACTCTCTTCCTCAAACCCACCACCATCAACACCTCTCTCTCACACTCTCTCTCTTGTTCTTCTTCTAATTCTATTGCCTTCTCCCTCTCTCCCACTACTTCCACCACCCCGTCCACCTCCTCTCAGATAATCTCCTTTGACCTCCTCCGCCAGCATCTCTCTGCCAAAAACTTCCAGCAAGCTGACGAAGAAACTCGCCGCCTTCTCATCGTCCTTGCTGGCGAAGCTGCTCAAAAGCGTGGTTATGTATTCTTCTCTGAGGTCCAATTCATCTCAGAAACTGATCTCAAAGCCATTGATGACCTGTGGAGGCAATACAGCGACAACAAGTTTGGGTACAGTGTCCAGAAGAGAATATTTGACAAAGTTAATGGAGACTTCTCCAAGTTGTTCCTCAAGCTTGGTTGGATGAAGAAGCTTGACACAGAGGTTGAACAATACAACTACAGGTCCTTTCCCACCGAGTTTATATGGGAGCTCAACGATGACACACCAGAGGGTCATTTGCCACTCACAAATGCCTTGAGAGGGACCCAGTTACTTAATAACATTCTTAACCATCCAGCTTTTGATACAGGAGAACAAGAGCCACTTGAGGAGGACAAAGCTAGTGATAATGGGGGAGCACTCACAGGATTAAAGGATAACACCTCTTCATCAAAGCCATTCACTAAGACAATCTTCAAACCAGACTACAGCTTCTGATTTCTCAATTCACCACACTTTACCACACACCCGCTAAGTATACAGAAAAATGTAATTTGGGTATATATAATTGATGGATTAATGGAAGTGGTTACGTGCTTTTTTCCTTTTCTCTTATTACCCGGCCTTTTTAATCCTTGTTTCTAGCTTATTTAAATATTTATTTACCTTTACAAAAGCCATACTGCATTCTTGATGGAGTTAAGCTACACCATACTGCGAGCATGATTGTATTTTGCAACCTCTTTGAATTTGGAGTACCTATCTGCCATTGAACGCCTCAACTCTAGTTCCTTCTTGTTTTGTTGATCTAGTTTTTCTTTTTTCGTTCGGGTTTTCTTTCTTCTCTTCAGAGCAAAGAGAAGAGAGAAAAAATAAAATAAAGGAAGAAAGGAGAAAGGGTGGGGGGGATGTCATCTACTTTGTCCACAAATGGAAAATTGAAGGTCTTGCTAGTCTAACATAGAGTAAGAATTGGTAAGATGTTATGTGAATTGGTGTGCACAGGAACGGACAAACAATAAAGCCTGCCTTCTTTGTTTTTTCCCCTGTTTCTTTTATGACAACAGCTAATTCAGTTGCACCGGAGTTCTACATTACCAATGCAGCAATGCTAGTGCATAGACCAAAAAAAAAAAAAAGACTGCTAAGACATGTGAGTGATCTATACAATCTTTTTAGAACACCAAATCCCTCTCTTTCTCTGTATCAGGTGTTACAAATTAGATCCGCTTTTATTTTGCCAAAACCACCGATTGGAGACATAAAGTATATTCCAAATAAGGATTAGGCAGTGGATGCATCAGAGTATTAATCATATTTCAGTGATAATCCATTAGTATGACCATTGCTGAAACATGATTTATACAAACTGCAGCTTTTTCACGGTAACATTAAAAGCACGGATCTTGGACCTTCATGCCTTCATTAAGATCATATACAACATATAATAGAATCCACAGTCACTTACAGGGGAAGGATAGAAGAGAAGTAGCTAACTAAGCATGAGGTACATACATCCTCCTTTCCATCAATATCAAGTTGAAGGTTTGGCAGGAGGTCAGCTGAGTCCTATACTCAGACTACGATTAGTAAACTCTAGATAAAAGATACATTATCCTCTTCTCATGCTTTTGCATATTTTCTCAAAATTGTAAGCAAATAGCCCTAAACTATCCGTTAATCAAAAGAAAGGAGAAAAGATATTAGCTGCCATCATCACGGGCATTTCGTGACCAACATGCTCATGGTTTGCAACAGTCCTGACAGAATTTTGTGCCAACGCACTAGAGCTGCAAAATATAATATATCAGATGAAACAGAAAGCAAAGTTGTACTGCCAACATATAGATTAGATACATTCCTCCTCTCTAAAATACCAGTCGTGCATGGTTACTCTGCCTAAGAAAAGAGAGGGAAAAAAAGTCATGCATAGTAGGTTTACCTTCCAGAGTCAATAACTTTAATAGCTAATTCTGCATTATTAATTATTATTCTTTTTTTAATTGATAAATTAAGTGATTTTGACATATTGACTAAGTTTAACTATATTAGAGAAACTTTGAATTACCAGAAAAATACACTATGCACAGGGGCACAGCCTCCTCGTATGCTGGTGTGAACCATCACAAGAAAGCATAGATTGTGTCTTAGTGTACAAACATGATCCCGGATTCTGAAATAATGCAAACAAATATTAATAAACAAATTCAATCGAAATTCCCAAATTTTGATGACCCGTAAAAATCCATTTTATTAAAATAAGCATTCTATGACACCATATCACCTAAACCAATCGATGCAGAAAAGAAGAAGATTATCCCTCACTCAAATTCAGAAAGAAAGTTTTTCTGCAAAACCCAATTATTACCAAATGCTGGGGAGCATCATGAACAACTTCAGCTGGTTGATCTGTCCCTACACTTGCCAAGCAACCTCCCTTGCAGCTCATATATTTCTGCATACTGCCCATAAAAAGAAGAGGATTCTATAAGAGCACTCCAAGACATCAACATCCATGGCACTCTGGCGCTAAGCATCAATGACAGGGATTCTACATAATTTGTCCAACTTACGAATTGAAAACTGGCAATCCTAAAGACTGTAAATATGGTCAAATGTATGCAAATAATATCATATAAAATTATAAATGCAACATTCACCCTCCCACACAGGCAACCCCAATAGGTTAATAAAATAGATAGAGAGATGCACTAATTTTAAGGATAAAACAAAGGAAACCACACAATCAACATAACCTAATTACATTATACATATCACTCACAATATAGATAAACCATGCAAAGAAAGTGAGTGCCATCTAAATATCTCAGCAACAGAATCTAAACACAGAAAATGCATTGCGTGACTTACATGTCACATTGATTAAGCACCACAAGCTTATTTGGGACACACGATTGTCCTCTTAACTTGCAAATAGAATCGCATGATTCACCTTGCCTGTCAACCAAGTGATACCAAGTTCAACTGCTAAGCTATGGCAAGAAGCTACTTACGTCAAACTTAATCAAAAGGTGAAATTTCTATAATAATTCACCTTCCAACAACAACATTAATGCCATTCAGTCTTGCCTCAGTGAGTGTGCCATTTGTCCCTGTTTCAGGATATGAAACAAGATTTCATCTGAATAGCTATAAACAGGACAAATCAGAACATATTTGTAACGAAAGACCCTACAAGACTTCCATTACAAGAACCTGCTCGTAACATATCTAGCGCCCATCTGGCACAGCTGATAAAAAACGAATTTATAAAAAAATAAAAGGTCAATTTTTAAGAGATTTTAATTTGAAATGTTGAAAGTTTTGCCCAACACTCCTGATTGGTCCACTCAGGGAACGCTTTCAGGAATGGGAATGGGAAAAATGAAGGAGGAAAGAAACAAAACAACCAATACATCGAGATGTAAATCATGTCATGATACATTGTCTATTTCCACTCCTCCTTTCTATTCCTCCCTTTTTCACCTCTACCAAATGCAACCTTAACTTTAGCCACTTCCTTTTACTACATGGCTCTGAAACCACGTTTTCCACTGTGCTTAACTGTTTGGGCAGTAATCAACTAGTTACACGAGAAATTATTTTCAATTTTGTATGTATTTTATGGTAAACTGCAGAGGGACAAGGCCCAATTAAGCAGTTGAAAAGATAGAACATTCCAGTTCTCCAACAATTTAGCACATATTAATAGGTATGTCCTATCCTTTTGTAACCATATTGTATTTTAACCAGTATTGTAGTCTGTGCCCCTTTGTCTCCATAGTGATAGGTGCAACAATTCTAATATTAACTAATTAAAGGTGACATTTATGAACTGCAACTTACCATAGCATGAGACTGAGAGATTGATTATATCTGAACTATATGAGACCTATTTACAATAATCCATAAATCACTTATTGTTCCACCTATCAACAATATGGGAATAAAGAGAGTTCACAGTAACTTACTGAGTACTAACTATTGTTATCCAATTTCTCTGCACATTTACCTGAGGAATTTGATGGCAGAGAAAAGCAGTGATGGAAATCACTGAGATAAGCATTTTCATGAACCTGAAACATTACAACTCATCTTTAATAATAAATAGACAGATAATATAAAACTATTAAACACCAAGCTATCTCCATATCTCCATTTTAGATTTGCGAATCTGTGATGCAAGGTAGGCAAGAGAGCCTGTTATTAATTGGAGAAACCTGCTGTTCTTCATACGCCTATAAAATTTATAGTCATAAGGCTTATTCTTATTTATGCATATTTCTAAAAGATATCCAACTATCTCTCTCCATTATAGCATGTATATCCAAAAATTGTCTCAAATGTTGACTCATGCATGACAGACTAGAAGGGCATAGGGCCATATACTGCGGTAATTGTGAGACAATATCAAAGTACAAAAATGAACATGCCCTAAATAAATTGCTAAAGCTGCTTGTGAAATAAAAGTATATGAAAACACAGTCAACTGACTCAACTCTTTCCTTATAAATTATTAAACTATTCTAAATTGCAGAGTCTTCCCACAATTCTGTGCAGGAGATAAGTGACCAAAAAAAAGGTTTCTCTGCATAGCATAAGCAATCTTATTCAGGGGAAAACATATGTTTTTTCTTTTACAAGGCATTTAGAGATTTCAGAAACCAAGATACAACTTCAATAACAAGTCAACAACAACTAGATAGCAGGACTACAGGAGTATACTCACCACACTCTCAGAACTATGACGGCATCTCCCAGCACAGTAGTCAAAAACATTTGCATAAGTCCCTGCCAAACACCGAATGTGTTTCTGTGTACGTTAGAACAAAGAAACAGAACGTTGGCTTTATCTATATCACTCCAACATGAACAGTACATTTGTGGCCTCATAACAACCTGGCACTTGCCAGACAACCTAGCCAAAATTGGAAAAAATGCCTCATTGTTTATGCTTATCACTGCCCCCTTTTTACATGCAATATTAATCAGAAACATCAGATTGGTTAAAGCAAATATCTATAAAACGTGATATCTAGGCAAATAAAACCAAGGTCCTGAGCCCCAAATTTACAACCACATAAAAATGCAAGATAAGATAAAAACTTTACTTGCAGTGACTGGCTTTGCAATCTTCATCTTCAGCACTTCTGCCCTATTTGTCTGTTTAATTAGGACCAGCCACACTTAGTCATTTCTTCAATTGCATGATGCTTCAGAGGGGGAAAGGGAGAAAAAGAACAAATAAGATGAGAACAGATGAGTATGTAAGAAATTACCCGTGCAGGATTCAGGCAGCATGAAACACAATATTCATAGGAGTTGCAACACTGTGAAAAAAGATTGCATCCACTGCAAATAGTAATAGAATCACAGTGTGAGAAGGCTCAGTTATGCCCTTCAAAGAAAGCAGTTAGGAAAATAAATTGGGAAGAACTCACTGACAAGAGAATTTCTCCCCAATTTCAGGGCAGCAGCGAGACTGTGAACCAACAGATAGAGCATCACATATATAACCTACAATTGCAAATATCTGTTATGGCAAGACAACAGCACATATTCTGGAAGACATAAAGAATGAGACATGCCTTAAAATTATTAAAACACCAGCACCTCAACACATTAAAGAAAATAAAAATAAAGAGTTCAATGTTACTATTGAAAACAGGAAAACTAAGTAAAGAAGCCCAAGTTGAAATCTTTTAACTACCAAGAGAATTATTAGTGGGGGAGCTCACCGTTGTCATCAGAAAGAAAGTATCTTCCTTGAACAGTATTTTTGCATTTGTGTTCCATTTGAAACCCAATATCCTTCCTATAGCATAAAGTGAAAAAACCAATTAAGAAAGCGGTGACACTAGAAGTAATAATCAACAGACTCGGGAAAAGGGCAAAACAAAGAATGTAGAAGACATAAACATGTAAGCCATACGCACCCCAATGAAAGAAGAGGGAGGAGAAAAGAAAGAAGATGTTTAGGGAGAAAGAAAAAGGAACTCATGAATGATGTCTAGCAATCCAATGTCCTCAATCTTATTGCCATAAAAAAGAAATAACAGTTTACAACTTTCCTCCATCTACATTATATAGGAAGCAATCTCTGCCAATACTTCCATATGCAGGTATGGGCAGACAAGTGAACAACCTAGCTGGATCAATTAAACTCTTTCCTGGATAATTTATTTCTTCAATTGTTCTTCTAAGAGATGAGAAATCAAGCTAGTAACCTCAGTCCCTTAAGTTGCTAAAGAGTAGCTTTTATATTACAAATACCCTCATGGATATAAAGCTAGATTTCCATAAATAATACTCTCGACATTACAATCACTTTCAAAAGTCACGAGATTTGGCTTCCACTGGTTCCTATGAACCGAGCGCATGGCAAAGAACGCGCAGATAAAAATGATAAAAGAAAAAATAAGATTCTCAAAGTTTACACATTGATCTTAGACAATGGTCATTTGTATATGGGCAACTTATCAGTGCTTCTATTATGGTTCAATCTAAAAGAACCAAAAAAAAAATCTAAAATTTAGTGCACGTATAATGAGCTTTTATCGATCTGGGTCACCTGATTGCAGTAATTCTTGATAAAAACTGAAAGATAAATATATGGAACAATATCCAGGATAAGTTCAGCCTAGATGCGGAGTTTCCCATTCGGAACTACGGGAAATTGCGTCAAGGATCAGGGCTTTAATTTGGGATAGATTTTCCCGCTTTCGTTGAGCGAGCTGCGCTCTCCAAGATTCTATAGGTATAGGTACAAGGTGGTGATTCGAGCAGGGTCATGCATGCCCTGTCCCGCATCAAATACCTTTTTTCTTCCTTCTATGCCTATTCGGTTCCGGAGATAAATCATAAATATCATAGAAATGTCAAACGAGGGGAAGAATACGCAAAATACTTTCTTTTTTTTTTTAACCAAAATATGCATAATATATAATTCCATTATGAAAAAGAAGCTTAAAAAAATATATGAATATAAGAGATTTTTTAAATATGTTTTATATGAACGTCATATGTTATATTATATTAAAATAGTTCATATGTAAATAATATGTATAATTAATAATTTTAAATTAATAATTTTTTAATTTATTTAAAAATATGATAAATTATATTTTATATTTAATAAAAAATATATTTTGATAGTAAATACTAATATGGCATGCCCACTCAGCCATCTCGATAAATATGTCCATGTTTTGGAGGTTTCTTAGATACTTTTAGTATTTATGTAGTATGTCATACTACATAAAAATAACAAATAAATGAATGACATGTGTACAAATTAACTGTTTTTAAGTTTGTTTAAAAAATTAAATAAATTATATTTTATATATAATAAAATATGAAAATTATGTATGCTTGCCACGTCAATGTAATATGGCATATAGTATCATAGAATCCCCACCATGTTTTTAGTTAAATAATATTAATTAGTGTGGAATAAAAAGATTACTCTTTTCAGGACTCATTGCATTGTGCCCGCTCAGCCAGTTACAGACAAGCCCATCTGTTGAATCTTCACTGAGATGGCCGGCACGTACCACCCTAACCACCTTCACCTTCTGCGGCTAGTTTTATCATGCCGGAAAATCACAGCTCAGGTCACAAACACCACCACATCATCCATCATAGCCATGGCTTCCTCTTCCGAGCAGGAATTTGCGGCCCATTACCGGGCCAAGCTCAATCGCTTTCCGAGATCCCATCACTTCTGGGACGCAAAGATAGCCTCTCGAGTGGGCGAGAAGTTGGGGTTCCGCCTCAGAGAAATTGGTGTTAGCGGAGTTGAAATCGACGTTCTCGAAGAGCAATCCCGGCCGATCCATCATCAAATGACGGTCTTACCATTGTTCGACTCCATCAAACGCGCTGGCGTCGAGGTTTCGGGTGTTGACAAATTGGGGGTGGATGCCATCTACGAGCAGCTTTGAATTTTTGGGAATTCTTACCCTTCCATTTTTTGCAGCATATTAAAAAGCGTCATTTTTACGCTGCCCATCATTTCTGCGGACGCCCCTGTTGTCTTAGCATAAAGAGAAACACCAAAATGGAACCTTTTTTTTTTTTTTTTTNACTTTTTTTTTTTTTTTTTTCCAATTCTTCAGGTTGAATAAATCTGTAGGAAGTTGAGCTATAGTGTATATTCTTATTAGGACAGTCAAGAAACACCAAAGTTTCGGTCTTTCTACATCTCTGTTATGTATCGTTGTGTTTTGTTTTTCCATTTTTTCAAATAAGAGGGATATCAGGTCCAGGCTATATTCATATGAAGAGTTATGACTTGTTATTCTGCAAGCATTTAAGCAAACAATGGGTCCATTGGTGAGCCTGAGAGGTTGAGATTCTTGAGAAGGCAATTCTGATAACATAAACCAAGTGCAAAACTTGGCCTTATTTAAGGTAGAAAGGATGCCATTACTTCCATAGTTACTCTCCTGGCTTTTTGACACAAATATTACATTGTGTAAAAGTATTTACCAAAATATTACAAGTTTCAAACTATTTACACAAATATTATACTTTTTAAAAATTCAAAAATTAAAAAAAAAAAAAATTTCGAACACGTGGGACTCACCGGACACGCCGTGGGCCTCACGGCGTATCCTAATAAGCCAAAATTCGTCACGGGGCCTACAACTCTGGAACAATGGATGAATTTTGCCTATTAGGACACACCGTGAGGCCCACGGCGTGTCCGGTGAGACCCACGTGTCTGAAAATCTTTTTTTTTTTAATTTTTGAATTTTTAAAAAGTGTAATATTTGTGTAAATAGTTTGAAAGTTGTAATATTTATGTAAATACTTTTACAAAATGTAATATTTGTGTTAAAAGGCCTACTCTCCTTCTAAAGTGGATGGTGTCCACCAGAAAGGACTGCTCTTGGGGGACTGATGCCCAAGAAAATTAAATATATGCCAAGTTAATCATACTTATTCTCTGTCTCTCTCTGAAAGTTTTTTTGGGAAGTTCTCTCTATGAAAATAAAAAATGAGTTACAGAAGAATCTGATAACCTGAGAACGTGAGAAACTAACTACTTACAGCGCATCAACGACAACTACTTGGTTGTCTTCCCACTTCAAGCACACAACCATGTTCCTCTCCCGTTCCATACTTGACTTGACCAACACTCTTACATATCCTCCTTAGAAAGCTCTCAAGCATATTTTTCCCTAGCTGTTCAAACTACCAGTCTTGTATACCAAGCCCATCCATGACAACCACAAAACCATTTCCTCCTCCCACGGTAACCTGCACCTAGCATTGTCAAAACGGGCTAGCCCGATTTAAACGGGTCGAGTCAAACTAGGCTGAGCCTAAAATTAACAATACTACATGCATCTCAAATTACATTGCCAACTTCATAAAAAACTCAACCATCTTTCTCTCAAGCAGTGTTGCCAATTTTGCGAGTAAGCCAATCAGAATGCAACCTTTTTCTCAACGTTATCATTGCCCAACCATCTTCTCTTCAAGAGCCCATCCCACAACACCAACCATCGAGAAGATCTTGCCATCACCAATTAATTAACTTCACTTATCCACATACAATCCCATTATTCTCTCTATGTTCTCAATCTCAGCACCTTCATTCTCTTTTGCCTTCTCTCCACCCCAACCCTCTAATCCTTGAATGACTAGTACTAGTGGCAAACTGAGATATCCAATGAAATGTTTATCCTTTTGGATCCAACGTGTTACATTGACACTTCACAAAAGTATAGGTTTCACAAATATAAAAGATCATTGGTAGTCATTAGAGCTTTGTAAAAGTGAGGAAGAAAGAAGTTAAAGAACACAGAGAGAAAAAAGAGTTGATAATTTTAAGGGTGAAAAAAAGACCTATCTGCATAATGCAAGGTGTCTTAAACAGCTTTCGACGGAAAATATAAGCATTACTATCCGATTAGGAAGCTAGGACCATCATTATTATTATGTACTGTGAACCACAATAGGTGTTTCTTTAAGGAATCAAAGAACATGTGGCAGTAATTCCGTTAATGATTAAAGTGTATCAGACTCAAAACATTCTTGCTTTTTATTGGTCCCTTGTTTTTATTATTTTCAAGAATTATAATCTTCATTAAGAAAATTCTTTCATATCATGTTACATGGCACACTATTACTAATATATAATAAATTAATTTTGATTTATGATTATATAAAATCATAAGTTTGCCATCAAATTTGCAAAGTAACAAACGTAGGCATATAGCATGCCTAAGAGAAGAAAAGAGAAATAAGAGAATAAAAGGGAAAGAAAGATATCAATTGTGACTATATAAAGTCAAAAAAATATCCATAGTTGAGGAACTTTCCCATAATCCAATCAAAAAAGTACCCACCCATAATTTTCGGGACCGTTGGGGGCTTTTTAACAACTGGACATCTTAATTAAATTAGAAATGTATCTTTTTGTTTTTTGGGTAAAAAGAAAAGTCAGAAATGGTCTAAAGTCACGATCGCTTGACATCTTTGCCATGACAGCCCAATTGTCCGCGTTCAAGGTTTGATGGCGTGTGGCTCCAAACTCTAATCAGTTGCGAGAAGCGACCACGAAGCGGAGGTGACGTCGTAAACGAAGGCAGTCAACTTTGTACTGGTGACGTTAGTGTGATATTTCCTTTGTTATATTTTTTTTGGTATTATATGGTTTAGCATAGAGATTTATTTTCCTCGAATTTTAAACGTTATTCTCCATATTAATGTCTAGCTCAGGACAAAACTAATGCCCGGGGGGAGAGTTGCAAACCTCTGTCCCCATTGGCATTGTTCCAAGGTACTGCTCAAATTTTCCCCCGTCTAATTTCTTTCAATTTGATCGAAATTAATTGGCTGAATTTCAATCTCATTCATTTTCCTCTGTGCTTTGAGCCTAAATTTTGGCTTTCAGTCTAGCCCAGATCGCGATCTCCGACGCTTAAATTTGCGAAGAAAAAAAAAGCAGAACTTCTATAATTTGATTAGGTGGGTGTCTCTCCTTGCTTAGGAGATTTCGTTTTTGAATTTGGCTAAGACAGTATAGCTTCCGTCGCCTGTTTGCTTGAAAAATCTTTAGTCTACCGGAATTTAATAATTCCAGTGTTATGATAACATTGAAGAAATATATGGGCTCTATGTATAGCTCAGAATTGAGCTGAATTTGACTGAATTTTAATCTCCACTTTTAATTTGATTTCTGGAAAGACCCTGATGATCGAACTACAGAGAAGTAATGTGATTATTTAAGTTCTTACTAATGGAATGCGAATTGTGGAGACCATATTGTTAACTGAACTCTTATTGAATTTTCAGCTGAGGTTTTGTAATTCCATAGGAAAATGGGGGTTATGTCCAGGCGGGTAGTGCCCGTCTGTGGTAACCTCTGTTTCTTTTGTCCTTCTTTGCGGGCAAGGTCAAGACAACCAGTGAAACGTTACAAGAAATTGCTTGCTGACATCTTCCCACGTAATCAGGTGAAATTTTCAGCTCATATCATGTCATGTAACTTTAGATATATGATGTTTGCTTGTTAACAGTCTCAACCTTTTTATGTGCCGGGGGGGCGTGGTTGGAGGATTTTTGGTAAAGTTAGCAATTATTTGGCTATGTATGCATGGGGGTAATTTTAGAATTTGCTGGAGGCTGGGGCAATATTCTTTAAAAAAAGTTTCCCTAATACAAGTGAGTTAGATCTGTAAGTTGGAGTGTAAATTTTGCATTCATATATACTTATCTTTTATTTAGTTTTTTGGCAACCCTTATTAGTAGTGCTGTGTTTTGGTTCATTGCTTCTGGTCTAATGGGTAGTGCATTGTTATTTTATATGAATAATAGGATTTTCAGTCTTCTGAAAGGAAACTGGGGAGCTAGAGGGTGCTTTTTGGAAGAACTTATTCCTTATGCTTGTAATATTATTTGAAAATATTGAAGGTTTAGAACGTTTGGAGCCTCTCCTGGCCATTTGACTCTTGAACAGGAAAAGGATTCTTCTTATGTGTCTGATGGTTACTGTGTTTGGCAGGATGCTGAACCTAATGATAGGAAAATTGGAAAGCTATGTGAATATGCTTCTAAGAATCCATTGAGAATTCCCAAGGTAATATTTTTCATTGAAGCTACTGTTGTGCAGATTTAGTGTTGCTATGTGGTTGTAGAATGTAGAGCTTAAAGCCCGAATAAGGGTATTTTCTTTTAGTTATTTTTTAAAATTTGCATATTTCAAATGTCTTTAGATCCATTAACATCTCTGTTGCCAATTTTATATTTGCTATGAATTGTTTAAAAGTATAGTACAATCATTATCTAAACATAATTTTTTACTGTTATTTGGATGTTTCTGAGTTGAAATTCTCTTTTGTTATCTTTATCAATTATGGTTTGGTGGCATCTAGTAACCTAGATGAATTATGATATGTTGGAGAAAGTTTAGGTTTCCATTCTCTTAAAAATTATTAGAATTGATTAAAATGCAAAAACGTGAGACTATTACATGCTCATCTTTTATGGGGTAGGCTTGTTTTTGTAGCCTTGTTGTATGAAGCTCAAGGGGTTTTTATGGGGTTTCTTTTATCTGATATTTAAAGGGACTGGAGAGCCTCTTGAGATGTTTTTTTTTGTTCCTCTTTGCTTTTCTATTCTTGCTATTTTTCCTCTGTTTTAGGAGGGTTCCTTAGCGTCCTGCTATGTACTTCTTGCCTTTCTTGATAGATTATTTTATCATAAAAAAATATCATTGTCAAGTCTTAAGTTATCTCAGGTTGCAGTAGTTTACTTATTTATTGGAGGAGAAAACCCTTCCATCCTAGTGTTTTTTTTTGTGGCGCTTATCTTTGTAGATCACTGATCAACTGGAGCAAAGATGTTACAAGGATTTGCGAAATGAAAACTTTGGTGCAGTGAACGTTGTCTTGTGCATATACAGGAAATTGTTATCGTCATGTAAGGAGCAGATGTAAGTCTGAAAGCATATAATTTAACTGGATATTCCTTGGATTGCATTGTTGTTGATCTCAACTATGTTTGTTGGAACAAATGAGGGGACTGGGAAGGGGGCTTTGTTGAGGCACCATAATAATATGGTATTACATAAACAGTGTCAGGCATTCTAATGTGAATTGAAAGGATAAATTTGCACAATTAACCTATCTAGCTATGGAACTATTGCTCATACAATGAATCTGATAAGAGTTTTCTTGTGGTTGCCTGGCTAGAATGTTCTTTTCTTTCAAGCATCCAATATACCCTGAAATCTACAAGTACACGGGCAAGATGTTGAAATTAATCTATGTGTACTAGATGATAAAAAGAAAAAAATAAAATAAAAGAAAATTGTATCTCAGAACAATTGGCAATCACAGCATCTCTCAATACTATATGCTCCTAATGTGTAATCCAAGGAGAAACCTGTTTCTAACTGCGACATCCATATTAAGTAACTGAACACATCCAATAGGTGGTGTTTACTACAAACTTCTTGGATTTATTATTTACAGTTGTCTGTGCAGTGAGCAAAATATCATGAAAGTTGTGTCAATCACATTTTGGGGACTATTAAAGAAAGCATTGCTTGTGTGTTTTCCTATAAAATTCATTCTATTTAATATTTTGGATATCTTGAAGCAGTATTGAGCAGTGTCAATTTTTTCCCCTCGACTTCTTGGCTTTTCACTTAATTATCATATGTTACGTTGTGATTTATATGATTTCTAATTGTTGCATTGATATTTTATTTAATTTCAAATTTGTGATTTCATTCATGAGATACATCTTAATCTTTCAGGCCGCTATTTACAAGTAGTTTATTAGGGATCATCCGGACTCTTCTAGAGCAAACTCGAGCAGATGAAATGAAGATCTTAGGCTGCAATTGTCTTGTTGATTTCATGAATTGCCAGGTACTTGATGAATAAAACTTTCTGATTTGTGAGTTTTTTTTTTTACAACTTTACAGATAATATTACTGTAGTAAAGGTGGATCCTGTGCATGATGAATAAGAATATTTACCACCTGTTTGAATGAAGAAGTTTCATTCATTTAATTTTCTAGTATCTGAGTGGAAGTTGGTGAGGGTGGTAGAAGTAGAAACTTTGAGAGTTTGACAACCTTGGACCTGGGTGATACTTGGTGGTAGAATCCAGGATTCTGACTTATATGTGATATCTGCACTTTTAGTTTTGCTACTTGCCGTTTATTGCATTTTGTGGGCTATGTGTAATTTTTTGACATGGTTGTCTTTTGGATGCCATAAATTAAGTGATAGTGACTTCTTGTATTAAAAGTAGGCAGATAGTACATACATGTTCAACTTAGAGGGTCTTATCCCCAAACTTTGTCAATTGGCTCAAGAAGTGGGAGAAGATGAAAAAGCTCTGCGTCTCCGTTCAGCTGGGCAACAGGCTCTATCCTATATGGTACTGCTCCTTTTTTCTGGTTTATTTGTTACTTCTTCCAGAATGTTTTATGCATTCCCAAAAGTTTAAATATGTGAGGACTGCTATATCATTTATTAATTTAGGATACACAAGAAACTACACACCTTTTCTTTGAAAAGGAATTCTCTCCTAAGGGGAAGAATGTAATTGAAAATGAGGATAAATTGAAGAGAGGTGGAGATTGCTTCACGATAATGTCCTTATCAGTTTTAATGATTACTGATACTATTCAATTTGTTCTTTTGGATTTTGTTCCAAATTGTGTTGACAGTTGTTAAATTTTAAACTTATTCTTAGGGATCTGCTACTTTCTTTTATCTGGTAGAGTGTACTTCATTAGCAAAGTTGGTTTCTGATCCTTTTCTTCAGTTAGTTAGGGAAAAATGACCAAAAGTAAGAGTGATCATGGTAGTTTGGAATAATTAAGCTGTAGAATCTTTGTTGTTGCAATGATGGTAAGAAGAGTGAAACAGTTAAATCAATTATAACACTCACACACACAAACACATATATTATATGCATTTTTAATCTTAAAAACAGCATCAGTTGCATGAACTAATATATTTATTGCTCTACCAACTTTTGGTCTACAAGGCTGCTTGAATTTTCTCTTTTTGATGCCTTTCTACTTTACCCCAATTTTCTATGTGACTAGGTGCGGTTCATGGGTGAGCATTCACATCTTTCAATGGATTTTGATAAAGTAAGTATGATTTGCATACCTTCACTCCTTTAATTATTGTTCATTGATACAAGCACTGGAGTGCAGCAAAGGGATACAATAAATATTGAAGTTTAATTAACAATATATATATGTTTTCGTAACTTTTGTTCAGAAATTTGGTCTTTAGATTAGCAGGCGCTTGTAGCAATTGACTTTTGTCTTCAATCTAATTATTTCTTCTTTGTTTCTTGTTTGGGGGGGCGGGTTCTCAAAATAGATTATATCAGTGACTTTGGAGAATTACATGAGTCTCCAAACTAAACCCAACCTTACCAAGGAAGAGAAACTGAATTCACAATCTCAGGACCAGTGGATTCAGAGATTTAATAAAGCAGAAGACCATCTACATTCTTTCCCAGACATAAGTAAGAAGGATCCTTCCTTGCTGAATGTTGGGACAGGAACTGAGATGGACACTATGTTGTAAGTCTTCTCTTACTATTCTCTTCTCCCTCTATTTTCTTCTGTCATCTTTCATGATCCCCCAACAGCTTATATGTGTTCACCACTTTTTACAGGGACACTGCTAAGGATCCTGCTTATTGGTCAAAGGTTTGTTTGTGTAATATGGCCAAACTGGCAAAGGAAGGTACAACGGTGCGGCGTGTCCTTGAACCTCTTTTTCATAATTTTGATACTGAAAATCATTGGTCTCCAGAAAAAGGAGTTGCATGTTGTGTTTTGATGTATTTGCAGTCACTTTTAGCAGAATCAGGTAACCTTGGATATTCAGTGCTCTACTTCTCCACAGAAATTTGATTTCCTCTAACTTTCTGTATAATTAATTATCACTTTCTGAAAACCAGGAGATAAATCTCATCTACTGTTGTCCATTTTGGTCAAGCACTTGGATCATAAGAATGTCGTGAAGCAGCCTATTCTGCAGATTGATATTATTAACGTAACCACTCAACTTGCACAAAATGTGAAGCAGCAAGCCTCAGTTGCAATCATTGGTGCAATATCTGACCTAATTAAACATTTACGAAAATGCCTGCAAAATTTAGTTGAAGCATCCAGCATTGAGAATGATGCATATAAGTTGAACACTGAACTTCAGTCTGCCTTAGAAATGTGTATATTACAACTCTCAAAAAAGGTAAGTATCAATGTTTGTTTTACTTTATATGATATTTGACATTATTCTGGTGCTTGAACTGTGATTTTTCTGATCAAAATTTGGTGGATTCTAGACATCATATTTATCCATTTTGTTATCCGTTGTCTCAACTGATACAGAAGAGGTTTTCTTCAGTACCTCATATCATTTGCTACCGAGCTGCTGACAAGAATTTTAAAATGTCACCACTGAAATATTTTTCTTTCTCACACTGATTCCTGTCTTGATGTGTTTATTTGAGGAACTACCCTTTCACAAAAAAAGGGGCTGGGGGGGTGGGTTCTGTCTGAAGATTCTATATGAGAAATAACAATGGCTTCTTCCACCCTGGCTAGTTGGCAACTTTGCAACTGAAGAAGGATCCAAAAAAGAGAAACGTTTCTTACACCATGGCCTCCTAAAGTTCTATACCTTCCATTGCTAACTTTATATCTCATAGACTGTTAATATGAAGTTCAATAATATCTGACAGCCTTCATACTCTCAAAAAATGTGGTCTCATAACTAGCAGTCTTGAGCAAGACAGTTTTTCCATTATTATCCATAAACTTAGAGACTCCACAGAAGGCTGCTGCAAACAATTTTTCCAATGATATCCGTGACAAAAACCAGTTGGAGTACCTTAACAAGAAGTGAAACTTGAACTAGGAGATGCATTTATGCGTCCAATTCTCTTCTGAACAAAGCCCAAATTGGCAGGTGGTTTTATACTCACATCTAACCAGAAATCTCTATTTGCCACTGACTATATATAAAAGGAAGCCACTAGATCCTCCTTCCTCCACGGATATACTTACTTGCTTATATGAGGAATTAGGATTGAGTACATTAGTTATGGTGCCGTTCAGAAGCTATTGTTACAGATTGCTTTACTTTTTATGGTTGGGGAGGGATGTGGCATTCTTGTCACACTAACTCTACTTTAACATTTTGTGAATAATAGGTTGGGGATGTAGGACCAATTCTTGATTTGATGGCTGTGGTGCTAGAGAATATCTCGGCTACTACCATAATAGCAAGAACAACAATGTCTGCTGTTTATCAAACTGCAAAATTAATCACCTCCATCCCTAATGTATCATATCACAAGAAGGCAGGTTTTCTTACTTAGACTGGAAATGAGGTTTTCTTCATGCTCAGCTCTTGTAAATCTGTCTAAATTTGTGGGTTATTATTTAACTCTTCCAGGCTTTCCCTGATGCTTTATTTCATCAATTGCTCCTGGCAATGGCCCATCCAGACCATGAAACACGAATCGGGGCACATAGTGTCTTTTCTATAGTGCTTATGCCATCCCTATTTTATCCCTGGTTAGACAAGAAAACAAAGTTCGCACAGAAGGTACGGAGTGAAAGCTTCTCCATTCAGGGTGAAAGTTCTTTTGGAGCTGAACACATAAATGGGGAATTGGTAGAAGGAAAGGCAATAGCAGATGTTGATGGGAAATATACAGTTCATCCATATCATTGTTACAGCTTCACTCGTGTTCTCACCGATGGAAAAGAAGTATGAAATTCTTTTGGGCACCATTATTCATTGTATTAACAATAGACATGTAATTCAGTGGGTTTGACTGCTTTTCTCTTGTGTGTGTGTGTGTGTGTGTTTTTTTTTTGTTTGGGGCGTGGGGTGGTGGTGGTGTTTGTTCAGTTAGTTTGGTTGTTTCTTTTTCAATAGTGGGGTGCTTGGACATTCACTGTAGTCCTTAATCAATGTTGTTTATCTGAAAATTTCAGGAGCTGAGTTCTCTTCGGTTGAGCAGTCACCAAGTGAGTCTCTTGCTTTCTTCAATCTGGGTTCAGGCAACATCAGTGGAAAATGGCCCTGCAAATTTTGAGGCAATGGCTCACACATATAGCATTGCTTTATTGTTCACTCGTTCTAAGGTGAGATTGATGCATACAAATGTCATGATTGGTTTTAGAGATATAATTGGTTGGGAAAATAGAACAAGACTTTGCTCATTTTAAAAATTATTTCTACTGGTCTAATTTGTTAGTTGCCAGTTTGAAAATTGCCGAAGACACATATATTACTATCTTTGACTCATGGATTGGTTACCGTAAACTTGTCCCTATTCTTATAAAAATGCTTAGCTTGATGCTATAAGATGTGATTGAGCTTTTACATTTTATGCTTCTCTATTATCTATGCTGCCATGGGTGGTGCAGAACTCTTAAAAGAAAAATATAAGGATGAGTATGTTTTGAGGGGAGGGAGAGATAGAAATGCATTTGGTTTAAATTATCTGCATTAGTGATTCTCAGACTTTGGACAGTAAATTTTGATCATTCTTGCATATAATTAGGTTACTTGTATCTTTTTAAGAATTGCTGAAACTTAGTATTTTAATTTGGCCATAATTTGGTACCAGCATTTAGTGGCAAGCTTATTGGTTCTTGACGTTGATTGGAAATCATCATGGTTTTAAAGATATAGGTTTTACAGGAGTCTTCATCTGTCCAGAAACCAAGAAAAAAAGAGAGTTTATTTAATTTTCCTTGATTAATCCTTATAGCTTTTAAAACCAAATAATTCATGTGATCAGTTTTGTAAAATGTGTAATTTGAATTGCTTCCAACAGGCGTCTAGTTATATGGCTCTAGTAAGATGTTTCCAACTGGCATTCTCACTCAGGAGCATATCTTTAAATCAAGAAGGTAAGTTATCAACTCTTGTCATCTTACTGTTCTGCCTTTCTTTTCCTCTCTTCTCTTTTACATAAACTTGATTTGGAAATATGATACATAACCTTTTTTAAGAAAAAAATTAGGAGTAAGCCTCAAACCACTGGTATCTGATTCCCCGGAGCTTGGGAGCCTCATAAGCACCTCTTCCATCTTCCATCTTCCTTCTTAGCAATGGCAGATTCATTGAAATAGTGCATTTTATCATGTAGATATGAATCCTATTAGTTCATAGCAATATTGTAAAATATGAGATTCTAACTTCTAAGTGTTGCCACCTTTACACAAATGCAGTCTGCTTGGATTGCTGCCTTTTGAATTTTTTTTTATCATGATACTACTTATAAAAATAAGTGCAATATTTCATACTTAGTTTCAGTATTTACCTTACTTGACATTCTGAAATGTTTTATTTATATTTATCTATTTGTGCATAGTAAAAAAATGCTTTACTATAAGTGAAACTTCATAATCGAGATAAATCTTATTTCTGGTGAAAATTTGTTTTCTGACTTGTTTCGCTACATGCTTGTTTAAGGAGGTTTACAACCATCTCGCAAGAGGTCTCTTTATACCTTGGCGTCATACATGCTTACCTTTTCTGCCAGGGCAGGCAATTTTCCTGATCTAATTCCGATTGTTAAAGCATGCCTGACAGAGACAACAGTTAGTTTCTTCATCTGAGCTTTTAAATTTTGTCTTATTTCATGTCCTTGCTCTTCAACTCCCTGTTGAAATTGAGTGCCACTATTTGTTTGTATTTTTATTATATTGAGGTCAATTAATCAAAGTCATTAATCCACAGGTTGATCCTTTTCTCGAGTTGGTGGATGATATGCGGCTGCAGGCTGTTTGCATAGAATCAAGGAAAATGTTCTATGGATCTCAGGAAGATGAAGTTGCCGCTATGAAGTCACTTTCTGCAGTAGAATTGGATGACAAACAGTTGAAAGAGACAGTTATATCATACTTCATGACTAAATTTGCAAAATTATCAGAGGTGATACAAATTTATCTTTTTCTTGGTTTCCAAAATTGGACTTAGCTGGGTCAGATGGGAATACTGTAAAGCATGAACTAGCTTCTTTCAATATTTTCAGTGGATGGGTTGAGCACATAAACCAGTCAAAATGGCACTGAAGTTAGTTCAATGATGAATTTTATACTCAACTTGGTACAAGACGGTTAAACTGCCTCTCTAACAAGTGGATAATTACACTGTTTTTGGTTCAAGGGTGGAATAATTCATCAAGCTTTTTAATTCTGGTCATAAACTATAACAGTGTCACCATCTGACCAAAGAAGGAGCTGCTTACATATGTGTTCAGTAATTTAACAAGAGAATAGTCTATTTCTAGCCAGAATGAAAATCTTATGCATCAAATTTACTTGGGCTGTTGAAGAGTACTCTGATATGCTTTGAGCAATCAATGATGGTTTTTAAGGCCTAAATAATTGGTCAATTAGACATGAGAATATAGATGAATAACTGTGGCTTGGTACTCTCTCTATCACACATGCAAAATTTAAGGATAGAAGAAAGAAATATATGGGGAAGGTTACATGTACAAGTAGAGGGAGGGTAGTATTGTTACCAAAAAAAACAAACTTAGGAGGACAGTTCTGAGCAATAGATTGTATTTTAATTTACTTCACTGATAAAAATACAATTCGTAGAGTGATACTGTAATTGCTACCTAACCTGTCCCACCACCATTGCAGGAGTTTATGAGACAGTCAATCTAATGTTTAAGCCATTGAATGGTCACTTGTGGTTCTCGTTTCTTATGGATGAATTTGTGCTCAATATATGTGTACCAGTGGGCACATGGACACATTTATTCTGGCAATTATTTGTTAACCAATCTTTTCTGTATTAATCAGGATGAGTTATCCAGCATAAAGAAACAGCTTCTACAAGGGTTTTCGCCTGATGATGCATATCCATCTGGACCTCCACTATTTATGGAAACACCACGGCCATGTTTCCCACCTGCTCAGATTGAGTTCCCAGATTTTGATGAGGTAAAAATTTTCTCAACATTGAGTCTTCATTTAAGTGTCTGTTGAAGACTTTCCATGTGACTAGTTCTGTGATTGGTTGTTTTCTAGATCGTGGCTCCAGTTGACTTGATTGATGAAGAGACCATACCTGAACAAAGTGGAAGTCAATCGGATCGCAAAACATCACTTTCTATCAACAGCCCTGACGTTCTAAGTGTTAATCAACTGTTGGAATCGGTAAAAGCTGATATATTATTATTTTTAGAGTGGTGTTAATTTTCATAAGATTGTATTTAAGTCAATTTTTAATGCTTCTGTTGGATAATATGTTTGATCTCTTAGAGATACCTTGGGGATTATTGTATGGATAGGTTTTGGAAACAGCCAGACAAGTTGCAAGTTTCCCCATTTCCTCTACATCTTTACCTTATGACCAAATGAAGAGCCAGTGTGAGGCACTTGTAACCGGTAAACAACAGAAGATGTCAGTTCTTCACAGTTTCAAGCACCAACAGGAGACAAAGGCAGTTGTTCTTTCAAGTGAAAATGAAATGAAACTTCCCCCTTTAGCAATGAAGGTGAGTATTTTCTTAAAGTAAAAGTTGAAATTTTCAGGGAAAGAAAAATAGATATTATGGAGGAACCAATTTTTCTCCATTTGACATGTTTGGACTATTGATGTTAGTGAGGATGGTTAATGTTGCCTTCAGTTTGACAATAAAAAGGGAGGTGGAGTTGGGCATTTTCAGCTTGTTATATGCTTTTTATTTCATGAATTCATGATCATTTTGCTATTGAAATGGACCATTTTAAGTCCACCAAAAGACTTTGGTCTTTCTGAAAGGTTGAGCAAAACCTTGCTTTATAGAGGATAAATTCTTTTCTAAATTTGACTTACTTGTAAATGGTGCAATTTGAGTCTGAAATACCACAAATGCTTTGGATTTAGACTTCGGAACAAAAAAATTAAAATCCACATTCTTGATATTTAAACTGTCAGATTCAACTGGTAGGGCTATCAAATTTTTTTGTTCATTTCAAAACCTGAGCTCTAATATGGCCATGTTACTGGGCTGGTTGAGTATTCAGGAAGCTTTGAATTTCTCTTTGTTTTGACCAAATTCCCAACAGAAAATTGATGAGATGGAACTTACTCAGAGACTTAAGGGTAGCATATGCTCATTTGTCATAATACAATGAGAAAGTGATGGCATTTTTTGTTTTTCATATTCTACAGATAATATTCTTTACTTCTTAAAAATCTTCTGAATTTTAGTTATCATCATAAATACTTGGAAATGTTGTGCACATATATTGTAAGCATAGAGTTTAGTTGATTGTATATCATGAAAGGATTATTATTTGTTGCGACTGTGCCATTGTGTAGACTATGGAGTTTTCAGAAGGGGATCTGAAGTTGGTGACCGAGGCGCATTTTCGAGCACAAGATCAAGTTCGGCTTGCTTCACATGACCATGGACAGCAACATTCTTTGCGATTACCACCTTCAAGCCCCTATGACAAATTCTTAAAAGCAGCTGGATGCTAATGGAGCCCATAGTTATTATGTATGTAACTATTTATAGAGATAACCCTTGTATTTTTTTTAACTATCAGCTCTCTCTCATCCCCCAGCAGTTGTCCATTTTTTCATTCTTTGTATTGATTGTAAACATTCTGTTTCTTTAGATGGTTTCCACCATTTATGCCAAAATGCATGAAATAGGCTGGAGACTTTTGGTCTCTTTTTTCTTATGTTTACTTTTTTTAAAAAAAAAAATTTGGGGGGGTGGTTGGTGGGGGGCTGTGGGGGGATCTTTCTTTTCAGGAAATGCATGGTTTTGTTGACAATATTCTATAGTATGTCAAATATTTAAAGGGTTATACTTTGTTAAGTCCAGATTGTATTACTTTTCTACCTTTCCTGCTCTTTTTATGATGATGATCTAATGTATAGCTTCTTTTTTTGGTTAATTTGTAAATTATGCCAGCTAACGAAATACGTATTTTTATGTAAGTCATATTAATGTTCTAAAAACTTTTAATCTAGTATTTCTAAATATCATTATCATTCATATCATAATGTGAATAAATACTGTAAGAGAAATACCCGTAAAAAAACTATAAAGAGAAATAGATATATGGCAGAAGAAATGATAAATATGTAATAGAAGAAATGCTCAATATTCAATGTAAGTAAGGGAAGATAAATACGTCATGTAATAAATTGTAGGAGAACTAAACATGTCATATAATGAAATTCTTAAATGAGGCATAAAAAAAAAGCATTTTGAACAGATTATGGCAAAAAAAATCTAATTAAGTACATAAAAATTAATTTTCCGTTGTAAAAATACCAAAAAAAAAAAATTTAATATGCATATTTCATTATCATCGCCATCCTTATTAGACTATAACAATAATTGGAAGAAAAATAAATATGTGGTAAATGAAAGAAATATTTGGTTTGATAAACAAACCCATTGATAAAAATCTTAAAATATATTTTCAATCCCTATGTTACCCAATTTCATCAAGTCAGTCCCATGTATTATTTTTAATGGTATCGTTACTATTTTCTTTAAGTAACATAAATAAGTGATGCTCTAAATCCCAATTTTATTTTTCGTTGCCTTTTTATTGACTTATTGAAAATCCAAAGTTGACTAGCTAGTCTAGCCTTACAATTGAATTGGATCTTAACAGAGTGGAAGTTATTTCTTATTAGGCCTTTTTCATTTAATATATAATATAAAAATAAGTTGAGGCCCATCTATAACTACTAGTAGAGCATGCTGTTTCGGGTTTTTACGGATCCGGGCTATACAGTCTACTTCTCACTTGCACAGAAAATTTGCGTGTTTGCTGAGCTGGGGAAGACAAATACTCAATACTCAGTAGAGAAGGCTTAGCCCTCTGAAAATGAAACGTTCCACCTTCCTTAAACCTCTCCCACTCTGTCCCTCTCTACAAAATTGAGTGAAACCCTAGCAATCGCTCAGTCTAGCAGCTGATCACGGCTTCAGGCATTCTCCGCGATCAGGTTAGCTCTTCTTCTTGCTCTCAATATTGAGTTTTGCGTCTTTTGATGTTAGTTTCTTTGCTATTCTTGTGTATTCATGTTTCTGAACTGATTATGCTGATTATGTGGCATTTTTTCCTGACAACATCAGCATTAGTCTTATTTCTAGCTTTTACTGGGTTATTAGAGGTGTTTTTTTTATGGAATGTCCTTGTCTGTTCAGTGTTTTTGATGGATTTTGGGTTCTTCAGTTTCCTATCGCATTCTTCCTTCACTTGCTTGCTGTTGTGATTTTCAGAGCTTTCCTTCTGGTTCATTAGGTTAAAATTATATATTTCATGGTAAATGTGATGTTTCTAGGATTAGTTTGTGCCTTATGTCTCGGAACTTGTTATATGCCACTGTAATTTCAATTTCTGTGTTGACCCTCAGTCTACAAATGGTATTACGGATTTTTATTCAAACGTTCCTCTGCTTTATGCTTCTGTCCTATTATAATTGCAAAATTTTATTTGACAGAATTAATGTTTTCAATTTCATGTTTTTCCAATCTTTAGAAGGTGCATCTTCAATCTTCATTTGACTGTGCAAAGTTCCAGAGAATATTGCAAATTTTCAGTTTATGTTTTTTTTCCACTTTCAATTAAATGAATATTTCATACTGGTTTTAAAATTCCACTCTTTGTTTGTTCAAGTATAAGTTTGGAAACCCTTTGAATGAACCTGTTGCTCTTGGTATGTAATGCTTGGCATGTTCGCCGTGCTGTTGAAGTCCTTTAACTGGTTAATGTTTACTAATATGCTTAAACAAAGAAGAAGAAGAAGAAGAAGAATGATGTAAGTAGAATGAGAGTAAAAGATAGGGTTTCCGAACAGTTATTAAAGAGGTAGTTCTGGCCAGGGTAGAATGACAAAAGAGAAATCGTGTGGACAGTTGCTAGTTAGTTTTGGACTTTTGGTTTAGAAGTCATGTGGCAGCTTTTGGAAAGGGTTTTTGTTGTTGTTGTTCTCACTAACGATCCTTACAAGATGGAAATTAACATTTACTTAAGATTAGAACAATGTTGGGGGTAGCTTCCAGTTTTGGCATTTTTAGTTTTGAACTAAAAATATTTCCTGCTGTTGCTTTTGATCCGCATGCAATAATTTTCCTTTTATATTTGGACCTCATATATCTTTTCTTTTCCTTCATAATCTCAAATTATTAGGTTAGATTTCAAAATGGCTCTCCTCCCACCTCCTTAGAAAGAGGTTCCTTATGTCTTGTTTGCTTAATATATGATTCCTTTACTCAATTTTCTTGGTTATGTTTCTGACAATTTTAAGTCCTGTAAAGTCATCTGAGAATTTGAAGTGCTGTAGAATCCAATGATGTCTGCAGGTGCATTTGACTGACATATGTGCTGAAAATGGAATTGTATAAACTCAGAAGTTAGTGCTTTTCCATGTATCCAAAACGATCTAGTCAAGGGGATGGGCCTGTTTCCCGGCCAGTGCGCTCAAGTGATAGGATCAAGACAAAGCCAACTATGTATGGGCGACCATACATGTATTATAATTCAAATATTAGACGACCCAGGAAAAGCAAGAACAAGACAAGGACAGCAGCTTCCCGGATTGCCAAGATGTTGCGTCCAGGGAATCGGCCAACACAAGATTCAAATACTAATGTATGTACCTATATTTTAAATGAGTTCAAGAAGTCTAACTGTAAATTGGGATGACTCATTTATTGTTTGAGGAGTACGGTTTCTGTATTTAGACCATTCAGACATGAAATGGATGTTGCATGACATAAATAATTTTGCTCTATGTCAATTTATAAATTATTTCAATCTTAATGGTTCTCGAATATTTTTCATTCAAACTTGGCTCTTTGGCTCATCTATTAAGTGACACTAACAGATGGAAATGGGTAAGCCCATGCATGTAAAACCCTATATAAAGATGAACATATATGCTATTCCCAGCCTTCTTTTTTCTGGAAAAAGATATTTTGGTATTGCTGTCTTTTGAATGAAAATTTTGTTACATCTTTTCTAAAGGGAGATCCAGAAGAGTGAATGCTAGTAATTAGTTCTTGCAAAAAATTGTGCGTAAGATTTCCTCATTAGCATAATGGAAAATGTCTTATTCTGTCACTTCTATATTGTGATTGTGTACCATGTACAAACGACAGAAGTGCATAAGCTATGGATGTTTAGATGTGCAGGACTATGATTAACTAGATTTGATTGTATACTGCAGTTAATTCTTTCTGTTTCTTGCTCTGTTCTCTGTTGACGTCTTTGATAATTGTAATGATATAATTAATTTTTTTTTATGAATATCATAATTTATTGAAAGGCTTACGGGAAAAACTTGGGATTTAATTGCACCAATGGATTTGATTATTTCCTATTGTTGCAGTTCTTATTTCTTTTTACATATTGCTCAAACACATGCCATTTGCTGAAGTTGATCACATGATGATAGTAATTCATTATTATTATTATTATTATTATATGGGACAATTTAAATTCCTGAATTTTGTCACATGCGCTTTTATTCAGTCTGCCTCAACCAACCTTCGACGTTCAACTAGAAAGAGAAGGATTTCTGTAAGTCTTGAAGGTTTCACTGACAGTTCTGGATCTGGTGATGAAGACTTAATGGTGAGGTTTTATACTCTCTTGACTATGAAATTTTTGGTGATAAGCTTGGATTCTATATGACTGGGGCTGAGGTTTTTTCAGAGACCCTCATATCAATCAGTGAGAAGTCATAATGACAATAGTATCAGTCATGATGAGTTGATGACTCCCAAGCGCAAAAGAGCTGTGGATACTAAACCAACTCCTAGACGTGAAGGTCTACGACCTCGTCGTTCAAAGGTTGTTCTAAGAGAACGATTGAATTCAGAATCAGATGATGAGCAAGGTACTTCAGAAGAGAAGGTTGAAGAAGATGAAACAGAAAATGGGAATGATATCGAAGAAAATGATGCAGATGATGCTCAGAATGAGATTGAAGGGGACGCCGAGGGTGAAGATGAAGGCGAGGGTGAGGATGAAGGAGATGAAGATGGTGATGATGAAGAGGGTGAAGAAGAGCAGGAAGGAAGAAGGCGCTATGATCTTCGAAATCGTGCGGATGTCCGAAGGTTCTCTATGGAGGAAGGGAAGGCCCGACCAAGATCTCCTCGAAGAGTGTTACATCAAGGTGTGGGCACTAAGGTAAGCAGGGATGTAAGGAAGGGTGGCTCACGAGTTCACAAGCGTCATCGTTTAGCAAGGCCTGAAGATTCTGATGACTCTCTGCTTGTGGATGAGTTGGACCAGGGCCCTACAATTCCATGGGGTCGAGGTGGCAGCAGATCTGGCCCACCCTGGCTTTTTGGGGGATTAGACATGCATGGGACAGCAGCCTGGGGATTAAATCTTGCTGCATCGGGTTGGGGTCATCAGGGTGATGCTCTGGCTACCTTGACATCTGGGATTCAGACTGCTGGACCAAGCTCTAAAGGAGGGGCAGACATTCAACCCTTGCAGGTTGATGACAGTGTCAGTTTTGATGATATAGGTGGACTTTCTGAATATATTGATGCTTTAAAGGAAATGGTTTTCTTTCCATTATTGTATCCAGATTTCTTTGCAAGTTACCACATTACTCCACCCAGGGGAGTGTTGTTATGTGGACCCCCTGGCACAGGGAAAACATTAATTGCAAGAGCTTTGGCCTGTGCCGCTTCAAAAGCTGGCCAGAAGGTTAGCTTTTACATGCGTAAAGGAGCAGATGTGCTGAGCAAGTGGGTTGGTGAAGCTGAAAGACAATTGAAACTACTCTTTGAGGAAGCACAAAGGAATCAACCTTCTATTATTTTCTTCGATGAAATAGATGGACTTGCACCTGTGAGGTCTAGCAAGCAAGAACAAATTCACAATTCCATTGTATCCACTTTGCTTGCTTTGATGGATGGTCTTGACTCTCGTGGACAAGTTGTTTTAATTGGAGCCACCAATAGGATTGATGCTATTGATGGAGCCTTGCGGCGCCCTGGTCGATTTGATCGTGAATTTAACTTTCCCTTACCTGGTTGTGATGCACGCACTGAAATATTAGACATTCATACTCGCAAGTGGAAGCATCCTCCTTCAAAGGAGCTGAAAAAAGAACTTGCAGCTAGTTGTGTGGGTTATTGTGGTGCTGACCTAAAGGCTCTCTGTACGGAAGCTGCCATCCGTGCTTTCCGTGAAAAATATCCCCAGGTTTATACAAGTGATGACAAATTTATCATTGATGTTGATTCAGTCAAGGTTGAAAAGTATCACTTTATTGAAGCCATGTCAACAATTACTCCTGCAGCTCATAGGGGTGCAATTGTGCACTCTAGGCCATTGTCTCTTGTAGTTCAACCATGTCTACAGAGACATCTAGAGACAGCCATGAATATAATATCTGATATTTTCTCTCCAGTTGCTGTTGCATCAGAGTTGACCAAACTTTCTATGCTTTCCTATGGTTCTGCAATTCCACTTGTGTATCGACCTAGGCTTCTACTCTGTGGTGGTGAAGGAACTGGGCTGGTAATTATCTTGGAACCTCTTTATATTATAAAATAAATTTCATTACAAAAACTGAAGACTGAATATACTTACTGCTCTAGTTTAACAGGATCATCTTGGACCTGCGGTTTTACATGAACTGGAAAAATTCCCTGTTCATTCATTAGGACTTCCATCTCTCCTCTCTGATCCCAGTGCAAAGACACCAGAGGAGGCGTTGGTGCATATATTTGGTGAAGCTAGGAGAACAACACCATCAATCCTCTATTTACCGCAGTTTGATGTTTGGTGGGCTACTGTGAGTGCATATTTAGTTATCTTTAAATGTGTTTGTGAAATTGACTGAATCTGCATGCCTAGAAATCAAAATTAATATCTCATTCAGATGGTTTTTCCTCTTGTGAATTTGCTGCTTTTATGCTGTCTGAGATTGACCAATTTAATCATCTTACAGGCACATGAACAGCTCAGGGCAGTTCTATTGACTTTACTAGAAGAATTGCCATCTGACTTACCTATATTATTACTTGGAACATCCTCAGTTCTGCTTGCTGAAGTTGATGAAGCACCTCCTTCAGTTTTCCCTCATCGTTCAGTGTATGTTTTACTTTCTTTTGTAACAAATCAATAATTTGAATTCTGAGGACAAAGTTTGTATATCACTTGGCTGTTTGCAGTTAATTTGTTTTAAGTAGGTGTGGCCAGTTGTATGGTGAAAATTAGTGATGGAGTTCGAGAACAAGACATGCGGCTTCTTTTTCTGTTATTTACTATGTTGAATACGTTATTTGCTAGTTATATCAAACGAAGAAAACTAATAGGTTTACATATATTAAGCTTTTACTGAAATTATTCTTGGTAAAAGTTCCAAATGTAATTTTTTAATACCATAAATTATAGAATTTTTTTTTTTTTTCTAAATGCATAATAGACTATAGATATCCATCACATATCTGATTGTCTATATGTCTCCATCTCATATCAGCTGAATGTATCATGTGAGAGTTCAGATATCTCAGCAGTTAGCATTGCAAATGCTAATACATATTAATAATAGTCTTTACTGAAGTATTGCATAAATGCATAGTTAGCCGATCCCATTAGTAATTGAATTATATAGATTTGAAAGCTAATTGATACACTGTTGGTCGTTCTCATAGTAAATGAATAATGTATTTCTAAAACTTGCTTTCTGCTGGAAGCTCAACTTTCCTAAGAATTTTAGGTGATGTTTCTTCTTTAGATTTGGAAGTATTCGTCATGCCTGGACCTTAGTTTGTTGTCATGTGTTCACCCTCTTCTTTTTCTTCTTTGAATAGCTATCAGTTGAGCATACCATCAACTGAAGATAGGACTTCATTTTTTGATCGTTTGATAGAAGCTGCTTTGTCAGTCTTGTTGGAGGGAATAAGCAAAAAATCCCAGGATTCAGGATCCATTCCTGAACTTCCCAAGGCACCGAAATTGGCAAGTGGTCCAAAGGTATCTGAGCTGAAAGCAAAGGTTGAAGCTGAGCAGCATGCCCTTCGTAGATTGCGGATGTGCCTTAGAGATGTTTGCAACAGGTATGTCAAAAGTTGGTCCAAGTATGTCTAACAACATCTGGTATGCTAACTATAGTAATGTACACATTTGTTGTTTCTATCATTAGTTGTGTTTGGCTTCAAATCTCCTGCTAATGGAGATAGTTGTATTTTATTCTATTTTGCTGCTTCTAGATTGAAATGGTAAT
The DNA here is from genome assembly GCA_003255065.1 of Cercis canadensis. Lineage (NCBI taxonomy): Eukaryota > Viridiplantae > Streptophyta > Magnoliopsida > Fabales > Fabaceae > Cercis > Cercis canadensis. The sequence goes on along the minus strand of QAOA01006130.1, from coordinate 494,557 downwards.
TACTTGATCAGGTATTTTCTGTAGAACGTGAATTTTTTAGGTTAAATGTGGACGTTATGGGGTATGTATGATGTATAGCTTAGATCAAAAGTAGCATATGGTAAAATGTGAAACTGTGGAATGAATGTGATAATAGGAAAGTCAGGAAGTTTAGTGTCTGGCATCTAAATAGTACATGCAAGTTTTGGTTAGGTGAAGTAAATCAATTGAGATTACGTGAAAAGTAGTCTTGACCAAACTCTCAGGTCTCCTAGGTATATTATGAAAATAATAGTAATGGGATATGTATTATATGTGTAAAGTTTATCTTCTTTTCCTTTTCAACCTGGGAAATAAGAACTACAATTAAGCCAAGCACATCTAATGCTTAATGCGGTATTGTGGGCATTGCTTGGCATTTTGTTACACCTGTAATTCTCTCTCTTCTGTTTCCCTCTGATATATTCTGTATCCTTATTGCAGGATTTTATATGACAAACGATTTAATGCTTTCCATTATCCAGTCTCCGACGAAGACGCACCTAATTATCACTCAATTATCCAGAATCCAATGGACATTGCTACCATACTGCAGCATGTTGATAATGGCCAGTATATTACATGTTCAGCGTTCCTGCAGGATATTGATCTTATTGTTTTCAATGCAAAGGTATATGTTCCAGGCCTTATTTTATTCTCCTCCCCCGCCCCCTTTCTCTCTCAATTTCCAATCTAATACCCAACCATCTGTCAAAATTGAAATATGTAAAAACGGCAGTATTGTTGTGTGTAGCTGTCTTGTCACGTTATTACTGAGTTGAATTGGTTGGAATAGCTCCATAGTTTGTTTCTCGTGCTTTTGTTTTATTTTTTTCTGATAATTTATGCATGTGCCAAATTGAATCCATTCTGCTGTTTCCAACTTAGGTTTACAATGGAGAGGACTATAATGGTGCTAGAATTGTCAGTAGAGCTTGTGAGCTCCGTGATGCGGTATGCAGACCTTTTTTTTTCTGTATTTAATTTTATATTGGGGTTTTTGGTGCTCATTGATGTCTGGAAAATGCTCCTTGTCTTGCTCTTCTCCCCATGCTTTTCTCAGGTGCAAGGGATGCTCGCACAGATGGATCCTGCGCTGGTTGCATACTGTGACAAGATTGCTGCCCAAGGTGGCCCAGTTCATTTCCCTGATGAATTAGGGGGGACTACTTTCCCTTCTACTCCTGTTGTGCAGCTGGGAACTGCTACTAGAATGAGTGCTCGACTTCGCAACGTCCAACCAGAGGTTAATATGGATCAAAGCTATGAGGCATTGAAGCGGACAAAGAAAATCAATGATGTTGCACATGCAGGTATAAATGCCTTTGAAGTATATCTATGTTTTCTTATATTGTAAAATATAATGAAATTGTTTCTTGAAGGGTCAATAATATTGATACCTTCTATGCATGCTGCTGTGATTCTGAACCATCCGGTAGTTATCCTAACCAAGAAAGCAATAACAAAAGATGAAATGAGTTTAGTTTTTTAACATGGTCTGTTCTTTCTTTTACTATCATGAGCCTAAGGCATAATGACTGCAATTGCTACATTAGCCAGGCATCTATAGTGTTCTTGGCTTCCCTATACTTTTGTTTGGTTCTTTTCTTGCCATGTGCTTTTAATGCACATACTGGTAGTAGTGTAATGTTTCTGTTACATTGTGAATTTCCAGTGATTGATTTCTGTTCGCCCCTTTTTATTTTCCCTTTTTTTCTTTTTTTCTTTTAGCTTGATGCCTATATATTTCGTATTCAAATATTCAAATGGATTAGTATCAGTATTGATGTTAAAGCTCTTCTATAATTTGGTTTAAGTAGCAGAAGAAAAGTCACGGCAAGATTCTCTACTGTCAAAGTCTTCCCATGAACCTCAGGCAAATGACCTAGCAAATGACCTAGCTTCTGAGAGGCTGGAACCCGCTTCAATTGATGGAAATCTGCATGGAACTTGTACTAGTGGCCATGCTGATGGGAGTGGTCCTGAAGATCATACAATGCTAGATGGTGAATTCTCAAGCCAAGTGGAGTCTATCAAGCAGCTTTTTGTGAAGCGTAGTGATAATTACAGCATTCCACCGCTTGAAAGGCTTTACACAAGAATAATGAAGGGCGTTTTTGAAGCCAAAGGTAAAGGAATGAAAGATGACCTGAAGACTTCGGTTTTGAGGTTTTTGTTGAAATTTGTAGAGGATGATGCAAATTTCTGACTGCTGAGCTTTTCTTTCCCTCTTTTAGAAAGATTAGGAAAACAAAAGGAAAGAAATTTACTGTAAAGTCGGGATCTTTTTTAATTTAAATGCTGATCGAGTACAAGCATTCCTTTCCTCGGCAGATTGATTCATAGTTCCATACGGTGCAACATGGATTGACCATTTATTGTGTGTCCTTTTATGCTTAAAGGTTTTTATTCCAGGATAAGAAGAAATATGTACATGGTGGAGCCAGGGAAGATTTAAGGCATGGGTTGAAGGTAAAAAGTACTCACTTGTTAATGGGATGGGGCAAATAACACTCGATGAGAGTAGAATAAGAGAAAAATGGGATGAGGGATTAGTAGGGCGCGGTAGGGACAATTGCCTTTCTCATGCCACAATGCGTTAATGGTTAGCTTCAGACAATCAGCCATCTGGTCATGCAATCTAGCATGATAAGATAATACATGACTCTGCTATTGTTCGAGTGATATTGAGATTCCGAGTTGCGGAAAAAAAAAATGTTTGAATGGAGTAACTTGAACTAAATATGAACTGCTTGTACAATTGTTAAGAATGAACGCACAAGTTGGCTCTTGCTCGCAACGAGTATACGGTTGCTGTGTTATGTCCTAAATGCGGCAAAATGTCCCTATTTACCATGTGATGCAAAAAAATGACACGTCTTAAGTTGCAAGTGCTGTGCTCGCTCAAAACTAAGTCAGTAGACTGCATTCACATATACCAACAAAATTCGTTGCAGACAGCATATGATTAAAAGTTGTTTCACTTTATCATACCTGCCCTTGTTGTTCCACACCTCACATTATATACGTATGTGTATACATGTATATCCTAAACCCTTGCCGAGTTAAGGAAGCACCCCTAAGAAGTGGAAATCAACCCTTGCTAACAGCTAAATGAGATTAATTTTCACGATGGTTGGAACTGAGTGTTAATTCCATCCCAACTAGTCACATTCTTTGAGTTAAACATGCCAACAGGCAATTAACTCTGGATTTTCCACATTAATGTTTGTAGGTAGATTAAGAATCCCTGTATCAAATGGAAATTGAAGAAAATTTTTGTTACAGTACAACCATAAGAACTCTGTATTTCTTTATCTTACTCTACATGGCAAAACGCCAAGAACCATGACGGCTTACATATGTCAAGCAAGTTTGCCATCTCTACGATTCCAACAGATACAACCAAACCTACTGGGCTGGATTCGCCATACTTCTTAACTTGGCCAACATCTGAGCAGCAGCTGATTCTCTTGCTTCACGAGGACTGAAACACAGGTTACCCCCACATGAACACTCAAAGTCGATTCCTTTAACAGTTACATTAGCTTTGAATTCACCTTCAAAAGGTAAACAGCCAATAAATTTAACTATGCAAGTGAAGATTGAATTCCTACAAGGTAGATGTAAATGAATCAATGGCCATTCAGTATTATAAAGGTGACCAAAGTGCAATGTTCAGTGGATCCATAAATATTAATAGATCCTCATCGCATTCAATATTGTGAAACTTTAACAAGTATGCTGTTAATGGTGCAGAGGAGAAATCACGAAAAGGATCTCTGTGCCTCCACTTCCAATTTCTACGTCTAAATTAGACAGTCTTACCATCTGATTGAGAAACATGATAAGTTGGAAGTATCCAATTATTTTCATGACATACAGCATCTAGTTCCTGCAAGATTAATAGAGCATTCTAAGTACTTGTATAAAGAAAAAGGAATGGGGCAGTAAGTTGAATTTATTTTATTCTATGACATCCCCACAGTAGTTTTTGTTGTTTTTAGTTCAGCTAATTTTCAAACTGCTAATTAGAAGTGATGCTTAAGTATACGTGAGTAAAAGCAACAGATCCCTCCCAACATAGATATATTAATGAAAAGAATACCCAAGGAAAAACAAAAAAAGTCTCAGAACAGAGATCTGAAGTAATACTTTGAGCAAAAAAGTAGCTTTGACCATATTTGGGCATATATTCTGAGACTTGTCTGGTTCAATTCTTACTTTCTTATGTTTATAAAAATGAAATCAAGCACTTATATAAATGATGTTAATTGGGTAATATTTTGGAAACAAGTAGAATTTAATCCTTGAACAAGTCTTTGTTTTTTTTGTGTTTTTTTGGTTGTAACTTCATCTTTCACTAATATAGCTTGATACTTTTAAGTCTTTGATCTAATTCTAATTGTTAATTGTCCATTGCTTTTCAAATCAATGCGTTTTATTTCAGAAACATGTATATATGCGCATGTCACCTATTTCATCATTTAACTCAATTATTAAGACTACTCTTTTTTTTTTTAATCTTTAACAATAATATTGTGGTTTTTCTTGATTATTTAACAAATATTTCTCCAAGCAATATATATATATATATATATATATATTTCTCTGTCATACCCACACCCTAGATTTTTCAACTATCGCTGTATTCTTTAAGACTTAAACCATTACCATATTGTAGTTGTGTCACTACCAGCATCAGTGCGTCCTAGGCGCTAGCAACATTTATGTGATCCTGTGTCTTTAGCACTAAATAGGATTAAAAATGCCTCATATGTCCTAATGCATTTTCTTCCCCTTTATTCAAATGCATGAAATTAGTACGTGTTTTGAAGAAACACAACTATAAACAGCAATGAAAGACATGTCATGAATGGCAAGGAAACAACTCAACATAGCATAATTTCAGCCTCAGCATAGTCATAGAAAAGTTGAAAAGTAAAGCCAATAAGTAAATAGAACATCTTGCCTGGCATTGATTTTGCATAACGAGAACAGCCTCTGACAATCTTTTCCTCTTAATACATGGAGGAGTGTAATGGTAATCAAGATGTTGACATGTCCTTTCTTGACTTCTTGCACATATATCATTACACCCTTCTATAATGGACTCTATCTTTAACTCCAAATCATCTTCCCCACCTACTTTTGTCAAGGAGACACGAAAATATAAGGACACTTGTTTATCTTTCACAAGAAAAGGGCTAAATGGAAAAGGAGAAGTAACTTTTTATAGTGAGTCCAGTTATTATCTCAGCCTTGTATACTTATACAAAATGATCAGGATAGCTGTTCTATGCAGTCATCAATCTTCTGATGCAAAGCACTAGTGGTCATTATACAAAATTTCTCTATTGTTACACTGGAAATTAAGATTCTCAAAGCAGCTTTAGCTTCAGTTCAAGGATATATGATGTTCTCTGGTCCAATACAAATCATAAAACGAATACTTGATGTTCTACAAGGTATCAAATCTGCTTTGAGAGCTAGTATGATGTTATTGTGTCTTACCACAAAAACATGTAAGTCATACTTGACCAAGAAAACTACAATAGAAAGAATGAAGATACACCCAGAGAAGCACTCGTTTTAAGAATATAGGTACTAAAAGAAGAATGCATCATTACAACAAAATCAACCAGCAAGGAAAAACAACAGAGAAAGGGAATCATACCAGTTAAAATGGTCTGAATTTTTTTATCGCAAAGCGCGATCTGATCTTCTATCATGCGCTGCTGAAGAGCCTGCACAAATAAACTATGAATAGTGCATAATAGACCTTTCCAGCACTCAAATAGTAGGAGTAAGCTACTAAAATTAAGCAAAAACCAGCAAAGCAGATATGACAACTGGCTCATACAATTCATGGAAGGATGTAGATTGCAAACAATGATGCAGCAATTTTGTTAGATATAAAAAATGCAATCGGTATTAAGCCCATAAATGGGTTGTTCTAAGCACACAATTTATTTCATCTACAGTACAGATGCAGTCTAGTTGCTGATAAATGACCCATGTCTATACGTTGTAGGTGTCCATGCCTTGCTACTGAGAAGAGATGTAAACATTCTTGTCATTAAGACATGCAACCAATGGGTATTACCAGATTATTCCTCTTCCGTATAAGAGCTGTAAGGGCAGTTTCTGACAATATCTTGTCCTTAGAATCTAAGAGAATTTGTAGTTTCTCAAGATACTTAGAGTTGGACAGATTTGTAACCAAGAGATGGTCATCAGCCTTTTCTTTTTCTGTTGAGGTAATAGAACAAATCTTGTTACAAGCAGCATTATCATTGATTTCATCCTCAGTGAAGGGAATCCTCGTTGAATCAACCTTCTCTACCTGCCAAACCAATGGCATGCAGTCAGATGGAAGACAATAAAAATTGGTGTAAAGCTAAAGAAACTTTAATGAATGAAATACAATGAAGGTGCAGGCAATGCTTTAGGCTTCTTTTTTCTAATATTTAGTTTTTTCCTTACTAGTTTGCAACATCCAGATGTTGAATTAGTTACGCTTGTACACTTTGGATTCTTAATTTCTTATACATATTTACATGATACTTTGTACTAATTAAAATATAGAAAATTATTTCAAGGATTATTGGATTCAGTAACAATAATGAACTTCATTCAGACAAGCTATTCAGATGACAGTGGAGGAAGATTATTGAGAATGCAAATAGCATATGTAGTTGTAACACCTATCCTGAAATTAAGCTTATAAGATCACTAAGGACAGGACTTGGTGATAATTGATAGGCATGAAGCTTTTTGTCTAAACAGAATTTGTGAACATACAATCCATCTAGAAGCATGTGCTGAAGGATGGATGAGTGATACTGCAAGCATAAAGACAGATAGGGTAGAAATAAGGAGTTTCATTCCAAGATGGGATTAGCTGCTGTAGAGGATAAGCTAGGAGAATATCATGAAAGATGGATTCAACGAGAATAAAAGATAAATGGGGAGCAAAGAATGACAGGTAGAGATAGAATACAAAAATGTAACTTTAGATTAGCAATTCCAAGATGGAGTTCTTACTTAGATATATTAAGATGAACTAATCTCAATTTGGTTATCATCTTTGATCTTCTTTGATTTGTAGCACCAATGAAGGTACAAGCCTCAATTCTAGGTAAGAAAATCACTGGCAGCTTTTACAGTATTCCTGACTTAGTGAACTTCAACATAAATTGGAAATGACTCAGAAATATGATTAAAGAAGCTATAAATCACAACCACTTCCAACTTAGCAACCGATAACATATGGTGTAAGTACATGCACTGAAGAAGGGAAGTGATGAACTCATAGACAAGCAGATAAATAAATCTCACCTTAACATCGCTTGCTGAGCCATTTGAATAATTTTGGACAGACGAGGTTTTTATTTCTTGACTGCCCACTTGAACATCATTGACAATATACTGGCATTTTTCTTTATTTTGAGAAGGATTATCAATATCCATATCTTGGGTCTCCTTAAATGAATCAGACAGTGTACAGCTTCCATCATTCTCTTTCTGCTTCAGCGTTTCAATATTAATGCTGCTTGGCTTGCTATCAGGACCATTAGACACGCCCTCACTCACATAAGACCCTGTCCCTTCATGACAGTCCACCATCATGTTTTTCTCAGCCACCCTTGAATCTTGCAAATTATTTGAGAATGCTACTCTGCGAAGAAAGAATATATTACACAAACAGTTTGCTTCATCTTTAAATTATGGATAGAAAAGTACGGTCACCTTAAATGATGAAGAGAGGATCAAAAGAAAACATTAAATGTCAAAAAATGTTAACTAGAGGAACATTATGTTAGAGTTCTGAGGCTGCTGAAGGTATTTGACCCTGAAACTCATTTCTGCAAACCATGAAATTACACTATACTAGAAAGCAATTAGGTTAATCAGTATTCAGGCTCCCATGGATGAACATTAGTAGAAAATCAATGATAACATCGAAGAGTCTCTTTTGATTCTATGAAGATCATGACCTATGCACGAAAGAAGTAAAGGGGAGGGGGGGGGGGNGGGGGGGGGGGGGAAAGACTCTTAATTCAGATAGTGACTGTTACCACAATCTTTATGCCTGAAAGCATCCAAAAAATGTCACTGAAACTATGTTTTAGGTATGCTTAATGATGAGGGTCATAGTCACGGTCAACACTATTGGTTTTAGAGAATGTGTTAGTTGAACATATACCCCAAAATTTAAGGACTCCACAAATCTCAGAACAATAATTTTTGTCCTAAATTGCCAAACGTATGAACTAAAGAAATATACTAGATGAAGCATTTGAAATTAGAATAGTATCATGTAAGGAGCATATGATGCAAAATACTGCAAAGACCAGGTGTTGAAGAAGGGGAAAGCAGAACAAATGTCATCTTGAATAAGTAAACCAACCTAGAAAGCCATTCTGAGATTATTCCAGAATAAGGAAGCACATGGAAATACTCTACAACTGGAGTGATTGTCCACCTGCCAGAACTCTTTTGGACCAAAGGACCCTGCAAGCTATTCAAAGAGCACATATAAAATAATGTCAGAAGCAGATGCCCAGTTCATTAACAAGAAGATTGACTCTTAGCATAATATCCAGAAGGAATACAAAATCAAGAGCAATAAGCAGGTGCAGGTCTACTAAGCACAGCTTATTAAGGAACAAGAACAGAGATAGAACGCTCCCTTATCATGAGATTGTCTAACACACTGTAACATACAAACTACCACCAAGTAACCAGCCAAAAAATCCATCCAAAACAAAAAATAACCATCAAAATGAAAGGTAAATATACCTGAAACCTACTAAAAGATTCATACATTAGTTCATAACTTGATTCTTAAGTAATTAACATTAACACATAAGATGCAAAAAAAATATATTGGACCTTGCAGAAGAATCTCCATGAATGGCTAAAAGTGAAGGGCAATTTTTCTTTTCCCAATTGAAAAACAGGTGACAACAAAATCAATCACCCTTGCAACCTGAGCCATCAGCTGATGGCAAAAGAATTGCAATTAAAACAAACCTGTTAATTAAATCTCTGATTGGAACTAAATTAGCTTCCTGATTGATTGATTGGGTACAATGCAATATAAAAAAGCGTGAAGCTGTTTTCTCTTTGCTCTGTGAGTACACAGTGTGGCTTTCCAAAACCTGAAGATCAGTCTGACGGATACCTGTTACATGGACAAGAATCATATCAACTATTCAATTATTAGCAAGCACCTGTTTGAAAATTACCAGGATAATGATATATATCAACCAACATACGAAAGTATGAGGCCATTCTGGCCTCAAAATGATGACCCTAAGTATACAGCATAATGCAGTTAATAGAGTAACTTGTCATGTTGACAGCTTGCACATGGTTAAATGGATTGGAAAGTGAAAAATCATTTTATGTATGATCTCCCTTGATCTGGGCACCATTTTATGCATAAACAGAGTAAATTAAACCTAAGCTACAACAGTTGTTGACAACAACAATGACAACTTTTGGCCACATGTTCTATCAATGTCCTCATCAATAAGAGAAAGAAAACTTGAATTCTCATATTGCAGAAGAGGTAGAACCCCTTTAGTTTTAGAGAGTGTCACTGATTCTGGAAAGTAACAATTCCATCCCAGCAATCAAACCAATTTGTTATCAATTTATTCACAATTAACTGTCACTCCTGATGAAAATTTTTCTCCATATAAATTTGTTTTACAAAATCATTGAGAGATTATTTCTACCTCAGAATATATAAGCACAAGTAGAAAGAAACTTACAGTGTCACTACAAACAAATCCAATAAGATTCCCCCAACATTCCAATAAAGAAGAAAATAAAGTAATATCTATCTATGTGGTAGCAAAACCAGAAGCAGATCCCACGCACACCAGTAATAAAAAATCAAGGGATTTTACCCATGAATCTTTCACAGCATTAAGATCCTAACTGCTGATATTCATCAGCTTCAAAATGAGTGTTTATAGCCAATATATTTGATTTTTACATACGAAATACAGAGCTTAAAATGGTGCAGTTCACCACTTTATATGATCAGCAAGTGAAACAGTTACCCTTCACTATGTACATTACTATTTAGTCATCTTTCTGTGGAGGAAGGATAAATACCTGCAGCTTCCTTAATAGCAGAATAGCCCACTTGCAGAAAACTGGAATCATCGACATTTACTTCATCCTTTGTAAGCTTTCTAGTGACTCGTTTTTTCTTGTATGTATATTTTGTTCCTGTTGTAACTTCAGAACTTTGATTTGAGATGTCCAAAACCTTTTCCACTACTGACCATACCCCACTGGTGATGGAATTAAATAGCAAGAGACAATTCTCCTTCATACTGTCAATTAAAAGAACTGCAACTTTTGAAATGGGCCACTCCTCAATGTTAGGAACATTTTTTGATGCATCTAAACATGTACATATATTACATGCATCCCTGGCTTTTTTCTCTGTCAATGACAGTTGTTTCTCCACATCACTGAGTTCAGTATCTTCAGACTTCTGCATGAATTTCATATGAGCTATCAAACTCGGCTTCTGAACTGTAGCCAACTTGCAAAATTCTTCAAGAGTCAAAAACTGTAGCTCTGGATGTTGTTTTCTGTGGTAGTAGTTGTACAGCAACACAACAGAATGCACCTAACACCGATAATCTCAAAGAAACAGTTAGTAACTAGTGCCTAGAGGAGGTGATAATTCTCCAAGCAGGAGGGGAAAAAGGAAAGAATATAACTTAAACAGTCCAAATAAATCACATGAGTGAATCTCTAGATTGCTATATTAATTTGTTATAAAATAATAAAAGAGGTGAACAAAGACACCTGTTTTGCAACTGACTCCTGTTGAGCTGGTGTAGGCACAGAAGATTTTGTTGGCAGCAATGGATCAACCAAGTGTTCTAGAAATGCCTGAACTGCGTCCTCAGTGGGACATACATCTGATGGAGCCATGTTTTATCCCGTGCTTCAAAAGAGTTGCTCGCCCTTGAGTTGTCACATACATAGAAGAATGTTTAAAATGTAGATTGCAGTTGATAGAACAAGCTCGTAAACAACTGCATGAGTCTGTGTCTGTACAAATAAGTGTACAGAGAGGGAAATACAAATTTTGAAAATTTCTCAGACACAGTTTAAAAAGGCAGGCATATCTCGGATACCTTAGCATCAAGACTGGAATGTTGTATGCCCTATATAATGTGCATTATCAGGGAGAAGACAACAAAAAGCATAAAACCGGGATGATTTCTCTCGCAACTTCGCGCAGAAAAAAAAAAGTGAGAGAGAGAGAAGAAATTTGAAGAACAGCCTGAATAAATTCAACAAATATTATAATTTCACAAAAAGACAATCTGTGCTAGAACATGCATGTTCTATAATCCACAAAACCCAACTTCATCAGACATGAAATTCACAATTATATCTACGTTCAATGAGCACTATTTTGCGGGAAGTTATTCCAAAACAGAAACAAAGCTAGGTTTTAATTCGCAAATCAAGTTTTTAGAATTATAACACTAGCTTGTTTGACGAAAAAGGTGTCACCTTTATGCTGTAACAGGGAGCGAAAAGAGTACTTACTTGACCAAAACTTTCAATGCATGTGGGACTTGCGAATCTGAAAACAAAAAGACGCATATAAAATCGACAACCACAAAGTGAACTCAAACATGTCTTCCGTTTCAGAAATAATGCAAGCCCCCAGAGTGCTCAGTTTTTTCCTTGGAGCACGCCAAAAATTAAAAGGTAATAATGTAGAAAACGGAAAAATGCACGAAGAAATTTGAGAGGAGCAGGAGAGTTAATTACTGGAGCTCACCGGTTCTACGAGCTGGACAGTGGACTGGCAGGGACAGGGACAGGGACAGGGACAGACAGGCAGGGAGACTAATGGCGGAGTCAGAATGGATCAAGTCAATTCGAGTCACAATTTTTTTAACTATCACCAAAACGGCCTTATAAACGCTTTAGAAGAAAAATAATTGCAAAAAAGGGGTTATAATTCAACAATAATTAAAATAATTCTTTTACTATTGTTTTCTCTTTTAAATGTCACATTTTTTTAAAATTAATTTTTGAATTTTTATGCACACGTTCAGTGTGTGCCCCTCTCTCTGACTGAAAATATCCAAAGAAAAATCATTATTAAATTGATTTCGCGGAGATTGCCCTTTGGTCCCTCCAAATTCCAACATTTCTGTTACAATTTCCAGATGTTGGTCGTTTCCTTGGGAGCTTCCATTGCTCCCCCGTTTGGTTTTGGCATTGGGCGAAGCAAATTCAACATGTCCGCTACAACAAGATACTTTACCAGAGCCCTTCGTTCCAAAAGCAATGCACCAACTTCGGCGACGGCCCCAGACCCAGACCCAGACCCAGGTCTCTCACCAACTATTCAAATCTTTTCACGTTTACCTTCTGGACTCGTTTTCCAAAAGTTTACATTTTTTTCTCTTTCTTTTCTTGTTAAAGTCTCTGAGTCCTCCATCGCCGCTTCAGCGCCAGAAGTTCGTGTCTTCGTGAGAAAGAAGAGAGCGAAAAGAACAGTGGAAGTTCAAGAAAAGGAGCACGGAGCCGAAACCCAGGACCAAAGAGTGAGATTTTATCCATCATTTTATTTAGCTTAGCTTCTGTTATAAATGTGTCTATACGAGATTTTTGAGTTCAGGAATTTCCAATTTATTAATACTTAGGTTTCCCTTTTGTGTGCTCAGTAAACACTTTTAACTTGCAATGTGGATCCTTTAACTACAATCTACAAAGAATAGCATCTGATGAGTCGGTTTCTTCTACACAGGAGTTTGGCCTACCTGAAATTGAAGAATTTGCTTATAGGAGACCAAATAAATTGACCCAATGTAGTAAGTATCTGTTTTCTACATATTGAAGCGTTGCTTCTATTCCATCTTTCCACTTAAGACATCTGGGATCATTTCTAGAAGATGGGTCATTATCAAATTTTGATGAGTAGTAGAGGAATATTTATGACACTTCCCCTTTCTCTTTGAAATAAGATACTGTAACTTGTACTTTAATTGCATTTGGAGAAATAAGCAAAAGAGAGACAACATAAAGACAGTAGAGGAATAGGGAAGAAATAATGAGTTTGTAAAGATATAATTAGCTACCTTCAATCCCGGTGCTTGTTTTATTTGTGTAATAAATATAATCTGCAATGGAGAAGATAATTGCTATTTTTGGTTCTACCAAAGCAGGGAGGGTAAAGGTGACTTACACATTGATACATTCTCACGGTCCTGCTCCCCTGTTCCAATTCTAGGGTTGAATTCTCATAGGGATGGTTTTGCAGGGAAAACCAAATCTGGCTCGGATGTGTTTCTGGTGGAAAAGGAAGCTCCTTCTTCTAAACCTAGAGGTAAATAATGATGCAGTTTGAGATTGCAAATTGCCTTGGGGGTGTTGGTAGCATATGAAGGAAGAGAATTCTATTTTTTGAGAAAAATAGTTTTACATATATAGAAGCATATCTTTTCAATAGCCAACCCAACGATCAAAAATGTATAAACGAATGTTGGTAAACTCTCAACTACCTTTGTTTCTAAGGCACCTTCTCAGTGAAATGTTTTCTGTTTCAATTTTCAACTGTCACCTGTAAATAACAACTGTAACGCAGAGATTACAACACTGTCATTTTGTCGCTCATATTGGTAGGAAACTGGTATCCTTCCCAGCTCTTTTTCGCTGATAGCACTAGGCCTCCTTAGTTAAGGAAGCTTAAATGACGCAGTTCATATGATATAGGTGAATCACCCACCAACTGGGAGGAGGTCCTTGAAGGGATTCGCAAAATGAGGTGTTCTGCTGATGCGCCAGTAGACACTATGGGATGCGAGAAAGCTGGTGATACTCTTCCTCCTAAGGTATAACTCTTTAAGTTGTTGATAAATATGTAATTAAAAGAAATAAACATGTATTTTTAGGTTTTTGTTTTGGCACTTTCTAGAGAAAACGATTATTTGATGTACATATCAATTAATAGATATTGATGACAAAGTAACCTATCCCCTATGTGTAGTCTGTTAGTCATGTATACTATATACATTTTTAACATGGGACAATTGCATGCATCCTTATTGATGATCTTGAGTTTAAACCTTGGATCATGATTTGATTGGCTAGCCAGAGAGCTCTTTTTTTTTTCTTTTTTTGACCCTGACTTATTGTGGTTAATTTATTGACATAATTATGTTATATGAATTATAGTAATTATTGGTGCAATAAATTTCCTTAAAACTGTGTATAATTTATGAAGCAAAACACAAATAGATTTACCCTGTCTCAATTTTTATATATATAATTAGGAAAGAAGATTTGCTGTCTTGGCATCTTCCCTTTTATCAAGCCAAACTAAGGATCACGTTACTCATGGTAAGAACATATATCTTCAAGTTTATTGTCATTGAAGAGACTTTCTGATAGGCTATTTCTTTCTTTTGTTCTTAGTTTTCATTCTACTACAAATGCACTCTGAGATTGTACTGTCATTTTTCTGATTATCATACACCGAGACACACACTTGCCTTATTGAAGGTTAGGAATTAACTGCACCAACATGGAATAATTGAAACAAATGTTATCTCAGAGGACCAAAAGTTATTCATTATAATATTGAGATGGAAAAAAAGAAAAATGTAAAACGTAGGTCTTCTTATGAGATGGGTAATATAGACACATCTGGATTGTGAAGACTAATGAGGCTAGCCTGGATGGGCCAAGTTTTAAATTCTTGTCCCTTGTCTGGGTCTTGGCCCCCAAAATGCAATTGCCATCTCTCTTGATGCATGTTATTAATACTTGGCACTTGGCAGTTGCTGAAAAGCATTGTCATATTTGAACTTGCTTCTGAAACAGCTCTAGTTACAATTGTGTGTTTTTAAGAGTAGGAGCAATCCAACGACTGCTTCAAAATGGTCTGCTTACGGCTGATGCAATCAACAAAGCTGATGAAGAAACGATCAAAAACTTGATTTACCCAGTAAGTTCTTTCGTAGCTCCTTAAAGACATTTCCTCTCATCTTATTCAAGTAACCTGCATTTATCGGCAAATTGAAAGGATGCAACTGATTAGGCTTCCAGAATTGTCAATTTATTTTGTAGTTATGCCTGTTTTGTACTGTATTAATTGAACATCTATGCTTGTACTTGTGGGTTCCCTTTTCTAGGTTGGCTTTTATACAAGAAAAGCCACTAACTTGAAGAAAATTGCAAATATTTGTCTCATGAAGTACGATGGAGACATACCTAGCTCAATTGAGGAACTACTCTCACTTCCAGGCATAGGTCCTAAGATGGCTCATTTGGTAAGTGTGACTGCTTTCCTTAATAAAACAGTATGTTGCCTTAATTTTTTGAAGTTAATTTTGTTAGTGGCACTGTAGGTTATGAATATTGGATGGAACAATGTTCAAGGGATATGTGTAGATACTCATGTGCACCGCATATGTAATCGGCTTGGGTGGGTGTCAAGATCAGGCACAAAACAGGTTCATTTAAGTTTGCTCGCATCACATTTGATATACCCAACTGTTTTTTCCATTACTGGCTTTCTGAAATTGACATCTATATATTTGAAGGTATAGGCATGATCTAATATATTGTAATAATATTACAATCTGTTGTTTCAAGTTTTGGTTCAACTGAAATCAGATATGTAGTGTTCTGTATTATTGGACATAATCACCTGATTCATTTTGTTACTAACATCTAGGTGCTGGTGCAGATAAATATGACACTTGTGATTGTTTTCATGTGCTTCACTACAGTTGCTGCTTAGAAAAATAAATGCAAACTGTTTTGATTGATACCAAGAATATTTTATGTGACCAATTACATTAGGAGTATGGGAATGTCATTATCAGATATTAATCACTTCTATGTCATCATGTCTGAAACTTGCTGAATTTATGAGTCAGTGTTACTCGGGAGTAATAACTTGGCTATTTGTCTTGTTTTCTCTTTCTTCTGCTAGTAATTATCTAAAGGTCACAATTGAATGTTACTAATCCTCTTGCCTTCGCCAGAAAACTTTGACACCTGAGGAAACAAGGCAGGCACTCCAACGGTGGCTTCCAAGGGAAGAATGGGTACCAATAAATCCTCTTTTGGTATGTACGGCTTATTCTTTTTTACTGTATACCAACAGATGCACTTAAATGTTAAACACAAGATATGTGCATACCGTGTGATGACTATGCTATAAGAACATAAGCTACGAGTGTTGGGACAGTCACATATAACTGACAATAGCACTTAAGTAGGTAATGATTGATAAAATTACAAGCAAGAAAGAACTGTGTTGTGTTGGTCTCTGAGTGGTTGATTTTAGTACCAACTTCAGCAAAAATCTATGCTTTTGGCTTAAGAATTGGTCCCTCTTGGTATATTTACCAAGTGAGTTGCATGTTAATCTTGTGCAGTGTGTAATCTTGTATAGTTATCTTTGATGCCTATTGTTATTGCTGCATTAGTAAAAGCTTCATTGGCTTCTTGCATCTAATAACATTGCGTGCAGAACTAAACATATACTTGACATCCTCTTTTGTGGCTTGAACACAAACAGGTTGGGTTCGGACAGACAATTTGTACTCCTCTCCGACCTCGCTGCGGAGAATGTGGTATAACTGAGTTTTGCCCATCAGCATTCAAGGAGACCTCAACCTCACCTTCCAACTCCAAAAAGTCCAACAAGCTTTAACCAAAAAAGCCTTGGATTTGGGTTCTCTTTTCTCAGTTTTAAAATCAGTAATTTTCTTTATTTTTTAAATCATATATCCGCATCAGAATGTGCGGCTGTGATCGAATTACTTGTACCAGGTTTACATTGATTTTGTTGCCTTTACTGGCTCCTTACATGCATGTTAAAGGATTTTGGCTACCCGATAATCCTAGATTTACTCGTTTCTTCATTAGGTTGCTTTACCAAGGATCCATATTTTATTTCCACTACCCTATATAAACTAGACTTGGCAGTTTAAATCAGCAATTCTCCCTTTTAATCATGTTTGTTTTTAAAGCTTTTATTGTCTCTCTTTTTGTTTTTACTTTTTTAAAGTGCAGATTTTTGGACAAAAGTTATATGATTATTTCCGCCGTTGGATATTTTGCTTATTTCTTTTTTTAATTTTTGGTGACTGGTGAAATAATCAATCAACATTACATAGTCCATTGTTTTGATGGCAAAAATAATCAATTAACATACATAAAACCTTTTGTTTTGAGACAATGTTGAAAATTATTGCAGTTACAGCAAAGATGCGGCAAGAACCAATCAATATTATATCAAAATTAAATCAATAACCATACACTCCGTGTGTCTCTAGTTGAAAAAGCACCCCGGCATACATATCATAAGAAACCAAAGTACGATAGCGCAATAAGTATCACTCTCTTTATACTCCACAACAGAGTGTTCAGCAATGGTCCATCAGCAAAAAATTCCATCGCACTCGAATTCTAGCAGTTAGTGTTATAAAGGGGAATTTTACACTTAAAAATACATCCTCAAACAAATTACATAGATGGCATTTACTTGTCCTTAAATTGATTTGATTTGATACTAAGCAGCCTGGGAAAGCCTACTCTTATGCCAGACCCAATAGTTGGCTCTAATTGGATCAACACGTTCCAGGATAGAACAAACATTTCCTGCTAAATCTGGATCTTCTTTATCTAAATCCGATGTCTTAAGAGCATCCACGGCATCTCTAAACTCCTGATTTGGTTGGAAACCATGGCAGAGAAGATCCAAAAGAGTGCTAAGCGCAAACACATAGTTACTCTTAGAACTCAGTACCTTTAAACATACTGAAGCAACTTGAGGGTCGTTCACCCATGATGTGGTATCACCCTTGTAAAGTCCTCGAAGATATCTCCATGAGCTTTCATTCTCAGGTTGGGCCCTAATGGCTTCAACAGTGTAATGCACTTCAGACTCTCTTAGAGCTCTTAGGCCCCCCAAGATGGGAGATCTTGTTACGACAAAATATCTCTGTCATAAACATTGTACATTATTAATTATCTAAATCTGAAAAGGAAAACAGAGAAAACACTAGGGAAAATAAAACTGTTTAATTAATTAACTAATAGAGGCAATGGAAGAATACCGGAATGCAGCCAAACACAATATTTGGAACCAATTATGTTGATAGTCCTTATAACAGGATTAAATTCAATTGAACTTTATCGATATTATCAAAGTCCAAAGCAAACAAATAATTCGAAGAGATTGATTTCCAAATTGATTAAATTATTACTTCTCTTCTGGTAGAGAAGTATCCAAAAGAGAACACTGACCTATTGTGGCAAATTAGCTACACTTAAAGTTAAGAGATGCAAGATGGAACTTAGACAACATACCGAAAGAAAATTCTTCATTATTGGAAACTATATTCAGAATGGCAAAATAACATAAGAGATAGATGCACAGAACACGCACCACGGGTTGAGGTCACAAACCTGATTCCAAGCCGAATTGTTGAAAATGTCTTCGTCAAGAAGCTCACTACAATAGTCAAGTTCAGCTTCCCATCCTCCTAGGGCCTGAAGAGCCCACTACCTCGAGAAAAAGGGACAGACAAGAACAGAATAAAAATAAGATTTTTATTTTAGTAGAATGCTTTAGACTAATATGAAAGTATATATCCAATCAGTAATGAGACAACATATTTAGATTTGTGGAGCAAATGGGAGAAACGAACCTGCCTATGGGACCATGCATGATAGTGTTTAGCATCAATAGACAATATCTTCTTGGTGAACTCAAGTTCTCTGTTTGTAGCTTGAGGACCTAATTTCCCAGCAACCCATCGTCTATGATGCCTACAAACATCTGTCATCAAGATCAATGCAATGATGGTAGCCAGAAGGAGTTATAGCACTCCAAAGCACTTGGAGAATGTTAGCATGATAACATAAATGCAAAAAGGATAGGTAAGAATTAACTGCCACTCATATAATATAACGCAAGAAGGAAAGAAGTGAAGTAATGGAATTTCTGGCTCACCATATCTGATAATTTTTGGAGTTCCCGTTCGCAATATGCTCGAGAAAATCTAGTTCACTATGCAGGTCAGCCTTAAGTGACTCGAGTAATAACCGCCGGAAATGCCACACCTACAGAAATATCGATTTATTTGATAAGCAATAAAATCAGAACAAAAATAAGATTGAACTTTGGTTCCGAAAAATCACAACTTTATAAAAGATAATTAACCGTGTTCTCGTGAAGCTAATTAACGATCAAGGGTTTGCAGACATATTTTAGAAGAAAACAAAATGTCTGATTCTTAGTGTTTTACGGCTGCCAAGATTCACGGGTTCAGGAACTGAGCAACTAGTCTCTGAGTCTAGGTGCTAAAATAATAAACAAATAAAAGTTGCTTTGGGTATAGGCGAAAGAACAGTTCCATAATCAGACACATAGAGAGAGGTATATACAGTGTAATTGCCAGCATTGAAGTCGATGGCTTCATCTGTGAGGCTAAGGGCGCGAGGAGAGCGCTCATCCGCGAGGTAGACGGCTCGGAAGTAGTCCATGACTTCTGTGAACTCTTTCGTGTACGCAATCGGCACCACGGGATTCGGACCATCGTCTTGCAGAACAGGAGTAACATCTGACCACTCCGATCGCAGACGCAGCGGGACACGGCGCTGCTCTTCGTCGGACTCCGACGCCATCACTGTCTTCGACGGCGAGAATCTTCCACTGGTCAAATCTGGAGCAAAGTCAGTGGCTTACTCTCTGACTTCTTTAATCACTTTTTTGTTTGGGAACGGAAGGAGGAGATTCCTTTCTGCTTTTGGGCCGTTTTGGGCCTACGGTTATCATTTTCGCTTCCGATCTAAGCCCATTATTGGCCCATATAACGAAGCTGAGGTCCATTTTGATTGGGGCCCTTTTGGGCCTAAGGTTATGTTTGTTGCTCCCGAGCTAAGCCCATTCCTGGCCCGTGTAACGAAGCCGATATCCATTTTGATTGGCGCTATTATGGGCCTAAGGTTATCTTTTTAGCTCCTTAGCTAAGCCCATTCCTGGCCCGAATAACGAAGCCGATGACCATTTTGATTAGGGCCATTTTGGGCCTAACATTATCTTTTTTGCTGCCGAGCTGAGCCCATTCCTGGCCCGTATACGAAGTAGAGGTCCATTTTAATTTGGGCCAGTTTGGGCAGGTTATCTTTTTTGCTCCCTAGCTAAGCCCATTTCTAGCTCACTATAAAATCCAATTCAGTTTTATAACTAGACTACCCGATATGGACTTTCACTGGGCCGTACAACGAAGCCGAGGTCCATTTTGTTCCTTTCTGCTTTTGGGCTATATTGGGCCTACAATTATATTTTCCTCGCCCAAGCTAAGCCCATTCCTGGCCCACTATAAAATCCAGTTCAGTTTTAGAATTAGACTGGGTAATATGGGCTTTTACAGGCCCATACAACGAAGCCGAGGTCCATTTTCATGTTTTTCATCTTTTCGATTTGCAGTAGAAAAGAAAAAAATCTTCTCAATTTGGTAAATGGAGGACTTGAATAATACAGCAAATTTTGGGTGGATTGCCTGTTGGATCTCCTCCGTCTCCGTGGCAAGGCAATGACGGTAGCGGCAGGAATCGGCTACGCTCTGGTAGCTCTAGGCCCGTCTCTCTCCCTATTCGTTTCTGTAATTTCGAAGAAACCCTTCTTGATCCTCACTGTTCTCTCGAGGTACGCCCCTTGGTTTTGATTACATTTCTACGGTTTCTCTTCTTCATTTCTTCTCTCTCGCACAAAACTGAAATTTGGGACCAAACTCGCGACAAAGAAATGAAGACTTTGAGATATATCTGAGAAAGTGTAAATGATGTACAGTCATATGAGCTCACTGGGCTACTCATCGGTAGTATTGTTAATTACTTTTCGAAACCATACTACAAGTTAAGGTTGTGAGTGGAGTTTCCCTTTTTTTGTTCCTCTTGACAATTCTCTTGGCTAACAGGATAATATGGATTTAGTCTTCTGAATTATTTTGAGTGCTTAAACAAATATGCTTTCTGCTTATGTCCATTCACACTTTCTGCTTCATAATATTCTACATATGTTAGGTTCTTATGGAATGTTGATGCTTTATGCATGTAGTACGCTTTTGTGGCTTATAAGTTTGATCGTGCTATCTGGAATATGGAGGGGTTTCCTTCCGCTGAAAACAGCAGCATGGTGGCCTTACGGTATACTTATATTGACATCTGTTGCTTTCCAAGAAGGGCTTCGGCTTTTATTCTGGAAAATCTACAGGTAAGTTAATACTGTTCTAAAGTATTGTCATGGATTTATGTTATATTTCTTTGCAAATGTAAGTTGAGCCATTATTTTATCTCGCTTTTGTGCTTAGCATAGATACTTTTCTTTCTAATTTGTATAACTGTAGCATTGCTTCAAAGGCCCTCATTAATTTCTGCTTTTATCTCTTTTATACTTCTTTTAAAAAGAGGAGGGGGGGAATGGGCTTGGGGTCTGGAAATTGGGAAAGCGCGTGACAGATGAATTCGAGTTTTGGAAGTTTTATTTTTAAAGATTGCTTTATTGATTGCAAGATTTCTGTCACTGTATATGGTTTGAAGAAATACACTATGTTATTCATGTGTTTGAAGTTTCAGCTGATAAAAATTGCTATGGGGCTGACCTCTGCCTAAATGATGGTATTATGTTTATCACATTCCCCTAGTTTCCTTAGGATTTTCCTCCTAACTGATGCCATGCAAGCCACACACCGATACAGTGATGCCATCATATACAGGGCTCATGTTGAAAGATTTATTGTACTAATTGTGTATTTTTGCTGTCACTGCTGTCTCTGCCATTCATCACTGAGCTTTCTATCCGATTTTCTGAAACAACATATCTGCTTGTTTTTGCATTCTGTAAAACAAGAGTAGTTTTCTTTCTTTCTTTCTCTTTTTTGTAAGGAAAAATTCAGTCATAAAATTTTGGGATAATGCAGAGAGCACCCTTCCCCCCAACCTCTACTTTTTTTATTTGAAGATGAAAATATTGTAAACTCCTTTTTTGTAAATATATTGGCACCAAAGTAATGGTTCAAAAACTCTAATAGAATACTCAGGTATATTGATGCTGCTTTTTTGCCTTACAAGTCTTTTTTTCTGATGGTCTTTGTTTAGGAGGTTGGAAGATATTTTGGACGCTTTTGCTGACAGAGTGTCAAAACCACGCCTTTTCCTGACAGATAAGATGCAAATTGCTTTGGGTAAGACTATGGAGGTCTGCAGATCCCTTTCTCAAGTCTAAGAGTGCATCTGCTGTCCAAGTGTTTTGTTTAACCAACTTTGAATCGGTCTTTCAACTATTTGCTCTTCTCACTATTATCAGAACAACCTAGCTGCCACTGCTTACTGCTTTTTCTTGCTTTCCATTTAACTGTCTCCCTGAAATTAACTGTATAATATCCCTTAAGAAAACTAATTATTTGTTAAGAAAATATTGAGCAACAGTATGATTATTTAGTCACGCGTATTGGGCTGGGATGTATATAATTGAGCCTAATATGTCTTGCTTACTCTTATTTTAACATATTCTTTCCAGCTGGTGGTTTGGGTCATGGTGTGGCCCATGCTGTGTTCTTCTGCCTCAGCTTATTGACCCCTGCATTTGGTCCAGCTACTTATTTTGTTGACAGTTGCTCGCAGATTCCATTTTTTCTTATTTCCGGTGAGCCCCCCTTTGTCCTCCCTCCTTTTCTGTCTTTCAGGTTCATATATAAATATCTATGGCATAGGATTGTAATTGAGGCTTAAAAAGTGCCTTTCTTGTGCACAGTCGGGTATTTTGAATTTATACAGAGATATGTGTTTTGCTTGAATATTTCATTTCTTTCCTCCTCATGATTCTCGTTTCAATTTATTGCAGCAATGATTGCTCTTGCATTTGTCACAATCCACACTTTCTCAATGGTGATTGCATTCAATGGGTATGGAGAAGGGAACAAGGTGGACCAATATTTCGTTCCCGCCGCTCACCTTGTCGCAGGGATGGTGGTAAAAGCCTGCTCTTTGAATACATATTTATGCCTTACATTTGAATCGTTGATATTAATTTGGAACGTTCATTATCATTTGCTGATGATAGTTCAATTTTTTGTCCCAATTAATTCTCACAAATCATACTGAGTCTGCTGACTTCGTGCTGTTTGCTTCTCAGACTCTGGTAAATTTGGCTCCTGGGGGCTGCACTGTTGGCATTCCTCTCCTTTATTTCATCGCAATCTTGACCTTGATTCATTCTGGAAAGATGATTTGGAGAAGACTGACAGAAAACTAAAGCAGATAGGGTTACTTATGGTAGGGGGTAATCTTTGTAAAATCTCCTCATGTATAGTCGCTTCGTTCCCCCACTATACTACTCGGAACTCATAAGATACTTGTAATTCCTTTTATTACATGGAAAGCGTCTACTTTTGATGTTATGATCCCATTGTTTTTCACTGTGGGTTACAGTGCTGGACCCCAAATCAACTTGCATTTGTATTTTGTCTTTTGACTTCTATTGGATCAGGTTTACTGAAGCCACGGTTAGCAGAGTGATGAAAAGTGAGTTTGTGTTGCAGCCTTTGACAAGTGACGCAGCATACATGTACTGTTATTCAATATAAGCCATTGTCTTTTGTTGATCAGTGATCACGAGTGTTTTTTTTTTTTAGCTGAAAGCGTAAATATTAATTATTACTTACCATAAATCTTATTGCATGATTATTTTTTATCTTCCGAGACTTTATCATGCCTTTAACAGTTCCTCATTTCAGTACTAAATTAAAAGAAAAAATTATTATCAAAGGAGTTCATTAAATGTTGATTTGTTGAAGAACGAATGCCAGCAATAGCATGATTATTCGTCCTGATACTTTTGTCATCAATATCTAGGAAAATACTTTTATCATCAATGATTAGGAAAATGACGGAATTCTTAGACGTCTTTCAATTTAAAAGGTAAAAGAATTCAATGAGATTCCTAATAGCACCCTTGAGAAGCAACCACCTGCATATGGAGTACATGCAACCAAAACTCGTGTTTCATATCAGCCCTCATAGTGTACTGTGAAAAGATATACAAGAAGTAAGGCAGTATTTATTTGAACTTAATGTTTTGATTTACAATTCTAATATGAGAAATTTTGAACAAAATAAGATTGTAAAAGAATTACACGAGGCAACTGAGAGCTTTAGAAGCACTGACAGATCTCTCCAATTCTGACCTCCATTATTATTTACTAGCTATGAGAAAAATGGAGATATTATATCTTCTGAAAAAAAAAAAAACAAACAAACAAACAAAAGAATGCTTGTGAGTTGTGATTCAGGTTATACAAATAGAGATGACGTCATATAAATTAGAAAAAAATTTCTGGAATTTGTTAAAGGTCCATCAAATTTCTGTATCCTTATTCACTTGTGAAAGAACTTCCAAATATCTCTGTCAGTGAAATCCTTGACTAAATGTGCTCCAAAAATGCCCTCTTCATCTACTAGGCTTCTCAGCTGCCGTGCTCCATTGTTGAATCCAACATAGTTCTTCTTTGTCGCTAGATATACCACTCCATAAGGAGGCCTCAAGCACTAATATCAATTAGGGAAAATTAAAATTAAAAAAGAAAGAAACAAGAAACTTCTGCAATCCGGGCAAAGATATGGTTATCATAGTTATCAGGAAAAGTCAACAAGTGTGAACTCAATTTTGATCATGTATTCGTTTAGACATATAGCTGACAATGGTATTCATTTGTAGAAGTATCTGACATGCAGCATAAAGTAGAAGCACCATAGACAAAAAAATGCAATTTTAACAATGCTAAAAATACATTTACAGAAAAGAACACGAAATATACAGACGAAACTTATATTTGCCAACACTATGGTCAACCACTTTCAGAAAAATATAACAACGGAAATAAAGCACAGATATGATTTTTAGTATAAAATGGGGGAATTAGTAGAACAATGAACATATCCTGCATTAACAGCAAAAATAGGAAACCACATACAAGATTTTTAGTGAGGGTAGGAAACCAAGTATAAGGAACCAAACCTTCTTAATAAGTGCATACAGCTTCTTCAACGAAGTAACAGAATATGGAATTTCTGTAATTAAAATAACATCATAGCCACCCTCCCCCTGATCTGCTTCACTAGCTCTTTCCCATGCACGGCTTCCTGAGAGCTTCCTAGATCGCCTCGAGGAAGATTCATGTCCCATGATGCTACCATCTTGGCTACTACATCCATCCATGAAATCGTCCTCAGAGAAGCTCAAACTCATTCCAGGTGTCACTTCATACCCATCATTTTTCACAACAGACAACACAGAAGGAAGTTCTTCCCAGTCCCCAGCATAAAAGTGAACTGATGGTGCAAGAGTCTGCCTTGAAGGAGTCAGGGGACACTCTGGTTGCCGGCTCTGCCGATCACGAGCTTGCTCAAGGTTGGCAAGAACATTTGGTATGGTTGTGCATCTTATGGTTTCAGCATTCTGACCTTGAAAATGCACCATGGAAGCTCCCTGTGAATGAAAGAACCAATAATAGAAGACAGCATGTTATTTTCAATGAGAAATTTTTTTTTTCTTTGGACATCTAGGCTCAATTCATGTTCCTTGTACATTATTCAGCCAAAAAAAAGTCCCTTCTTGCCATCTATTTTGGCCAATTTTGAACATAAGTAGAGAACCCAAGCCCACAGTATACCTTTAAGCAAGCAAAAATCCCAGAAAGGCCATAATTGCAACTCAGCTGCAAGAATCACAAAGTACAGAGATTAATGGATCATGATGAATGAATACGAATAACATGATTGAAGAAACAAAGTAAGTTCATTAGAATATAGCTTAGTTTATTAAACCATTGAGGAAAAGGGGAGAGGGGACAGTGCAAAGAGAATTGAAAACAATCAATGAACGAATGATCGAAAAATATCAAAATCTTCATGGACTGATTACCTCAACTACCCTTTTGCCTCTAAAGCTCAGTTGTCCATCACGAATCTCATGTTTAAGAACACTAACAAGATCAATAGAACTGTCCCAGGATTTGAGATACCCTGCAAAGTCAGATAAATCAATTTGATACCACTATTCCATGTATTGATGAGGAACTATATATATATATATACTGTAAAAGCATAATTGTTAAGATATTTCTTCCCGAGAAAATTCACTCTTATGTCATTATTTTTTACTTGGATTGTGTTTTAGGTTGGTATAATCTAAGCGGATAATACATAAACTTAAGAAATTATCCTTTTTCCTTCCATGCCAATTAGTTTTTATTTTAGGCAAATTACTATTACATATTAATACATCTGATGTATTTATTCATTTACCTGTTATATTTGATAGGGCCTGTAGCTCACTAAAAATTACTCACGTGTCTAACATCAATTTCCAATTTGAAAACTTAAATATCAGGTAAATACCTTCAGGTTTTGAAGATATAATCTCTGAACCACTGAACCCAATAATATCAGCAACACTAACTCTACCCTGTAGGAGGATGAAGATGTCATCAACCAAACTATCAAACAGACAAAGTCTAAAATCAGAAAAAATAAAGAGAACGATACAACATCAGGTTGTCGTTAGTAATGTACAAAAGCCATTGATGTCAAACACTTTGAAAGAACACACACATGAGATGCCACAGAAATGTAACTGAAAGATCTTATTTCAGCTTGATTCAGCAGGCACTTTTCAAACAACAGAATTAATATTACACTGACACTTATCATACATTGACGATTAAATGGATAATACCTAGGCCCAATCCTATTGACTAAAATGAAATAATAGATAACCAACCAACTGCATCCTACTACTACAATCAATTCAACCAATTCAGAAAACAAAATACTCAACAATGAAGTGAACCAAGATCTACCTTAAAAACATTGACCCCTTGAAAGTCTACATTCTCCCCAGAATACTTGTAGGGGTGAACTGCCTGCTGAACATTAGAAATGTCAAAATAGAGTGAACCACAATCACCCCAACAACAGAAGAGGAATTTAACCAAACACGTTATTTCAAGGTAAAAGATTCTTTTTTTGTGGGGGGAGGGGGGGTTGTTGGATGGCTGATGCAGACAGGAGATTTACCTTTGAGGGGAGAATCTCTACCGCTGGTGATGGTAGATGAACATCTTTCTCAGGGACGGAGGATATGCTTTGACTTCCATGATCTTGAGCTACCAAGCCAGGCAAGCACTGTGCAAGCAAGGATGGTGCACGCATTGCAGTTGGTATTTGGAAGCAGTTTTCTGTGAATAGATAAACTGATATCAGATATTTCAATTGATACATAAAAGCAAATCCACAGTATCTAAAATTAAGACGATTTAAAACCTCAAGAGACCTTGAGGGTGAAAAGAAAAGAAAACATGACAAGCATCCTATGTGTTTTAGCTTCTACCATGTGATAGAAAATATGTAGATTGTAGACTTAGGAGGAGCTCTATTGAGGAAAGTTATACTCAGTAAAAGATAAATTGTTTTATCTTAAATTCCACAGTAGGAAGGCGGAAAAAGAAAGAGATTCTTCAAATCCCCTTGGTATGACAAACAATGAGCAGCTCAGGTGGTAAATTGCATAATGAAAAATATAGTAACAAAAAAAATTTCCTGTTGAGGTGAAAAGAAGAAAGAACTGCCCCGTATCCACTGGCAAAACATGCTTTGGGACAAATGGAAGATCAATAAACTACAGAGATGTTAGAAGTGAGACCAAAATCCATCTTCTTCTCCATTCAAATGAGAAGAAACTCAGAAACATGCATTTAAAGAATAATTTTGTAGATGAATTGTATACGGCACCCTACCAGTGACAACCTTCAAAACCATCCAAGAAGAAGGCTCGTGAAAATAATCAAATAACGGTACCAATTCAAACAGGAAACTAAACAACACAGACAAAAACCAGAAAGATTATAAGCAAATTAATCAACAGGCAGAGTCCTTCACCTCTTAAGACAGAGGAATTCCCATAATAAAGAATCAAAGAACTTCAAAAACTCTTAAAATTAAGAAATTAAGAGGGGAGGGGGGGAATTGAATCCAGATAAAACCACAATTAATCCAAGCCTATGCTGGAAATTAAACAAATATTGGAAAATCGAATTGATGAAAGAGCTGAAACGAACATAGAGACAACACCTACCGGAGAAGTCAATGGCAGTGATCGCCAAGAATTCAACACGAAATCTGAGTGTACGGATAAGTGCTTATTATGTATCTGAAAAATCAAAGAGAGCCAAATACAGTGCAATATCATGAAATGAGGACGTTCCCACCAAAGTCAAAAAGAATAGCCAAAGCCAAAGAAAGAAGCTCACATAGAAACACAGAAGCTTCGACTCAGAGACCTGCACTGTAACAGCCCGAATTCCCAAAAATAACCTTATTCTTGTGGTATGATCTCGAGAATACCCATGAGGAAGGAGTCAGACTCAGATGAGAATTAAGATGGTTGTCTAGAGGTTTATTTTGGTAAATATAGGAAAATACAAGGGCATCTTTGAAGCGGGAAAGCGGCGGGTTGGTCGGCTGTCGTTTATCCTCCCAACGTGTAGAACCAAGTATTCATCAACCTGGCCCAGAAAGACGACACGTGCATCTGGAATTTTTATTTGGTTTGGTTCGATTCGATTATGTATTTTTTCTTTTTGGGCTAATAAAAATAAAATTGCTCTAATGGTCAGCATTAAGCTGCTGTAATTCAATTCTATAATTCCGGTTCATGACAGGAATTGACCTCAAGTTGGGCAGGTGGGGAAATGGAGAATGAACACTTCCACTTTCAATCACAGGCTCTCTCTCTCACATTTTTTTTTTTTGCTTTCATTTTCTCTTTATGAAATGAAAAGTGGGTGTGAGAAACCGGTAAAGGGTTTGAAAAATGTATTTTGTGAAACAAATTTCATGAATAGAGTATTTCTAAAACTAAGTCTATTGAAGTTGAAAACATGGGTGACACCATTTAAGAAATATTATTATCAATTAGATATCGACATTTGTCATATGTCGTTATTTAATAGGAATTTCATTGTAAGAAATTTGAAAAAGTGATGACACCAATTAATATATTGCGGCATTATGAGAGTGGCGCCATTGGGCAAATGGCATCACCACCATTTCACAGTCAACTCTGACTGCTGCATGGTCATTGTGTTGAAGTAGGCCAATTTGGACTTGATGAAGAAGTTGATCATTTGAGGCGTGACAAGCAGGTGCTAATGATGGAACTTGTGAAGCTTAGACAGAAGCAGCAGAACACCAGAGCCTACCTTCAGGCAGTGGAGAGCAAAGGTTACGAGGAACAAAAATTAAGTAGCAATAAATGATGATTTTATTAGCTAGGGCAATGAAAAATCCAGCCTTTCTTCAGCAGCTAGTTCAGAACAAAGAGAAGAGAAAGGAGCTTGAAGAAGCCATGACCAAAAAGAGGAGAAGGCCAATTGAGCAAGGGCTTAGTGGTGTTGGTATATCAAGCAATAGTGGGGCAGAAAAGAACCCTGTCAAAGTTGAACCACTTGAGTTTGGAGATTATGGGTTTGAAGTGTCAGAATTGGAGGTTCTAGCTATGGAAATGTAGGGAGGCTGCGGAATATTGGTGACGCCATTTGCCCAATACGTCACCTTTGTAATGCTCTAATATGCCCATTAACATTATCACTTTCTCAAGTTGAGACAATGAGATTTCTTGAATTAGTAACACTATTTGACAAATGTCATCACCAATCAAGTGTCGACATTTGTCATATGTTAAGTAAAACAAATGACAAATGTCAACACTTGACTGATAATGACATTTGTCAAATAGTGTCACCAACTTTTTTAGCCTCGTTTCTTTTACTTTTTTTCAAAATTTGATAATATTAAAATATTGTAAAACACAATATTAATGAAATTAGTTTTCAAAGTATCCTATGCATGAAATTAATTTCACAAAATGCATTTTTCAAGTCCTTTACCCTGAAAAACCATTAACATCAAATAAAATAAAATGATCTAAATTGGAAGGTATTTCCCTCATCCACACGTATTCACATGCATGAACAAATTACAACCACAATAATGCAGTAACTAGCATCTCCTCTAGCAAGAGAGAAAGAAGGGAGGGGGGCGGAGAGAGATGGGAGAAATGCTATTTATTTTCTTTAATACATTAGAAAAGTAAGACAATTTGGATTGAAACTCTTACAAATTACAGAAGTTATAGATAATTCTTTGTTTTCATATGACCAAGAAGATTTTATAAACTATTAATAACCTTAGTTTTCGATGTAATATAGCTGAGGGCTTTTTGCATGGAGAAAGAAAGAATGCCTCTGAGAGAACATTCATATATTCTGATTCCTAAACTTGCATCTTTCTATGTCTGACAGAAACGCGTGTCATACTTTGGTACAATACTACCCATAAACGCGTTTCTTTGCAGATACGTCATGACCAGAAATAGGGTCAGAAAATGTCCACCAGGAACAAGTTCGAATAAGTCACAAAAGCTTAATACAACAAATTACCAATACCTTCGCAAACAATTTAAAGAAAACCGCAGCTTAACAGAACAAATTAGCTTTATATTAGGCAAACTGCTTAAGAAAATATTCATGTAGGAAGTTTTTGATATTAGACAAGAATAAGAAAGACGTGTAGATGTTTCAGAAGTCAGCACCGATCTAAACGTTTAGCTAGCAATCAAAATGTCACCTATGCAATATTTTTGGGTTGAAAAAGAAGAAAGACAAGTCTGGAAATTAAGAGTATATGAAAGCATTTCAAAGGGAATTAATGACCCTGAAACGGTACTGCCATGTGCTTCAATCATCATAGAGATTCGTCCAGCATAAAAACATCATCATCGAAGTCTGAGTCAAACCCCTCATGTCCATCAAATTCCTTGAGCCCCACCAATGTCTCAATTGGAAGTTGTTCATCTAGTGCAAAATCTCCCCTCCCCACTAGAAGTTCTTTGTTTGATGCAAAATCTTCCTTGAGAAAAGTCTTGCCAAGAGATAACCCTTGGTTGCTTGGCACTACTCTCTGTCTCAGAACAACTATGTCATCTTTACTTTCTAAAGGAGCAATCTTAGCTGAACTTTTAGATGGCATACGTAACCTTGAAGATTCAGGTTTTGCACTGCATACAGCATCATCGCCTTTTTGTTTCCACTCGCTAATCCCTGATTTTGTTGATCCAGAACCAAAACCAAGCCTTCTCCTACACCCTTTCTTGAGTTTTAATTTTCTCTCTTGCAATTTTGCTTCGACAGATTTATTAAGCGTACCGAAATGGTTTATATGCTTTGGAGGTGAGATGGAAAATGAACTCCAGGATTCCTCAGAATTCCAATTGGATTTCCCTTCAAATGGCCAGAAAAGTGGTTCATCAGAGCTGACATCTTCTTTGTCTTCCATTTCTAATAGATGCTGCGCTGAACTATTATCTTCTGATCTACTACCCTGTACTCCAGTGACTGAAGAAAAATAAGAAACTGAAGAAACAACCTCAGAACCCCAAGTTCTTTTATAAGATGGGCTGGGAAAACCATCTTCGAAATACTCCAACTCTGGCTTTGAATCTGAAATCCACTCGGAGTATTCTCCTTCAAGATTGAGTAAAGAATCCCAGTAACTTGCTCTCTCTAAATCTGAAATCTCGGAGGAAGAATCACACTTGGTGCTAAGAGGAGTTGAAGGGTTCTCGGATGAAAATCCGTAAGACCAACAACTCTCAGAGCAGCTTGATGGAGAATTTATTGCAATAGCATCATTGACATTCAAGCTCTCTAGACTTGCAGCTGCCTTTTCATACTTGAGATCTTTCTCTGAAGTTCCTTCTGCATCTGGTAAAGATGCTTCTTTCCCGGTATCTATTGTGAAGCCATCAGAAAAACTAACACTTGTGCTGAAAGAAATATGAGAGCTTGCCCCAGCCAGAAGCCATGAAGCTATCCACATATTGTCAGAGAGATGAAATGAATTAGAAAATATTTTGTCTTCAACGGGCGACAATAGCCATGTTGCATCTGAAGACAACTTTCTCTCATTGAAGCATTGATCAAGATCAATATTTTCCTCTCCTGAAACTTGAGAACCAAAAATATCCACTTCCTCTCTAAGACTACAAAGGTGACCTGTCTGTTTAGGTTGAGAATTGATATTTTCATTCCAATTGCCAGAAAGAGTCATTCTATTAGGCCTCCAATTGCAAAGTATAACTGGTACACTGTTACATTGGTTTAACCGAAGAGATATAAGCACAATTGACAATCTCATGGAAGAGACAAGAAAGAAAGGTCAAAAATAATAATACAGAAAACATTTCTCAAAACGGGACACCCACTACTATCTTTCATTGGAGAAAGATTTCCACCATTATAAACAAATATTATACAAGCAAATGGGGAGAAAAACTGAAGTAGCAGAGGAAAGAAACCAGGAGTTAACAAACTATACACATTATTTGACTCAAAATGTAGACATTACAAGGGTTTTAGTCGATAATGACCAAGTGCAGTTGTTGGTACACCAAGTCAAATATGCTATTTTTAATTTTATTTTTTTTGAAAAGAAAAAGGAAAATATGTCAAGGAATGAAAAAGTCTAAAGAAAATATCTTTAAAAATGAAAAGGAAAAGGAAAAAAGAGAAGAGAATATCAAATGTCAGCGAAAGTCTGAGAAGTTATGTTTGAGTTTAACATGGGATCACGATTACCACATAAAAGAACAGCATACTTACACAGTATATTAAAAGACAAAGACAACCAGCATACAACAGTGCAAGTGCAAGGGAGAGGGAATCAATTCGACAAAGAAATTTTACTGAATCGCTGAATGCGATTTAGGAAAAGGAATTGAAAGATTAAATTATGCATATGACAAATTGAACTAAGGTCATACCATCCAATATATTTGACATATTAAGATCTCAGTCTCTATGGCTATGGGAAGAAAAGGTCTTTCGGTCCTAAAACAGTCATGTTATCCATTATAGCTCTATTTGTTTCGATAAAAATGATTTTCATTGAAAAAAAAATTGCCTAAGAATTTTTAATCTTAGAGAACAGAAATTCATCAATAAATCAAAGGAAATAGGAAAGCTTCCAGGAACTAGCACAGACAGCAATGGACTCTGGAGAAAAAATTATGGCAAACTAGTTGAAGAAGGAGGAAAATAAAATCCTAGACGAGTCAATTCTATAGCGTGGAGTTTTTTGGTATGATTCTAGCTAGCAGGAATTTTCATTGTATGAGAAAATATTATGGAAAGTGAAGTTCTGCTCGTGCAACTGCAACCTAATTTAATTATGAGTGACAAAATCACAACAGCAGTTAAGGCTCAGAGGCAAAGCGATGACAACACATGAATATTTGAAACGACATGAATTTCAAAACTCTTTGATCAGATAGCTATGCATTTGACAAGATTAATGAAATTGAAATCGCAGAGATAGAGAAGTGTAATACAAAGCAATACAAATGGAAAATAGGCAACGGAGGTAAAGTTAGCGAAGCACAACTGACCGTACACAACTACAAATAAGTAGACAAAAACAAAAGAGAGATATATACAAGAAAAGGAAGAGGAAGAATAAGGAAGTCGTTACCTCTTTTATTGTTGAAGCAACACACACAGTTCTGATCAAACCAAATGATTTTGAGGGAGAGAGAAACTGAGAAAGAGAGATAGGGTTTTAGGGACTGAGAAACCCGAGAAAAAGCAGAGTGCTGAAAAACAAGAGTCAAATCGTAGAGATTAGACAATGTAGTGCTTACTGCTTGCTCCGTCTCTATTTGCTAAATTATCGAGTCTAGAACGAAAATAAAGCATTTGCTGGGAGTTTCGCGCGCTCTCTCGTCATGCTGACCTTACTTTTCGCGCTGGCGAATTTTATGCTATTACAATAAGGTGAGGGATATGCTATCAATTCTCTTATACGGGTATCATTACACACTTTTTTGGGTGGAATTTTGGGCAATTTGACCAAAATAATACAAATGGACAAAATATTTACCCATATAGTGCACATTTGAAAGTATTTACCTCAAAGGGGCAGTTTTGAATTTTTTAATAATTTTCGAGTTTAAGTAATCACGGTTTATCAACTCTTAAACCGTGAACCAACTGAATACGGTTTAGGAAATTTTCACCAAAGCGTGATCACTGTGCATCCATTTTTCTCAGCTATTCAGGTCACGGTTTGGAATGGCTATGGTCACGGTTTGGAGGTGGTTTGGTCACGGTTCTCCCTGCTTTGGTGGTCACGGTTTGGGAGGTCTTCTTGGTCACGGTTTGAAGCTTCTTGGTCACGGTTTGCTGCTCCTTTGGTCACGGTTTTTGCTGCTCCTTTGGTCACGGTTTGGTAGTGTTGTTGGTCACGGTTTGAAACTTCTTGGTCACGGTTTTTGCTGCTCCTTTGGTCACGGTTTGGCAGGTGTTGTTGGTCACGGTTTTGGGCTCCTTTCATGTCACGGTTTGGTCACGGTTTTCAGGTTCCTTGTCACTGTTTTGGGGGCTGCTTGGTCACGGTTTTGAGAGCTCCTTGGGTCACGGTTTGACTCATGGTTTGACTCACGGTTTGTGTATTCTTCCTTCGAAAATCACCTTTCTTCTTCCCCATTTCCCTTTCTTCCCCTCACTTTCACTTCCTCCCCCACCGCCAGCCCATTCCTCCATTCTTTCTCTCCTTCACGGTTTGGTTTGTTTGGTTTGTGGTCCCTTTCTTGTATATCTTCGAAGAGTTTGTGATTTTGTGGTCCCATTATCTTAATCCTAGTGATCTTAAAAAGTTTTCTGAGTTTAAAATGGCAGAAAACCATGATATATTGCCAGGTCCTGTAGATAGTAGTGTGTTAACTGAGCAAGGACAGCACATTTCAACCGGGACGTGGAACAATGGAGTAAGCATATTATTTACTTAAAATTATGCTAATTATAAAAAAACTTGTGTTAATTGCTCAATTAGTTAGTTAATTTTGTGAATTATGTCTCATATATGAATTTTTTTTTTGCTTAATTAGTTTATTTTTTGTAATTATGATTAATTCGTAGAATATTTGTTAGTTAATTTATTTAGATTATGCTTAATATATATTGATTTATTTGAATTATGGTTAGTTAGTTGATTTTGCTAAGACAAGTCCTTGAATATTGTTGTTTTGGAAACATTTTTAATAAATGTGATAGTTTACAAATTTTTATATTGAATGTCGAATTTGCAAGGAGGATGCCGAATTTTACCTGAAAAACCACTTGAGTGTCAAATGTTTATTTTCTTTTTTAAAGAATGACTATCCAATTATTGTAATCACAGTGTCGAATTTTTAAAGAAAAATGTGTAGAGTAGCCAAACCCCAATTTTTATTTTATATTCTCTGTTGATCTTGCATGGGGGAGTGATTGGGAAGCCACATTTTGTAAGCTGTATTATTTTCGAAAATATTGCGGGACCGAACGATGTCGAGCACTGGCAAGAGTAACAATAATAACAATAAATACTTGAACTAATAGGTGTTTCAATTCGAGTAAAAAGGTTTTGAACTGTAATGCCCTCTTTGGCAAATTTTAGGTTCATTGATGAGAATATATTTTTAACAGATATTTCACCCTTGATGTTTTAGTTATATTTTAATATATGTACATAAAAAAACAAGTTAGAAGTTATTGGTGTGAAGATTCATTCCAAGGATGTTGGATGTTGGGCCTAGACGTATGTCATCTTATAAATTACAAACATTTTGAATGTAAGTAATTAGGTGCAACGCCCAAGGTCGGTTTCAGGATAACTAACATTAGTCAACTGTTAGTAAAACATCCTTGAAATCAATTTCCACACCAATAGCTTTCTCACCATTTTTGTATGTTCACATACCAATTAGGGTGTTAGATTTCAAGAACTTTTTTATTGAAGCACCTATAGGTAAAAGGAATTTGCCTCTTAGGTTACGACTTTAGTTTGAGCAATTTAGGGTTTTTAATTAAGGTTGAGAATTTTCGCATGGGGTACTTGATTTAAGGGGTTTAGTTAGGGTTTGGGGTTTTAGAAAGAGAAATGTTATTGGGCTTTCAGTTAGGGTTTTGAGTTATAATTTTGGGGATCAGAGTTTAGGGTTATAAAAAATAATTAAGGGTTTCAAGTTTAAGGTTTAGGATATGACAATGGGATATGGAGTTAGGTTTGATGTTTTGTAGTTTTGTGAATGGAAATGTAGTTTCGAATTTAGGGTATCGAGTTTGGATATAAGATTTCATGTTTTAGGTTATGCAGATTATGGATATGGTTTGGGTTTGAGGTTTAGGTTAGAGGTATAGGGTATAAGGTTTAGGTTATGGATATGCGGATTATGAATTATGATTTATATATTTGTTTAATTTCTGCTTAGTTTGGATATTTGAGCAATTTTTTAGAATTATGGTTAATCTGTTAACAAAATTATTGCAGGTTGAGAGACTTATAAAATCGTGTAACCATATAGTTGAGCCACCGGATGATGATAGATTGATGCCCTATATTCGCAGAGCAGGTTTAGGAGGGGCTACATTAGTGACCCCTCTAAAAGTTAATAGGGAGTTGCTGTCTGCCTTGAGTGAACGATGGCGACCAGAAACACGCACATTCCACATGACAGAAGGGGAGTTAACAGTTACTTTACAGGATGTTGAGATTTTATTGGGACTTCCTGTTGATGGTAACGTTGTCAGTGGTTGTAGTGAGCATGACTGGCAGGAGCTAACACAGGAGTTGCTTGGTGCTGTGCCAGATGAGGATGCTTTGTATGATGGTAGAGTAAGGATGACTTGGTTGCAAGACACATTTGCTGTACTACCAAACGATGCTACCGAGTTGGAGATACAGTATCACGCGAGAGCATATATATTGCGGATGCTTGGGGGATGGTTGCTCCCTGACGCCACTGGTAACTATGTGCACTTATGTACCTAAAGTTATTGGAGGATTGGGATGCTGCAGGTCATATTAGCTGGGGATCTGCAGTGTTGGTGAACCTTTATAGGTCCCTATGCAGGTTGTCTCTTGGCCGCACAGTGGAGTTTGCAGGCTGTGCGTTCTTGCTAGAGGTGTGAGCTTATGAGAGATTTCCTAAAATTTCTCCTCTTCCTCCGCGGCAGGGTAGAAGACCTCGCGGACCACTTGCATGCAAGTTTGTGGTTTAACTATATTGTTATTTGTATATGTGCAAAATAAATTACAATGTGTATATCTTAATTAAGTTGTCACGTAATTGATGTCGATATTTTGTTAATTTAAATTAATATATTAGGTGGAAACACCCCCTCAGTTATAGAGACATGGATGTGGACAATGATTTAGCAGGGTATCGACAATATTTTGATCGTCTGAATGTTAATGATGTAAGATAAGTCATTATTACTACTTCTTACAATTGATGTAATCCACTTTTATATGTTTAAATGAACTTTTAATTTAAATTTTTTTCTTTGTGTTTTTTTTTTTTGTAATTTATAGATTATGTGGCAACCTTATTGCGAAGCACAACTGCCACCTTACTGCCGAGCTGGGCGTGACATATGGGCGGCGCGGGTCCCATTAGTATGCTTTAGCGTGGTCGAGATGCACTATCCGGACAAAGTGTTACGGCAGTTCGGAGGTTGTCAGGGCATACCCATTGCCCCTGAATCGTATTCCTCTCTCCACCTTACTGCCGAGCTGGACGTGACATATGGGCGGCGCGGGTCCTATTAGTATGCTTTAGCGAGGTGGAGATGCACTATCCGGACAGAGTGTTACGGCAGTTCGGAGGTTGTCAGGGCATACCCATTGCCCCTGAACCGTATTCCTCTCGATTAGAGAGGATTACCATGAGAGGGAACCAGTATAGAGTATGGACACAGTACCATGAGGCGTATTGCCAGGCGTGGAGATTGCGACGCAATAACATCGTGCCGTGTGTTGGGGATATGGGAGTCACTGCAGATTACATGCCTTGGTATCTCCGGATCACGCGTAGGTGGATGAGTCCGACTAACCTCATGCCTGGTGACCAGGTCAGTTGCATGTGTGGATAACGTATATTTTGCGCTTCAATTTTAAATGAACATTAACCTCATATGACATATTATGTACAGGCCCATATGCCTCCTCCACAGCCTCATGCTCCGGTCCCACAGCAGACTCCTCCCGTTCAGACTGAGACGCAGCCTCCTCCTTGTTCTGTACCTGCATATCATCATCAGCAACAGCAGCATGAGGGCGTTTCCTTGCAGCCGCCCCCTATTTTTGAGCATAGCTCCCAGTTTCAGGGGATGCCTGGGTTCCAGCAACCTTACCATCCAGCACATCCCTTTCAACCGAGCCAACCATTTCATGGGGAATCATTTGTCACACCTCCATATTGGACTGCAGATCAGTATTCTTCATTTCAGGGTGATATGACCCAACTCTTTGCTAAGTACGGGTTAGTTAATCCTAGTTGGGGAACACAGTTTGCCCAATGGGCGTCGATGGGGCAGACTCAGGGTCCTCACATGAGTCAGGGTCAGCCTGAAGGAGATTGTATGACACATGATCAGTCGGAGGATATGACACATAATCAGCGTGAGGGCATGTCATAGTTTTCTGATTACTACAGGCCAGTAGAGGAGGCCACTGATATGGTGGGGCCATCGCATCGGAGCCCGGTATTACGCTCTATGTCGAGGGACCGTTCTCAGTTTGATGGACCTGAGGCCAGTTCGTCTGGAATTGCATGTAGCGTGGCCATGTCTTCACCTCAGCACAACATGTTTGACACTAACACTAGTCTTCCCCAATCAGCGCTTGGTGTAGATCTTGATGTGTGTCTAGACCTGACAGTAGGGACATCACGAGCTGCTTTGGGTGACGTGTATGCCGAACCTTTGGCTACTCCCATTGGGAGTCCTCATATTGATCGGGGAAACATAGGTGCTGATCCTGCCGGATTGAGATTAGATGATGTATATGATTACCTTTTTACGGACGTGTATGATGATCCTCCGCAGCCGACGCCTCTTCCAGCTCCCCAACCTAGGGGTCAACGAAGACGGCCGACTCGTGACAAACACCCTAGGACGTGCTTCATTGGTAGTAGATTTGATAACATGTAGTTACCTTTGTATTTTTAATATTGTAATATGTAATATGTGTGTAGGCTTGTAGATTTGATAATATTTGATAATATGTGTGTAGTTCCTATCTTTGGCTGAAAACAATATAAGTTAAAACACTTTAGATTATAATAAATAATGTACCTAATGTCGAAAATATGGTTACTAACAACTAACTTGAATATAAACATTCATATGAGATAAATTTAAGTAACGATTAACTAAGTTCAAATAAAATAATATGACAGTCTTAATTATGGTTGATCTTGTCTTCTGTTTGGACAGCTACGCCGGTTATGTCCTTCCATGCGACACAGCCCGCATCGTAATGCACTCCGTGAGCTTTCACCCCAATCCATTTCGTTACGTATGCGAGTTGACTTGGGTCTACCTTTGGCCCGTAGTTTCGAGGGGTTAGGGATGATAGTCAAACCCTGTATCGTTGGCCATTCTGGTTCTCCACCAATTGGTGTAAACTTGCCACCGTACGCATTAACTAAATTCTGCGTCGAATATACTTGATTCACGTAACCCCATGCATCGACTCTAATAGAAGCACAAGCAGCTATCGCGTGTGAACAAGGAATATGAAGTGCTTGAAATCGACCACACCCACACCATTTATCTTTTAAGTTTAGGGGAAAAATTCGCCCGCTCGCCCTTCCGCTCAAGTCAAATGTCTCCTCTACTTCAAAAGATCCAGTATCTCTATCAAATAAAGTTGTTCGATGTGAAGAAGCATACTGACCATTGTCTCGCATCTTCTGATCTGCATCATCTGTCCACATTTGTCTACTCGCTAACCTTGCATGAGCCATTTCTCGCCTTTCAATAAAAATACGGTTCATTCTGTAATATGTAGCTCTTACAAGGGCTGTGATAGGCATACTACGAACCCCCTTCAACGTGCCGTTCACATTTTCAGCTAGATTGGTTGTCATTAAGCCAAATCGTCTCCCATTAGTATCACCATGTTGCGTCCATTTCTCAGGATCAATATCACTTATATACTGCCATGCACGCTCATCGGAACAGGCGATTTTGATGTCTGTCATTAAGTCGTTGAACTTCTTAGACTCAAACTGAACACCTGTAAAAGACATTTACAAAAATTAAACCTCTAGTTGTATAATATTTAATTTAGTTGACAAACTAAGATTCTCACCAGCTCTGTAGATTTGATGTTTCACGTCAATATTTTTAAAAGCATTGTTCCAATTGTTCACCACGTGACGCAAGCAGAAAAAATGATGTCCCAATGGTGGACGCCAACCAACTTGCTCATCTTCAATTGCAGCTAAGATGCTAACATGACGGTCTGAGATTAAAGCCAGATTTTGAATGTTCCCAACCACGTACTGCCTGACATGGGTTAAAAACCATGACCATGCATCTTTTGTCTCACCTTCTACAATTGCATAAGCTAAAGGTAGTGGTGACCTACTGCCATCTTGTGTGGTGGCGATGAGTAGAGTTCCACTGTATTTTCCATACAAAAAAGTTCCATCAATCTGGACAACTAGCTTGCAGAATTTAAATGCATCAATGCATGGCTTGAATGCCCAGAAGACACGCTTAAATCTCTTTAACGTAGGGTCATTAGATGGCTTACCCATCCATCGATCATCAAGACACCATTGAACCACCGTTCCTGGTGCATGCATTTGAAGTGCGGCCATCTACCTAGGCAATAAATCATAACTTTGCTTCCAATCACCATACACAGTAGCGATCACTCTTTCTCTTGCTTTCCACGCTTTTCGGTATGATATTTGATATGAGTACATGTCTTTTATGCGCTCTTGTATCATTTTTATAGGCACGCCTGCATTCTCTTGAACCATTCCAGTAATGGCAGCTGCAATCACCTGAATGTCTAGTTTGTCATGATCCTGTGACAAGATTGCATTTGTGCAAGTATGAGGCCCATTATACTTTCTAATCTCCCATACTTTGCTCCTGGTACGTAAGCATGCCCGAAGTCTCCAATGACATCCATCAGCATTGTTTGAACATATTAAACTCAATTTATTTGGTTTGGACTCCTTCACATGAAAACGTTGGTTTGCATGAAGAGAGTATTGTTTTCTAGCTAATTGGAGATCATCTTTTGTTTTGAATTTCTGCCCGATCATGAATTCATCCCCTTTCTGCCATTCACTGTACCCTGTTACTTGATCATTATCGTCAACTATCTGCATTGCTCCCCAATCAATGATTCCATAATGCGGTGCAATTATCGCCTGTATTGATGCAACATGTTCAGCCCTTGCAGCACTTGGGTCTTGCATCAATGCCTCCACATTAAGATCTGGAACGTCTTCCCCTG
Organism: Cercis canadensis; assembly: GCA_003255065.1. Classification (NCBI taxonomy): domain Eukaryota; kingdom Viridiplantae; phylum Streptophyta; class Magnoliopsida; order Fabales; family Fabaceae; genus Cercis; species Cercis canadensis. The sequence continues at coordinate 453,037 of QAOA01006130.1, read as the reverse complement.
CATCATCACCACTTGATTCTCCACTGTCTGATCTGCAATCAGCATCTTCATCATCATTACTGTCAATTAGAGGATCACCTGGTGAATTGCCCCGACTAATATTTTCTTGTTCACCTCCACGTTGGCTTAATATAACTTCATTCACTTCAATGTCACCACCTCGAACATCTGAACTTAGCCAAGGGTCGTTATTTTCATAGCGATAGCCTCCTTCTACCATATGCGTTTGACTAGAAGTACCCAAACCATAATGAATTGCATGTGAACCAACTTCCGGTTGATAACAAGAGTCAGCTTCTATTCCCACTTGGCTATAAGGATGATTCGAACAAGGAAATGAACTTGGGCCAATTACAACAGTTTCAGCTTGGCCTCCATCTCCACCAACATTCATGGTCGTAATGTCAACATATATCTCAATTGGACCCAAAGTAGAATGTTTGGCATTACTCTCATACATCATCTCAACATCTCCATCAGATCCCAATTCAAATGAAAGATAAAATAATGGATTAACTGAAACTGGGAATCTATAAATTATCTTCTCAACTATTTGATTTGCTTCAAGTCTCATCTTCTTGTGGATATGAAATTTTAATCTATCTAATCCACAAGTGTTCTTCAAGTTTAACCTATAGATTGAAGCTCCCTCACACATAACACCTTGGGGTCCATTATATATTCGACCATTATGGTGTATTAATATGTGCATCTTCTTCCTAAAATATTTTTTTCAGTCACAATTAGTTTATAAATATTATTGCATTTTTATACTAACAAAATTTCTATCAATAATTATACGTAATAATATCACAACTACTCTATAAATAATATCACATCTGCTCTATAAATAATTGCATATCTTTATACTAACTAGCATTCTATCAATAATTATATGTAATAATATCACAATTACTCTATAAATAATTGCACATCTTTATACTTATAAAATTTAACTCAATTAACATACACAATTATCTAAACTTTATTTTTAATTTAATCAATAAATAATTATTACTAAAAAAATTTTATTAATATTTAATACTCTAACATTTAAATATATATTACAGTTAAAATATATCTAAAATTAAGAATATCAAATATAAATACCTTCAGAAGTTCAAATTTCTTCAAAATTTTCACAGCACATCTGAGCTTCACGTCAATCTCTCGCACTAACTTTCAGCTTTCACACCAATTTTGCGATAACAAATGATTCTGGAGCTGGTATTTATAGACCCCTTCACGCTTTAGCAGCATTCTTTCACGCTTTTCCGAAAAATCCTATTCAGGTAAAACACGCTTTACTGCAAAGAGTAAACACGCCTTAACCAAATAAGCCACTCTTTTACGACAAGGGGTCACGGTTTTCCCTATTATTTACATCACGTCTTTGTTCAAAAAATGACTTCAAATAGGTAAAAAAAGTGACTCAAATACTTGCAAAACCGTCACTTCAATTGCACCAAAACCGTGACCACATATGCACAAAACCGTTACCACAAAACCTGCAAAACCGTGAGTCAAAACATGCAAAACCCTAACCACAAAAGCATGCAAAACCGTGACCTCCAATGCATCAAAACCGTGACTCAAACAAAAAGCCGTAAAACCCTGACCAGTTAACTTCCCAAACCGTTACCTTCAAGATACAAACCGTTGGTCAATTGCCCCAAAACCGTGACTCAAAGACTTCCCAAACCGTGACCAACCAAAGCACAAAACAGTGACCAAGAAAACCTCAAAAACCGTCACAACCAAAGCACAACAAACCGTGACCATAGGAGCCCCAAAACCGTGACCAAGAAGCTTCAAACCGTGACCAACAACACTGCCAAACCGTGACCAAAGGAGCAGCACAAACCGTGACCAAAAGGAGCAGCAAACCGTGACCAAAAGGAGCAGCAAACCGTGACCATGAAGCTTCAAACCGTGACCAAGAAAACCTCCCAAACCGTGACCAACAAAGCAGGGAGAACCGTGACCAAACCACCTCCCAAACCGTGACCATTCCATTCCAAACCGTGACCTGAATAGCTGAGAAATGTGGATGCACAGTGATCACGGTTTGGAGAAAATTTCCTAAACCGTGTTCAGTGGGTTCACGGTTTAAGAGCTGATAAACCGTGATTACTTAAACTCGAAAATTATTAAAAAATTCAAAACTGCCCCTTTGAGGTAAATACTTTCAAATGTGCACTATATGGGTAAATACTTTGTCCACTTGTATTATTTTGGTCAAATTGCCCCAAGTCTCATCCTCATGATAGCCCTAATTTGAGGCTTTAACATTTGGAGAAATATATAAGCTTCAACTTTTTAACAAGAGAGAAAAGTCTAATATCATTTTCTAATTTCTCATGCTTTATCAAGTGCAATAGTCTCGTAACATCATCATGTTGACCGAAATGGAATACTATATTCTAAACATCCAACATATATACTGCATTATAACAGTTTAATTTAAGCAATAGAATGCTTTCAACTCAACATCCATGTCTAATCTCATTTAGATGTCCTACTTGAATTTTATTCGAAAAATAGCAAGAAAGTATAGATAATGGCATTTAAATGCTAGAGCTCACGTATAAGAGCCATCAGAGAGAGGAAACTTCATTACATTATAAGTATTGAGTTATGCTTGTAGAGTATACATTTGTAATCTAAGGTCACTTTTCATGACCTTTATTAGTGGACAACCCCACATCTCAACTTTACTACCTTATTCATAAGACACCTTAATAATCAATTACCAGACCCAAAGACATTTGAGGAAACTTAAAATTTCTAAACATTGAACAAGCAAAGAACTGTGCAATTGATCAATTGCCTTCCAGAACTTGGTCCTCAGCACATGAAGAATTCCTGCCAATTAAAATCAAAAACAATTTCAATAGTTTAAAATGAGTAACTATTGAAAAGATACTAAAATGAGTACCTAAAGCAACATAGAAATGGGGAAACTAAGACATGAGAGTAGAGTGCTAAGCTCAACACGATATAAAGCCTTGGATAAAGCCAGAAATGAAGAGATGTCAAACGAAAAATGCTATAAAGCCAGAATTTTGTTGCCAGATCGATGTGGATCCATAACCGCTATTGGATAAATATGTGGACCTACCACTTTGTTTTCTAACAACCTTATTTGAATTGTGGCAAGACTTGTTGAAATAGTTTATAAATATGCTTATAATTAATCAAGTCCCATATTAGTTAAATTAGAGTATGTAAAAAGCTTTATAAAGGCAAACTAAAGTTATAGAGTAACTTTAGTTAAATGGGCACAAACTCATTTGTCAAGCCCAAATAGCTTAACAAGTCAACGCCCATTAATGGTCTTTGATTGACATCTTGGGCCTTGATCGATTTGATAAATATTTTAACATTAGTTTTAATATCTGAACCGGACCGGGTCAGGTCGGTTTGACTCGATTCGGATTCTGTTTTGAACAGATTGTTGTGCTTGTTTCAAACAGACAATTGTGACTATTTCGAATAGACAATTATGTCTGTTAATTACTAACTAATTATATTTGTTCATTAGTGTCTTTTCAACTCTATAAAAGAGAACTCCCTAATGCATTAGAATTTATTTTTCCATTGAGAGTTTTTGAGGACTTTATTGTATCCTGGGGTAACTTACTTTTATAGAAAAGCAATATTACACTTAATACAGTGTAATTGTTTACGCCTCAAAGTCATTCTGTTTTAGTTTCCATTAACGTTTTCCTAACAAGACTTTCTCTAGCTGAATAGCTTTACTCGATGTCAATCCAATCAAATCATAATTCGCCCAGCAGTAGGCTCTGCGATTTGGATAAATATTTGTATGAGATTTGATTTACCAATTCCTGTTCTCCCAACAGTGTCAGCTTTCAGTCTTCCATGACCTTTGCATGTGAGGCCATGCAACACAAGTGGCAGGTGTGGAAGCATAACCCATCTTCATAATTCATCATATGCATTGTTATAAATTTAGCACAAAAATCATGTAGAAATCATGCCATAAACTTTGTATATAAACGTGCTTAGACTGTGAGAAGTTACCTTCGGAATAAATGTAGTCCTATAATTGATAAGAAAAATTGATAAATGCTACAATCACTTATAGTAAGCCAGGGGTTCAATGTGTAAATCCTTTTTAGACTAGAAAAAAGCTTCAGATTCAATAGAAGTTACTTCGCAGTGCACTTCGAATTAACCTATGAAATGTGAGATTTTGCAATGAAAATCTACTGGCGATTAAGTTACTTATGTTGTATTCCTGCATTTGTAGAATTAAAAATAAGGAGCGAACAGCAGAATACACAACAACATTTAGTGGAATTTCATATACACAGAGAAAAAGCTAGGAAAAAGAGGAAGCGAAATTTCTTATGGTTGATGGCTCAGAAGTAGAACTTGTAACAGGTTCAATATGGTAATATGATATGGCTACTTCCCAAAGAGTTTCTCTACTAACACTAGATTAATTTTGATAATATGAGGAAGCCTCCAATTCAAGTTAATTGGCAAAGAACTCTTTTTGTTATCTTGAAAACTATCACACATAAGATAGGAAACAAAATTATGATAGGAAAAGAACTGAAGAGCAAAACATCAAAATAGATTCATTACTTAATAGTGGAATTATGAGAGACACGTACCAGCAACATTCTGTTTAACACGTTCATCCTTGCTTCCAACTCCATCATTTCTTGAAGAGGAACGAAATAGTATTATCAATTAACAGTAAACAGCTAATTACCTTACAAGCAGGACAGAAATTATAAGAAAAACAAAAAAGCAAATGTTCGGTTTTACCTCTGCATTTGGAGCCCTTTTGCGCTGCCCATTCAGCCAACAAATCCATTCAACTAAAAGGATTAAAGAGTAACCATCCACCAAGAATGCAAAATTATGTAAGAATCATAGCCTATTTTGTATACATTTTACATAATACATATCATGTTTATAATACTAAAGCTGAGGGCTAAGCAATAATTTGTCACAACAAAAGACATATGAAAATATACTAATCAAAAGTATTTGATAATTAGATCAATTCCAGAGTTGTAATAAACAGATGCAGAGAATTAATTTAATAATTTTGTAGTTGAGTGATAGCTCTTGTACAAGATTTACCTGGGATAGAGGTAGGATCATCCTCTCCCTTGAACACCACCCATCTTTTCTCTTTCACTAGTAAACCAAATTATACAAAAAATAAAAAACAAAATCAGACAGACTCTTTGTCATATAAACTCCACGGGCAATTGCAAACAAACTGCAAGTACAACAAGAATTTCTTCCAATCAGTAATCATATTTTCTTCCTAAATTCAGGTGCAAATCACTTTTCCAAAGTTTTACCATGCTCTAAAAGGGTGTCTACACATACGAGAAGCCAAACTTTTTAATCTTAAACAAGCTATCGTGCAGTTAAATCCTTCCCAAGGAGATACAACGCCAAATTTAACCTTTTTTATCTTGGTTACAATGCAAAAGATACAACTAAAAAAAGCACCACAATACAAATATCTTAGGCAAGTTAGTAGAGGTTTTAGTAGCTTCTGAAATGTATTTCTAGTGAGTTGATAATTCCTTTATGGGAGACTCAAAGACAAATAATTCAGTTCATACCACACAAATAAATACTATAGGAATCCAAACTTCAAGGAAATCCAACGGGCATATATAAAAAATCTTTGAGCAAAACCAAAATGCTGAACCATATAATTTCCCTTCACCAACTTGAAGTGCCATGAATTTCTCTACTAACTTCACTACCACAAAACAGGTAGCCACCAACATATCTGATACCACCCCATGCTAGCTGCCTTTCTTTTCCACAAATCATCAAATGACCCTAGCTATATCACTTTGAAATACACAATCATTTATACAGAACAATTCCAAATGTCCATTGATCAGCTAGAAAAAATATGCCACTCAACATCAAAAGAAAACAGAAAATGCAATAGCACAAAGATCAAAAAGAAAAATATAAGGAACAGGGAAGCCAAAAGAAAAATCAAACAATCACACTAGTCCTCAAACTAACATAAACAGTAGAGATCAATTTGGAAGACGCTACAACCTACAGCTACTGGTTACTGCAGGAACAAAATCTGGTGCAAGAATAGAAATTTCCAAATAAATCAATAACAAAGCACTGAAGCAGCAAGAAATTTCCATAATACCAACATCAACAGAAAATTCAGAAATCATGCCCAAAAAATTTCCAAATAAATCAACAACAAAGCACTGAATATTCAGTGAAGGGATTAATGAATAATTACATTCTACAAGATCCTACTGAACCATGTAACTCAACTAGTTTGTATTTGTTTCATAACAATCATTTTAAACAAAAAACAGAAGTGAATTGCTAATGAGAACCCATGAATAATTAGGAAACCTCAAATTTGAGGAGCGCTCAAATTAATTGAACAATGATACTAAAGCAATGGATTTAACCTACCAACACAGCCATAGGAACCCTATAAGCAGTTTTCCGTAATTCACGAATCACTTGAGAGATTTGTGAGTCCTCCTTACATACACAAAAGAATAGCAAATGTTTTTATTAAGTGATGATTATGATTGCATACAGAAGGAGAAATGTGCCAATGAAATATACATGTCAAATTTCACTGCCAAAACTCTGACAATTTTGAAAAGTTCCGTTGAACAAACCATTGCAAACTGAGTACCATATGGTTCGTAAGGGAATTCCACCTGCAGACCTTCAATGTGATGCACATTTTTAGCATTCTCACCATTAGGGTTTGTTCCAGCTTTTGCAGATGGCTCCTCGAACTAGATTGCAGAAGAAAAGGTTACAAATTGGGCCCTCGGTTGGTAAAAAAAAGTAAATGAGTAGTCAATTAGGACAGAGAGCGAGAGAGATGGCAGAGATATGACAGATCAGAGATGGCGGAGAGCTAGAGCCAGAGGGAATTAAGAGACGGAGAGTCAGAAATTGAGAGAAGAGAAGAGAAGGAGAGGATTGGAGCTGCCAAGGAGTGAGACCATCGCCACCGCTTGTGGCACCGTGAACCTGCTGGCCACGCTTGAACCCCATTGATGCGCCATCGTTAGAAAGCATACGTTGGTGGTGGAGTGCTTTTCGAAGATGTGTCTTTTCATTTTTTAAGGACCTTTCATATGTTCTGTTATGGATTAAACTGTAATTTAAATTATTTAACTGGGTCAAATACTTATATCACCTAATTATATTTATAACTTGAAACTCCCTTGAAATAGTGCATAACCATCCATTTTGTCTAAGGGACATAATAAAGGCAATTTGACCAAAATAATACAAGTGGACAAAGTATTTACCTATATAGTGCACATTTGAAAGTATTTACCTCAAAGGGGCAGTTTTGATTTTTTTAATAATTTTCGAGTTTAAGTTAATCACGGTTTATCAACTCTAAAACCGTGAATCAACTGAACACGGTTCAGAAAATTTTCACCAAAGCGTGATCACTGTGCATCCATATTTCTCGACTATTCAGGTCACGGTTTGGGAGGTGGTTTGGGTCATGGTTTTCCTTCTTTGGTGGTCACGGTTTGGTTGTTCTTGTGGGTCACGTTTTCAGCTTGTTGGTCACGGTTTGGGAGTGGTTTGGGTCACGGTTTTCCCTGCTTTGGTGGTCACGGTTTGGGAGGTCTTGTTGGTCACGGTTTTCAGCTTCTTGGTCACGGTTTTGGGGATGCTTGGTCACGGTTTTGGGGGCTCCTTTGGTCACGGTTTGACTCACGGTTTTTATCTCTTTCTTGTCACGGTTTGGTCACGGTTTTCAGCTTCTTGGTCACGGTTTTGGGGGCTGCTTGGTCACGGTTTTGGGAGCTCCTTTGGTCACGGTTTGACTCACGGTTTGTATCTCCTTCCTTCGAAAATCACCTTTCTTCTTCCCCATTTCCCTTTCTTCCCCTCACTTTCACTTCCTCCCCCACCGCCGGCCTATTCCCCCATTCTTTCTCCTTCACGGTTTTGGTTTGTGGTCCTTTTCTTGTATATCTTCCAAGAATATTTGTGATTTTGTGGTCCTATTTTCTTAATCCTAGTGATCTTGAACTAAGTTTTCTGAGTTTAAAATGGCAGAAAACCATGATATATTGCCAGGTCCTGTAGATAGTAGTGTGTTAACTGAGCAAGGACAGCACATTTCAACCGGGACGTGGAACAATGGAGTAAGCATATTATTTACTTAAAATTATGCTAATTATAAGAAAGCTTGTGTTAATTGCTCAATTAGTTAGTTAATTTTGTGAATTATGTCTCATATATGAATTTTTTTTTTGCTTAATTAGTTTATTTTTTGTAATTATGATTAATCTGTAGAATATTTGTTAGTTAATTTATTTAGATTATGCTTAATATATATTGATTTATTTGAATTATGGTTAGTTAGTTGATTTTGCTAAGACAAGTCCTTGAATATTGTTGTTTTGGAAACGTTTTTCATAAATGTGATAGTTTACAAATTTTTATATTGAATGTCGAATTTGCAAGGAGGATACCGAATTTTACCTGAAAAACCACTTTTATTTTCTTTTTTAAAGAATGACTGTCCAATTATTGTAATCACAGTGTCGAATTTTTAAAGAAAAATGTGTAGAGTGGACAAACCTCAATTTTTATTTTATATTCTCTGTTGATCTTGTATGGGGGAGTGATTGGGAAGCCGCATTTTGCAAGCTGTATTATTTTCGAAAATATTACGGGACCGAACGATGTCGAGCACTGGCAAGAGTAACAATAATAACAATAAATACTTGAACTAATAGGTGTTTTGATTCAAGTAAAAAGGTTTAGAACTGTAATGCCCTCTTTGGCCAATTTTAGGTTCATTTATGAGAATATATTTTTAACAGATATTTCACCTTTGATGTTTTAGTTATATTTTAATATATGTACATAAAAAAATAAGTTAAAAGTTATTGGTGTAAAGATTGATTCCAAGGATGTTGGGCCTAGACGTATGTCATCTTATAAATTACAAACATTTTGAATGTAAGTAATTAGGTGCAACGCCCAAGGTCGGTTTAAGGATAACTAACATTAGTCAACTGTTAGTAAAACATCCTTGAAATCAATTTCCACACCAATAGCTTTGTCACCATTTTTTTATGTTCACAAACCAGTTAGAGTGTTAGATTTCAAATACTTTTTTATTGAAGCACCATTTAGAGTTTTTAATTAAGGTTGGAAATTTTTGCATGGGATATTTGATTGAAGGGGTTTAGTTAGGGTTTGGGGTTTTAGAAAGAGAAATGTTATTGGGTTTTTAGTTAGGGTTTTGAGTTTTAATTTTGGGGATCAGAGTTTAGGGTTATAAAAAATAATAAAGGGTTTCAAGTTTAAGGTTTAGGATATGACAATGGGATATGGAGTTAGGTTTCATGTTTTGTAGTTTTGTGAATGGAAATGTGGTTTCGAATTTGGTGTATCGAGTTTGGATATAAGATTTGATGTTTTAGGTTATACGGATTATGGATATGGTTTGGGTTTGAGGTTTAGCTTAGAGGTATAGGGTACAAGGTTTAGTGTTTATAGTTGTAAAATTTTGATGCTTGATTTATATATTTGTTTAATTTCTGCTTAGTTTGGATATTTGAGCAATTTTTTAGAATTATGGTTAATCTGTTAACAAAATTATTGCAGGTGGAGAGACTTATAAAACCGCGTAACCGTATAGTTGAGCCACCAGATGATGATAGATTGATGCCTTATATTCGCAGAGCAGGTTTTGGAGGGGCTGCATTAGTGACTCCTCTAAAAGTTAATAGGGAGTTGCTGTCTGCTTTGAGTGAACGATGGCGACCAGAAACACGCACATTCCACATGACAGAAGGGGAGTTAACAGTTACTTTACAGGATGTTGAGATTTTATTGGGACTTCCTGTTGATGGTAACGTTGTCAGTGGTTGTAGTGAGCATGACTGGCAGGAGCTAACACAGGAGTTGCTTGGTGCTGTGCCAGGATGCTTTGTATGGTGGTAAAGTAAGGATGACTTGGTTGCAAGACACATTTGCTGTACTACCAGACGATGCTACCGAGTTGGAGATACAGTATCACGCGAGAGCACATATATTGCGGATGCTTGGGGGATGGTTGCTCCCTGACGCCACTGGTAACTATGTGCACCTTATGTACCTAAAGTTATTGGAGGATTGGGATGCTGCAGGTCGTATTAGCTGGGGATCTGCAATGTTGGCGAACCTTTATAGGTCCCTATGCAGGTTGTCTCTTGGCCGAACAGTGGAGTTTGCAGGCTGTGCGTTTTTGCTAGAGGTGTGGGCTTATGAGAGATTTCCTAAAATCTCTCCTGTTCCTCCGCGGTAGGGTAGAAGACCTCACGGACCACTTGCATGCAGGTTTGTGGTTTAATTATATTGTTATTTGTATATGTGCAAAATAAATTACAATGTGTATATCTTAATTAAGTTGTCACGTAATTGATGTCGATATTTTGTTAATTTAAATTAATATATTAGGTGGAAACACCCCCTCAGTTATAGAGACATAGATGTGGACAATGATTTAGCAGGGTATCGACAATATTTTGATCGTCTAAATGTTAATGATGTAAGATAAGTCATTATTACTACTTCTTACAATTGATGTAATTCACTTTTATATATTTAAATGAAGTTTTAATTTAAATTTTTTTTCTTTGTGTTTTTTTTTGTAAATCATAGATTATGTGGCAACCTTATTGCGGAGCGCAGCTGCCACCTTACTGCCGAGCTGGACGTGACATATGGGCGGCGCGGGTCCCATTAGTATGCTTTAGCGTGGTCGAGATGCACTATCCGGACAGAGTGTTACGGCAGTTCGGAGGTTGTCAGGGCATACCCATTGCCCCTGAACCGTATTCCTCTCGATTAGAAAGGATTACCATGAGAGGGAACCAGGATAGAGTATGGACACAGTACCATGAGGCGTATTGCGAGGCGTGGAGATTGCGACGTAAAAACATCGTGCCTTGTGCTGGGGATATGGGAGTCACTGCAGATTACATGCCTTGGTATCTCTGGATCACGCGTAGGTGGATGAGTCCGAGTAACCTCATGCCTGATGACCAGGTCAGTTGCATGTCTGTATAACGTATATTTTGCGCTTCAATTTTAAATGAACATTAACCTCAGATGACATATTATGTACAGGCCCATATGCCTCCTCCACAGCCTCATGCTCCGGTCCCACAGCAGACTCCTCCCGTTCAGACTGAGGTGCAGCCTCCCCCTTGTTCTGTACCTGCATATCATCATCAGCAACAGCAGCATGAGGGCGTTTCCTTGCAGCCGCCCCCTATTTTTGAGCATAGCTCCCAGTTTCAGGGGATGCCTGGGTTCCAGCAACCTTACCATCCAGCACATCCCTTTCAACCGAGCCAACCATTTCATGGGGAATCATTTGTCACACCTCCATATTGGACTGCAGATCAGTATTCTTCATTTCAGGGTGATATGACCCAACTCTTTGCTAAGTACGGGTTAGTTAATCCTAGTTGGGGAACACAGTTTGCCCAGTGGGTGTCGATGGGGCAGACTCAGGGTCCTCACATGAGTCAGGGTCAGCCTGAAGGAGATTGTATGACACATGATCAGTCGGAGGATATGACACATAATCAGCGTGAGGGCATGTCACAGTTTTCTGATTACTACAGGCCAGTAGAGGAGGCCACTGATATGGTGGGGCCATCGCATCGGAGCCCGGTATTACGCTCTATGTCGAGGGACCGTTCTCAGTTTGATGGACCTGAGGCCAGTTCGTCTGGAATTGCATGTAGCGTGGCCATGCCTTCACCTCAGCACAACATGTTTGGCACTAACACTAGTCTTCCCCAATCAGCGCTTGGTGTAGATCTTGATGTGTGTCTAGACCTGACAGTAGGGACATCACGAGCTGCTTTGGGTGACATGTATGCCGAACCTTTGGCTACTCCCATTGGGAGTCCTCATATTGATCGGGGAAACATAGGTGCTGATCCTGTCGGATTGAGATTAGATGATGTATATGATTACCTTTTTACGGACGTGTATGATGATCCTCCGCAGCCGACGCCTCTTCCAGCTCCCCAACCTAGGGGTCAACGAAGACGGCCGACTCGTGATAAACACCCTAGGACGTGCTTCACTGGTAGTAGATTTGATAACATGTAGTTACCTTTGTATTTTTAATATTGTAATATGTAATATGTGTGTAGGCTTGTAGATTTGATAATATTTGATAATATGTGTGTAGTTCTTATCTTTGGCTGAAAACAATATAAGTTAAAGCACTTCAGATTATAATAAATAATGTACCTAATGTCGAAAATATGGTTACTAACAACTAACTTGAATATAAACATTCATATGAGATAAATTTAAGTAACGATTAACTAAGTTCAGATAAAATAATATGACAGTCTTAATTATGATTGATCTTGTCTTCTGTTTGGACAGCTACGCCGATTATGTCCTTCCATGCGACACAGCTCGCATCGTAATGCACTCCGTGAGCTTTCACCCCAATCCATTTCGTTACGTATGCGAGTTAACTTGGGTCTACCTTTGGTCCGTAGTTTCGAGGGGTTAGGGATGATAGTCAAACCTTGTATCGTTGGCCATTCTGGTTCTCCACCAATTGGTGTAAACTTGCCACCGTACGCATTAACTAAATTCTGCGTCGAATATACTTGATTCACGTAACCCCATGCATCGACTCTAATAGAAGCACAAGCAGCTATCGCGTGTGAACAAGGAATATGAAGTGCTTGAAATCGACCACACCCACACCATTTATCTTTTAAGTTTAGGGGAAAAATTCGCCCGCTCACCCTTCCGCTCAAGTCAAATGTCTCCTCTACTTCAAAAGATCCAGTATCTCTATCAAATAAAGTTGTTCGATGTGAAGAAGCATACTGACCATTGTCTCGCATCTTCTGATCTGCATCATCTGTCCACATTTGTCTACTCGCTAACCTTGCATGAGCCATTTCTCGCCTTTCAATAAAAATACGGTTCATTCTGTAATATGTAGCTCTTACAAGGGCTGTGATAGGCATACTACGAACCCCCTTCAACGTGCCGTTCACATTTTTAGCTAGATTGGTTGTCATTAAGCCAAATCGTCTCCCATTAGTATCACCATGTTGCGTCCATTTCTCAGGATCAATATCACTTATATACTGCCATGCACGCTCATCGGAACAGGCGATTTTGATGTCTGTCATTAAGTCGTTGAACTTCTTAGACTCAAACTGAACACCTGTAAAACACATTTACAAAAATTAAACCTCTAGTTGTATAATATTTAATTTAGTTGACAAATTAAGATTCTCACCAGCTCTGTAGATTTGATGTTTCACGTCAATATTTTTAAAAGCATTGTTCCAATTGCTCACCACGTGACGCAAGCAGAAAAAATGATGTCCCAATGGTGGACGCCAACCAACTTGCTCATCTTCAATTGCAGCTAAGATGCTAACATGACGGTCTGAGATTAAAGCCAGATTTTGAATGTTCCCAACCACGTACTGTCTGACATGGGTTAAAAACCATGACCATGCATCTTTTGTCTCACCTTTTACAATTGCATAACCTAAAGGTAGTGGTGACCTACTGCCATCTTGTGTGGTGGCGATGAGTAGAGTTCCACTGTATTTTCCGTACAGAAAAGTTCCATTAATCTGGACAACTGGCTTGCAGAATTTAAATGCATCAATGCATGGCTTGAATGCCCAGAAGACACGTTTAAATCTCTTTAACGTAGGGTCATTAGATGGCTTACCCATCCATCGATCATCAAGACACCATTGAACCACCGTTCCTGGTGCATGCATTTGAAGTGCGGCCATCCACCTAGGCAATAAATCATAACTTTGCTTCCAATCACCATACACAGTAGCGATCACTCTTTCTCTTACTTTCTACGCTTTTCGGTATGATATTTGATATGAATACATGCCTTTTATGCGCTCTTGTATCATTTTTATAGGCACGCCTGCATTCTCTTGAACCATTCCAGTAATGGCAGCTGCAATCACCTGAATGTCTAGTTTGTCATGATCCTGTGACAAGATTGCATTTGTGCAAGTATGAGGCCCATTATACTTTCTAATCTCCCATACTTTGCTCCTGGTACGTAAGCATGCCCGAAGTCTCCAATGACATCCATCAGCATTGTTTGAACATATTAAACTCAATTTATTCGGTTTGGACTCCTTCACATGAAAACGTTAGTTTGCATGAAGAGAGTATTGTTTTATAGCTAATTGGAGATCATCTTTTGTTTTGAATTTCTGCCCGATCATAAATTCATCCCCTTTCTGCCATTCACTGTACCATGTTACTTGATCATTATCGTCAACTATCTGCATTGCTCCCCAATCAATGATTCCATAATGCGGTGCAATTATCGCCTGTATTGGTGCAACATGTTCAGCCCTTGCAGCACTTGGGTCTTGCATCAATGCCTCCACATTAAGATCTGGAACGTCTTCCCCTGCATCATCACCACTTGATTCTCCACTGTCTGATCTGCAATCAGCATCTTCATCATCATTACTGTCAATTAGAGGATCACCTGGTGAATTGCCCCGACTAATATTTTCTTGTTCACCTCCACGTTGGCTTAATATAACTTCATTCACTTCAATGTCACCACCTCGAACATCTGAACTCAGCCAAGGGTCGTTATTTTCATAACGATAGCCTCCTTCTACCATATGCGTTTGACTAGAAGTACCCAAACCATAATGAATTGCATGTGAACCAACTTCCGGTTGATAACAAGAGTCAGCTTCTATTCCCACTTGGCTATAAGGATGATTCGAACAAGAAAATGAACTTGGGGCAATTACAACAGTTTCAGCTTGGCCTCCATCTCCACCAACATTCATGGTCGTAATGTCAACATATATCTCAATTGGACCCAAAGTAGAATGTTTGGCATTACTCTCATACATCATCTCAACATCTCCATCAGATCCCAATTCAAATGAAAGATAAAATAATGGATTAACTGAAACTGGGAATCTATAAATTATCTTCTCAACTATTTGATTTGCTTCAAGTCTCATCTTCTTGTGGATATGAAACTTTAATTTATCTAATCCACAAGTGTTCTTCAAGTTTAACCCATAGATTGAAGCTCCCTCACACATAACACATTGGGGTCCATTATATATTCGACCATTATGGTGTATTAATATGTGCATCTTCTTCCTAAAATATTTGTTTCAGTCACAATTAGTTTATAAATATTATTGCATTTTTATACTAACAAAATTTCTATCAATAATTATACGTAATAATATCACAACTACTCTATAAATAATATCACATCTGCTCTATAAATAATTGCATATCTTTATACTAACTAGCATTCTATCAATAATTATATGTAATAATATCACAATTACTCTATAAATAATTGCACATCTTTATACTTATAAAATTTAACTCAATTAACATACACAATTATCTAAACTTTATTTTTAATTTAATCAATAAATAATTATTACTAAAAAAAATTTATTAATATTTAATACTCTAACATTTAAATATATATTACAGTTAAAATATATCTAAAATTAAGAATATCAAATATAAATACCTTCAGAAGTTCAAATTTCTTCAAAATTTTCACAGCACATCTGAGCTTCACGTCAATCTCTCGCACTAACTTTCAGCTTTCACACCAATTTTGCGATAACAAATGATTCTGGAGCTGGTATTTATAGACCCCTTCACGCTTTAGCAGCATTCTTTCACGCTTTTCCGAAAAATCCTATTCAGGTAAAACACGCTTTACTGCAAAGAGTGAACACGCCTTAACCAAATAAGCCACTCTTTTACGACAAGGGGTCACGGTTTTCCCTATTATTTACATCACGTCTTTGTTCAAAAAATGACTTCAAATAGGTAAAAAAACGTGACTCAAATACTTGCAAAACCGTTACCACAAAATCTGCAAAACCGTGAGTCAAAGCATGCAAAACCCTAACCACAAAAGCATGCAAAACCGTCACCTCCAATGCATCAAAACCGTG
Source organism: Cercis canadensis (assembly GCA_003255065.1). NCBI lineage: Eukaryota > Viridiplantae > Streptophyta > Magnoliopsida > Fabales > Fabaceae > Cercis > Cercis canadensis. The sequence goes on along the minus strand of QAOA01006130.1, from coordinate 437,000 downwards.
ACTCAAACAAAAAGCCGTAAAACCCTGACCAGTTAACTTCCCAAACCGTTACCTTCAAGATACAAACTGTTGGTCAATTGCCCCAAAACCGTGACTCAAAGACTTCCCAAACCGTGACCAACCAAAGCACCAAAACAGTGACAAACCAAAGCTCAAAAACCGTCACAACTAAAGCACAAAACCGTGACCATAGGAGCCCCAAAACCGTGACCAAGAAGCTTCAAACCGTGACCAACAACACCTGCCAAACCGTGACCAAAGGAGCAGCAAAAACCGTGACCAAAAGGAGCAGCAAACCGTGACCAAAAGGAGCAGCAAACCGTGACCAAGAAGCTTCAAACCGTGACCAAGAAGACTCCCAAACCGTGACCACCAAAGCAGGGAGAACCGTGACCAAACCACCTCCAAACCGTGACCATAGCCATTCCAAACCGTGACCTGAATAGCTGAGAAATATGGATGCACAGTGATCACGCTTTGGTGAAAATTTCCTAAACCGTGTTCAGCTGGTTCACGGTTTAAGAGTTGATAAACCGTGATTACTTAAACTTGAAAATTATTAAAAAATTCAAAACTGCCCCTTTGAGGTAAATACTTTCAAATGTGCACTATATGGGTAAATACTTTGTCCACTTGTATTATTTTGGTCAAATTGCCAGAATTTTGGGTACTTAGTAAAATTTATAGTGTGATTTTGATATTATTATAAAAATTTTAAAAAATTAAATTATTTAGTATATGTCAAAACACATATTTTTTTTATAAAATATAATAATAGCATAATATAAAAAAATATATATACCAAAAAGTAAATTTAAAAAAAGTTATTTCTTCTAATCAAAAGAAAAAAAAATTGTTTTTTGGCATGTTTTTTTTATATCATATTATTTTTGCATTTTATAATAAAATGTGTGTTTTGGTACCTGAATGATTTAATTTTTTTATATCTTTACAATAACATCAAAATTACTAAGTGAGTCCCACTCGAAACCCCAACTAAGATGAGGGTAGCACTACCCCTCTTAGAGTGGGTAACATAGTGCTCACTTTTTTTATATGAGTAAGATCATTTACCATTTGATCAAATTCCTTTTAATTTTCCCATTATATATTAGTCCATAAATAGACATTAATTGCAATATCTGTGGTAGAACCGTAGAACATGCACTACCTTTTAGAATAATTATTTTGGATTTAATTCATTTTCAAATAATATTATAGTTTTATTTTTTTAAAACCTAAGAATCAATGTCTAACTCAAATATTTAGATGGAGCCAGATTTACCAAACTTCATCCATGCTTTAAGGGTCTTATTGTCGAAACACCCACTACTAAAGCTTTGTATGGGGGAGCACTTTGAGATTTTCATTTTGTCAATGAAAGACATCGAATACAAAATCATTTTCTTATTATGAAAACTTTGTGGCTAACTGATCTACAGTACAATTTGCATTATATTATTATTTTTGAAAATGAATAATTATTGCATTAATTACAATATAAATACTTCTTTAATAAGTATTAATTGATTAATATTTCATTACTTAAAATTTGTGTGAATGCATGCTACCTCCTAAACTTTTAGGATTAACTTTTATTTATATCGTATAAAATTTATTTGTCTATATTCAACATGTACATATTGACAAGTCCATGGTATAAAGTAATACTAGTTGCTAATGGGGGTTGGTTTAGTTGGTAAGGATCAAATTGTTTCGCTTGTAAGGCAACCTCAATACAAGTAGTCTCTCTTTAGTAGGCAATCTATAACTACCACTTTAAGCCCTCGTTGAAGCTCATGACATGCTCTATCATTGGAATGGGGTAGCCTCCCTTACACTAAACTTTTGTCAACTAAAAACCTAATAATACTAGTTGTACAATGATAAAATATATGCATAATTGTGAAGTTTATCCAGTTAAAACGCAATTACCATTAGGGGTTTCTAACGTACAAAGAAGATATGTGATACCTCTCTATATATGTTGCAGCATAATAATCATTAATGTGGAAAATATTTAATCTTCGATTGTTAAAAAATAAATAGCAAAGATTAAATGCTTCCACATAAATGATAATTAATGTTGCCATGAGATATCACATACCCCTAGTATGTGAAAAAGGTCCCTTAGCATCAATGTGTGTGCCTAAAAAAAAACAGCATTAATAACATTAATATTATTGTAGATACCGTATTTTATCCATGTCTTTTTTGGGGTATAAATTTTTTTTTTGAAAAATAGATAAATTCTTAATTTTTTATTATTGTTCTTTATATTGTTGTTTGGGCCTTTATAATAAAGCAAACTCTAGGTTTAGTCAATTATTAGTCTAGCCCATTTGGTCCATCCATTAGCATTTAAATTTTTGTAAATAATAAATATAATAAAAAATGAGAAAAAAAATTGTGTAAATAGATTTTTGTGTCACTATATCTAAGAGTATCAATAGAAGAGCAAAGAATAGATTTCCTTCTCTCCTCATTGGTCAAACCGTCCAAGTCTATATATTATCCTTATTTAACAAATGACTAAATTAAAAAAAAAATTAAAAGGAAAAAAAGGGAAGTCTGCGGCAGGAACGAAATGGCAAAATAGGAAATGTGAGAAAAGGAAAATATCTAGAGCAAGAGGGAGAAGATGCGTGAAGGAGAGATAAATGAAAGGGGTGCGTGAAAGAGAATAAAGAGAAAGAAATCAAAAAAGGGAGAGGAAGAGAGAAACCCATGGGAGAGGGAGAGAGAGGTGTCTTCTTTAGGGCTTTTAGAGAGAAAAATGAGCAAAACCAAAAGTGGGTTTAAGTGAAAGAAATGAGGAAATCTGAAAGGAACAAAAAGTTGAGAAAGAAAGCCTATCGAAGAGGAAGAGAAGATTTCAACAAATTTGATGGCGGTTTTCGAAGGCAGCAGTGGCGGAGAATGTAAGGACTAAGGATTTGTCTATATATTCATCATTTAGACTTATTTACAACTATTGGGTAAAGCTTTATCCTTCCCCCTTTCCTTTTTTGCTTTCCTCAATTTATAATTTAGCTCTTTGTTTTGTTAATCTTGATTGTTAGAGATAGATGATAGGATGCTTGAGAGTTCAATTCCATTTTTGTAATATAGGAATTTTGGTGATAGAGTTAAGTTGTTTATTGAATGTCTTGTTTGTGCCTTTTCTTAATTTTTAAATTTCACTAATATGTCTTTAACCTTTATTGGATTTGTGGTGTTTAATTTTTGATGGAAAAGTGAGGAAAGAATTTTTAAAATATGATATACATGAATGAGGGTTATTGATATAGTTGCTTTGTTCTTTATCTTTGGGTTATTTTTGCCTTGTTGATTGTACTGGGATTTCTATTTATGATGAAGTGTTTGCTATCCTTAATACATTGCTCTATTGATTCATATAGTTATGCTAATTCAAGTTAATTGAAAGGCAGGGTTTGTTATTGCCCAATTTTGCTCAGAATTGAGGATTGTTTTTAGCTATTTTTCTTATAGTATTCTGTTGACTATTTATCATGAAAAGGGTATCAATAGAGAGTCAACTTGCATTTTACTTTATTATGAAAGGAGCACTTGCATAAATTATTTTCGCTGGCAGCACCCAGTGTTTCTTTTATTTATGAAGCTACAAAGCTTAGAATTTAGCATCATTTATCTCGATAGAACCATAAGACATATATCTTTCATATGTGAAAATTTTAGATTTTTTACATGTCTTCCCTGTTCCCAGATCTAATTTGAACGTGGTTGTTTATTGCTGTACTGTCACTGTTGTCATGTCTCTGGCAGTGTTCAGTATTTTGTCTCTAATATGAGCTATAGAGCTATATTTTGCATGATTCTCATCTTGTTAGAACCGTAAGATGTGTGTCTTCGATGTATGTAATTTTTAGATTTTTTGCATGTTTTTCCTGTTCCCAGTTCTAATTTAAACACGGTTGTTTTGGATTATGCCTTAATGACTTTTTCTTAATTTTTTATTGTTCCATTTTTGTGAGTTTTAGCTTGGTTCTAAGTATTGCATAGGAGCTATTGGCAATTTAATTTGGTAATTTCTGCATACTTGAGTGCTGATTGGTAATCATATTTTTAGGTGGTTTCTTTTGTTGCATGACTCTTATGGCATATGTGATCAAAATTTGCATGGTCATGTGTATGGTTTATGAAATTTTATGCTAGTCATGTTAGGTTTACGTGCATATGAAATATTAATTGTAAATTCCTTGTTGATTAATGGTGCGTTTTGAGCAAGACTCAATCACTTTTTGAGACTATTTAATCTTGGTTTTGGTGCTACCCTGAGCCTATTTTTATACCATTTTTGCACTATTTTTGTGAATACTTTTAGCACACATTGGGTGTTGTTTTAGGATTGCTCCATAGCTCATTTTTTATGCTGATTCTACATTATTTTAAGACTGCTTCTTGGCTTATTTTCTATGATGTTTCTGCACTATTTTTAGATTATTTTTGCACTTATTTCATTAATTGTTTTCCTATTGTTTCTGGCTAATTTCTCTTGCTGCTTTGACATATTTTCCTTTGTTGTTTTGGCCAACTTATAGGACTATTTGTGTCTTTTACCTAGTTGTTTTGATTGACTTATAAGATAATTTAATTTTTTTTTTTGCTTTATGGTTTGAATTGATTTTGAAGCTGTTTTAAGTCATTTTTCTCTGCTATATTGGCGTGAGGTTGTGGCTGTTTTGTGGTCAAAAGTTTTTTTTTTGTGTGTGTAACTCTGGGCATATTTGGGTGGTTGTCTTAAATTTATTTTGAGTTCAATTTGAAATAATTATTGGGTTATTGAATTCTCCAAGTTGTGGTCATTATTTATTATGTGTCATTTGTGATCTTTTTTATTTGTTTGAGGTATGAGATATACTTGAGATGCTGATATTTAGTTATGAATCTTTTAACTTGTATTTAGTGTTTCCTTTAGCAACTTTACATATGATTGAATGTAATTGTGGGCGTGAGTAAGTTGGAGGGCTTTGTTTGAGAAAGTTTTGCTGCAAGTTAGGAGCAAAAAATATATATTTTTTTTTATGTATCTTACTTTATTTTTGAATGTAATTAAAGTGTCATTATTTGAGACAAATATTGTAATACTTAAAATCATGTATTTACACTGCATATAAAAAATATATTTGTGTCGCGTAGTATCCGCATGCCTCTTCACTTATCATGGGAGGATAGAGCGAGTCAGTCCTATATAAAATGTCTTTCTTTATCCGACCTAGGCGAATGTAGCACTACCTTGGACAATCGCTTTATGTGATTAAATGGTGGAAGAATTTAAGTCTCGGTAAAAAAAGCATGCATTACACGTTTAAATTCTCTGTTTTTATTTTTGTCAGATATTCCTATAATACATTTATTATTTTGGGGTAATAAAATACACATTTTTTTATCATATTATGTTTATACAATTAATTTAGGGTAACCATATTTAGACGAATGCTATGGAGTGTCTAACACCTTCTCCACGCATAAACAGACTCTTGAACCCTCACTAGTTCGCAAACAATTTTTTTTTAAAATTTAAAAAGTGGGGTTTTTTAATTATTTCTCATTTTCTTAGTACAATTTGTGGCGACTTTAAATTTTCCTTCAAAAATTAATCTCTTTTTAAAAATTTGTCATTCGCGTAATAGTAACATTTGGGTACGTTATGACAATTACACACTAAGCGATTGTTGAAATAAGCATTTTTGGAAAATAGTGATTAAAAAAAAGCTCTTTTAGTAGTTTGAAGAATTTGTTTTAGAATAAACAAGAAAAAAGAAAAAAGGAAGATGAATGAATTTAGTCAGTAAGTTATTTTAAATTTGTCCAGTTATGAGAGAGATATTTCTTTATTAGGTCCATGGAAGACACTCCTTTATAAAACTCAACACTTGAAAAAATAACTCATTGTATTAAGTATGGGGCTAATACCTCATTTTTATGCACCAAAATAAATTGATATATCTAAGCAGAGCATAAACTTTGCTTATTATGATATTATATAAAAAGCTCTAATTTCTCAAAAACTTATCTGACAAAACGACTTAATTCCATAACAAAAACTAATTTATGGTGTATCTGCTGCATCCTAATTAATGTTATCAAATAACATATAATCAATTTTGGGCATTCAAAAATCTACATTAGAAAATATTTCCCCAAAGAACGTGCTTAACATTTCCCACATGCATGTTTGCGCTTAACTCAACCGATGTTCCCAAGAAAATGAGTCGAGAGAACATGCACAATGTAGATAGTTTGCATGCATGAACATGTGTGGCTTCTTATAAGCATTAAACAAGTAACTAGCACCACATGACCAATTTGCACATAGATTCAGTGGATATTTCCATTGCACCAACTGACATTGGGCCACATACTTGCCCTGAATACCGATTCTAATTCTAGCAATTTCAAAGAAGACAGATTCAATTTATTTTACGAGGATTTTTTGATACTACGTAAGTATGTCATACTACACTGACGTGTCAAGCATATATAATTTTTATATTTTATTATATATAAAATATAATTTATTTAATTTTTTAAACAAACTTAAAAATAGTTAATTTGTATACATGTTATTTATTTATTAGTTATTTTTATATAGTATAACATACTACATAAATACTAAAAATATCTAAAAAATTTGCCTAAGGTCTGTTTGTTTTACCAGAAAATTTTTTCAAAATAAAATTTTTCTGTCATAAAATTCTTTATTTTGTTTGTTCTGTTAAAAAAAAATTTGATAGAAAATAATTTCTATCACTTCAAAATTTAACACTCTTTTATTTAAAAAATTTCTTTTAAAAAACTACAGAAATTTTTTCCATCTCTTCTCAAGTCCACCCCCGATACCAGTTCTCTGTCTCTCCTCTCTCGTTGGAGTTCTCTTGTTCTTTCCTCTCGGTGTTGCCTTGCCGCCGTCGGTTCTCACCGGTAACTTCATCGGCTTTCCCAGTCAGATCTCCGCCGGTGAACCTCGACCACCATCTCCATTGTCGACTCAAACCCTTTTCATTCTCTTTGCTCTCCACTGCCGTTGCCGTTGCCGTTGCCTATTCCTTCACCTTCACAGAGCACCAATTCTTCCTCTGGCAGCAAAACGAACCAAAGACAACAGAAGGGAACATACCCATTTAGAGTTCTACCATTCTCTTCTCTGTTTCGAACTTGCATCTACCTGGGATAGGTGAAGAAGCTCGTCTGCCCGAGTAAGCACCCTTTTCTCCATCCATCACCCATTTTTTCTCATCGTTTCTTGCTTTAAATACGTTGCAATTCAAAGTGTTCTAGATGCATCTTTTTTTTTTTTTTTTTTTTTAATAATCTGAATAGATCTCTTGGTTCATCTGATTCCATTCCCTTTTCAATCCCTCAATTTTTTGTTTTTGTTTTTTTTTTTTCTCTTATTCAAATTTCGCCTATTCGGATTTAGTTTCTCTATGTTAATTTTCTGCTGTTTTCCTCTATTGGATTCTCCCAGAAATGGCGTCTAGCCTATTCAAGACCCTCATTAATTCATCCAAATTTTCATTAACGACAAGAAGTTTCAGCTCTGTAAGCACTCAAATCAGCAACCACACCGCCAAGTGGATGCAGGTACCCAATGTTTCCATGAGAATTATTGTATCTGGATTAACTTCTATATTTTGGTATGCATTGTGATCCTTTGCTGCCTAAGTTCTTCTGGTTTTTATGAATGAGCTGAAAATTAGAATGAAATGAAATTTACATTCCTCTTAACCTTATTTGGTTTTTAATCTTGCTCTTCGAGGGAGAGAAAATATGGTGTTTGAAGTCTCATTGGGTCTAAGGGGCATGTTCTTTGAGACCAAGAGCAAAGGTGGATGGAGAGATCCAAATTTGAGAAATACCAGTCCATCTGTGTGGGAAACTTGCTTATTAGAAATAGGAAATCAAAGGATATATGAAATATTTAATTAGATCCATGTTCCTCCACTTTTTCACCAATGAACTCCGTAGGGAAGGTAATAAGATTTTATGGTCATGTGCATTGTTTTGTTGGCAGTTATAAGGCGATTGGGTCTTCAATAATAAAGTCAAGAAACTACTTACCTTGGAGTAAGATAGTTTGTATGTCATCTCTCTGATGTGCTACTTCTGGGATTTTCTCAAGGGGTTTCTTAATGGAAGTACCTGTGAGAGAATGTGATGATTTCTTTTAGTTTTTTGGGGGATATCTTATCCCCCTGATTCTATCTTAATTAATTTATACTATTGTTAAAACAAAAAACTTCCACCTGTAACCATCAATATATCATGGCATCATATTTAATTGAAATGAGAGAAGAAAATAAAAGCATTTATGGGAAGTATCAGACGCAGCAGTTCACAAGATGTGAAGGAATCTTGGAGCTAATGCTCCTAAGTGAGAAATAAAAGGGTCCTGCATGATCGTAGAAATAGAGATCTATCTGTTTTGTATCTGTTTACTGGTTGTTTAATTCTTCCCGATTTCTTACCTTGTAAGCTTCAGTTGGCTTCAGTTATCTTTGTTCTTGAGTCTGATAATATTGGTACCTGATTATGATGATATAGATAACAGAGAAATTTGTGATCACTTTTTTGGATGTCTGCGAGTCACTGTTGCCAACCATTTTTCCCTTCACTATATTATTTTTAAAATGTTCTTATATTCTATTTTTTGGTCAGGTTCTGATTTGCAGATACCAAAAGCAGCGACCTGGCGTGGAGAGTTCTGAAAGTGATGCAGGCCTTGTTGGTCATATTCATCTTAATGAGGTTGTTGAATTTCCTTTTGAATCAAATTTTTGTACTTGCATGAAGAGTGCAACAGCCAGAGGCCAAGCTGGTACCAAAGAGTGCAAATTGCATTAGAAATAGCCAGGGGACTCTTGTACTTGCATGAAGAGTGCAACAGCCAGATCATACACTCTGACATCTAGCCTCAAAATGTCCTTCTTGGTGACTCTTACTCAGCCAAAATCTCTGACTTTGGATTAGCAAAGCTTTTGAAGACAGACCAGATGCTAACTACTACTGCAATCAGAGGAACTAAAGAGTATGTTGCCCTGGAATGGTTCCGAAGCATGCCAATTACCTTCAAGGTGGATGTTTACAGCTATGGAATATTATTGCTAGAGCTCATATGCTTATGCTGCAGAAGGAGCTTTGACATAAAGGCTGAGAACAAGAACCAGATGGCACTGGTAGATTGGGCATTTGATTGCTTTAAGGAGAGGAAACTGAATATGCTGGTGGAAGATGATAAGGAGGCATTGGATGACATGAACAAGGTGAAGTATCTGATGATTGCTATAGGATCCTTCATTAAGACCAACCACGAAGCAAGTCTTACAGATGCTTGAAGGAGCTGTAGATGTTGAATGTCCACCAGATCCATACTCCTTTGCAAGTTCATTGTAAACCTTATTAAGGAATGCAAGGATTTTTGTGGTTATGTGTGATGTTTGTGTTTGCAGCAGTCATAAAATATTGTAGCTAAGGCAGTTTATTTGTTCATAAAGCTCTTGTAGTTAAGACAGTTTAATTTTGTATGATTTCCTTTGGGCTCTTTTCTTTTCTGTTTCATAAAATAAATATGAAGTAACAATATTCCTTTGGGTTCTTTTCTTTTCTGTTTCTTATAGGTGGGACTTTTATAAATTATTGGATGAAACTATTGCATATAATCATAATTCTATATTTTCTTAAGAAATAATAATTTCTATTATTATCACATTTGGCATTGCCTGGTAATATAAATTGACTTGAGATAATATTCAATTTTGGTTGTCTTAATAATATTGAGAATTATTGTAAAATTTGTGTAAAATTTTTTTCTGTCAACAAAAAAAAAAATTCTAGTGAAACAAATTATAAAAAAAATTGTAGAATTTTTTTTTTTTTGTTCGAAACAAACGGACCCTAAGGATAACCATAGAATTCCTCCACTTGAAGATTAAGGTTATGTTAATTGATTTGGGACCATTTGTCGCTCTGTTGCCCATCCAAACAATAAATTTTTCAGTTTTTGGATGCAATTTAAAACAGAGCATTCGTACTCGTTGTCTTTCTAGATGCCTTTCCAAAACAGAGCAAGCTAATAATAGTAGGGGCGATAGACAGGAAAAAAATTTGTCCATTTTTTTTTTTGTTTTAATTTTTGGCTTGGAAGAATTCAGGTTGATTTGCTTTATCAGCCAATGGGCCTTTACTTTGAAGAAAAAAAAAAAAAAAAAGCAATGATGAATAGTAGTGAGTGAGTATTGGAATTTAGAGGAAATGGGGTGAGGAATATGCGTTCCGTTGCGTTGCGTCAGTTACAGGATTTAAATTAAAAGTGCGTTGAAAAGAGTATAAGAGAAGACCAACCATTAGGAAACCAATTAACGAAGCTTAACAGTCCTAAGAAAATGGCGGGACCAATTGTACAAAACCTCCCAGCTCAAGACCCTTTTACCAAATATAGCATGCATTAGTATTCTTCTCTTTCTTCCTCTTTGTATCTATGTGTAATCTCTTTATGCGGCCTCTCAGCTTTTAGAATTGTCATTCTCTCTCTCTTTTATTAAAAACTCTCTGTATGTCTTTCCAATTCCCATGGAGATTGGGTTAACTCTACCATTCATGACCTTCTAATAATTTGTCTGTCTCTGATCAGTCTCAAAAATAATAATAAAAAGCTTTAATCTTGTCGTCCATGGGAAGCTGCATATCGACGCCAGGTAAAACATTCCCTCGGAAAAGGTTAAAGGAGGTGAGAAAGCCATCAACGCCGAGAAGCGAGGACCAGGAAGGCGAGCCGACAGCGAGAAAATCGGTGACAGGGAGAGGAGGAATCAGCGTGGTGGAGAAGCCGTCAGCGGGGAGCATATTTGACAAGTATCGTTTGGGGAAGGAATTGGGAAGAGGGGAGTTCGGGGTGACGCATCGATGCGTAGAGATAGAGAGTGGGAAGGCATTTGCGTGCAAGAGAATAGCCAAAACGAAGCTGAGAACAGAGATAGATGTTCAAGATGTGAGGAGAGAAGTACAGATCATGAGGCATTTGCCTAAACATCCCAATATTGTCACTTTTAGGGAGGCTTATGAGGATAAGGATGCTGTCTATCTTGTCATGGAGCTTTGTGAAGGTGGCGAGCTCTTTGATAGAATCGTCGCTAAAGGCCATTACACCGAGCGTGCTGCTGCCAATGTAACCAAGACAATTCTCCAGGTTTGCAAGGTGAGCCTATTTTTCTCTCTTTCTTTACGCACCCATTCAAAATCCTTTCTTCCTTCCTTTAATTCTTTTTGTGCTTATTTTCCTCCTTTTTCGATTAATTAGTGTTCATAAAAGGGTTAACATACAAGGAATAAAAGATGTCTCAGCAAAACATGCAAAATTGGGATGAAGAGGGAACAATGCAGAAAACAGACAACGCAAAAGTATTATATAATAATTGATTGTAAAGGAAAGAGCACCTCACGTTTATATGCATGCACAGACAGCAAAGGATAGCTCATAGAATTAATTGAATGTGATTGTGCAAAGCCCTTGAAAGTTATTATCTTTTTTATTTTTCTCTCATTTTTATAAACGATATTCTTACACATGCTGCAGGTCTGCCATGATCACGGGGTAATACATAGGGACTTAAAACCTGAGAATTTCTTATTTGCAGATGCAAGTGAGAATTCTCCACTAAAGACAATCGATTTTGGCCTTTCCACCTTCTATGAATATGGTACAGTCAGTCCCTTTAATGTACTTTAGTACCAATCTTAATATATGGCATTCTGTGCTTCACCAAAACATTGTTTTGGAGTTTCTTAAATACCTCATGGATAAAAATTAACCATAATCTTTACAACGTGAACACAGGCCAGAGATTTAGTGAAATTGTTGGAAGCCCCTATTACATGGCTCCAGAGGTCTTGAGACGTAACTATGGACCAGAAATTGATGTGTGGAGCACAGGCGTAATCCTTTATATTTTACTTTGTGGAGTTCCACCCTTTTGGGCAGGTAGGTAAAGGCTCCATTTTATTATTATTTATTATATATGTGACGGAAGTGAAGAGCAAGAAAATCAAGAGGGAAGTTGTTTGCTGAATTTTGTTTAACAGAGTTCCTTCTAATAATGGGATTTATAACTAGTACAGAAACTGAGGAAGGAATTGCACAGGCGATCATTCGGGGTAACTTAGATTTTCAAAGAGATCCTTGGCCAAAGGTTTCTGAGGAAGGAAAAGATCTAATTAAGAGTATGCTTGATCCAAATCCATACAGCCGGCTTACGGTTCAAGAAGTCCTTGGTATGTTATGTGCTCTAGATTTAAAATTAATCAACTTCAAAATTTGTGTGTTCGAGTTTGAGATTGATGAACAAAGATAATTGAAATGCATGTGCATGAAAATGAACTGATTATATTCCTACTTGGTGAAGGACACTCCTGGATACAAAATAAGGATCAGGGTCGGAATATTTCACTTGGAGACCACGTTGGAATGAGGATCAGGCAATTCTCCTTGATGAATAAGTTCAAGAAGAAAGTTCTTAGAGTAAGTTTTATAATTCCTATACATCAGTATTGCAACTTGCAAACTTGAAAAGTAGCTTAATTAAATTCAACTGCTACATCAGGTGGTGGCAGATAATCTACCAGATGAGCAAGTAGATGGAATCAGGCAGATGTTCCATATGATGGACACGGATAAAAATGGAAACTTGTCATTTGAAGAGCTCAAAGATGGCCTTTCTATGATTGGACACGCTCTTCCTGAATCTGATGTGCAGATGCTAATGGACGCTGTACGTTCTTTATATAACTTGTCTAGTTTCTGTTCTGTTCTTCTCTGCAAATGCCAAGTTAGGGTCACTCACAGGATTAAACACCTTTAAAGGCAGAGTTAACAAAACAAATTAAAAACCCAAATTGCTCTAGGTGGAAGTGCAAAGCTCAAAACTAAATAAGAAAAAAATATTCATTCAACTTTCTGTTATCGGAAAAATAAAGTGCCCCTTTTTCATGCCAAAAGGCAGATGTTGATGGAAACGGCACACTCAATTGTGAAGAGTTTATCACAATGAATGTTCATTTGAGAAAAATCGGCAGTGACGAGAATCTATCACAAGCTTTCCGGTACTTCGACAAGAATCAGAGTGGATATGTTGAGTTTGAGGAGTTGAGAGAGGCCTTGTTGGATGACAACTCCGTTCCCAATAATGACCAGGTCATCCAGGACATCCTATTTGATGTCGACTTGGATAAGGTAAAGGAAAAAACGTGCTAGTTCAACTTTTGATTTAATTTAGCCAAATGCTAACTTTATCATTCTTACATTTACTTGCTTTGTTTTGCTAAAGGACGGTCGAATCAGTTTTGAGGAGTTTAAGGCAATGATGAAGACAGGAGCAGATTGGAAAATGGCTTCCCGCCAGTATTCTAGGGCAATGCTAAATGCATTGAGCTTCAAGCTGTTCAAAGACAAATCCATTAAAGTTTAACTAAATTAGATTTGATGTGGAGGTAACCAAATATCTCAGTTCGTACCTCTCCGGGAAACGGTGACAAACTCAAATATGATGATGACAAGCTGCAAATCACTATTACTCTCCAGTGACATGCTATATAATACTTTGACTTGTGTACAGTGGGTTCTTTTCACTCGGGAGTAAATGAAAACCGCACTTTTTGGGGAGAATGTAAGGAGTTCTAGTCTTATTGTGATCTTTGTTAGCTTCCATTTTATTCTTTAATTTATCTGATTGGATATTGACATTGGTCCAGAAAATGGGATTCTACGAACTTAAGGGAGGATTAGTGACAGTTTACTTACTAAAAAGATGGTTTCTCGGTTCATCTCTTATCATTGTTAGACTTCTACTGGTATAAATTATCATGAAGTATCCAGAGAGTGAGAGAGTGAGTGGAAAGTAGTGAACAAATTGCTGCTGTTTTGAGTTTGAGGACCCTCCTGGCGTAGCATTGCTCTTGGTTTTTGTGGGTTTTAGTGCTTTTCGTTTGTATTCCAAAATGGTGACCACAAAACTCATAGCCCTCCTACTCCACAACCCTACAGTAAGCAAAGTTGGGGAAGGGAGGAAATACAACCTCAGGTCCTTTTGGGAAGCAATGAGGGATACGGTTACAATACTTTTGCATTCTTGTTTGTTTTAATTCTTGGAACCGATCGATATAGCATTTTTCTGTATTCTTACGTTCCAATATAAGTCCATCAGATTCATTTTAAGCAACTTAACCATGAACAATTTCAAACCAACGCTAGTCGCTCGCAAACGCAATTGTTAGAATGAAATATCAATACCATATTCTCCGTAATAGTATAACGTTGTTGTTTATTTTGTTTTTCACACGAGAGCAAATGGTATAACGTCTTAGTCCCTTATTCATCTTGACTTAATTCAAACGCAACCTTATTACACTCGACTGTGGAAGTTAATATCTTACAGAAGCTGCAGATAGATTTACTGAAAGAAACCGGACACAAACAAGCACATTTGTGTTCAACTCCAGCATGTGTAATATATGATATTCAGTTACAAAAGCCTGTTGCAGACAACACTATATACATCAAATTGGGTTGTATTCAATAGGAGTGCAAGGAGAATAACCTTTCTTCCGTGACTTACCCCCTTCATCCGGTTCACATATTAAATAGCCTCAAAAAAAGGAGCCAGTATATATTTAGACATAGAAGAGTCACTCCTTTTTAGCTTCTACTGCATTGGCCTTGGGCAACGTTGAGGTGTTTTCTAATGAAGGACAAACTTTCACCGACGCTGTTGCTGGCACATCGTGCACGTGGTTGCAGATTTGGCATTAGCATAGGTACAATGTTCACAAGACCAATAATTATCATCAGTCATTCTGTTGGAACTGCTGCTTCGGGTAGTTCCCTTTCCTCTTCCTCCTCTTCCCTTGCTGCTGCCTGCAGCATTTTTTGAGGTTGTAGCTTTGCTGGAAGCTGCCCCATTGCAATCCACATCAGCTAAACCATTCTCTAACGCCCTGACCAAATTCTCGAAGTAGTTCCTAGTCACACTGCCAAAACAGATGGATTAACAGACCAAATAAGGTCAATGCCCTTCAATTTCAACAAGACAGCTTGAAAAGACAAAAATCAAAAGGGAAGGAGACCCTTTATGATGCACAATTAAATAGAACTACATGCATATTCAAACCAATATTGGAAGTAAATACTTAGCAAACTAGGAAGTAATAATACCTGGTCAATCCAGCTAGCTTCGTGCGAAAGTCGTTGAATTCTTTAGATGGGCCGTCAGCATTGAGGTACTGCTGTAATTCCTTTTCAGCACATTGATGAAGTCTCTCCAAACCTGATTCTGCCTCACCTGGAAAAGCAAGAGGAAATAAAAGGAGTGTTATTTGTGGGGGAATCACAACAAACACAATACAGTTCTAACAAAATTCAAGTTAATATGTTTGACCTTGCAAGTACTCAAAGAATTGTTTCTTAGCATGCTCATGCTCCGGTAAATAGTACCCATAAGCATATGTCCACTTCAGAACACGCCTGCATTCAACTATCTGCAAAAATCAACAGAGATTAGGAAATCTTTTGTTTCAATATGAAATATATATCAAGCAATTGCAGATGCTGCCACACAATATACCTACAGCTATATAAAAACCAATAGAAAAAAATATTAACAACTGCCAAAAGCAAAGATGGTCAAGTGAATGCATTAAGGAAACAGTTCAAGAAATAGGCCACTTTGAAGGGGCCAAGGAATCTTCAAAAAACTGTCTACTCTCACAAAATATGAACATACATACATAACACACACACACACACATATAGATATAAAACATAAAGCTGAAAATTTTACAACTCAATATCTGATGAAGCTATAAAATATTCATTTACCTGTAGCCAGGCCTCAGTTATGAACTTAAGCTGTGACTCAGGTTGGCACTGTGTGTCACTAAGCTTCTCAATCTGGGAAAAACAAAGGATTTACAAGTGTCATCATATGATCCCCAGCAGCATTAATAAGAAGTGATAAAATACTACAGCAGTTAGCATAAGACATGCATCTTCAAAAAATTTCTTTAGGGCTTCTGAAGTATCCAACAGCAAAAAGTATAAAATGTACATTTACATATGGAGAGAACAATAAATTTTCATAGTTTATAATTTTGAAGATCTTGAATACAACCAAAAAGAAAATCGGATACACATGAAACCATCGGGTTCCAAGGCCCAGTTATATATTACCGCATACCGACTGAGGCTTCAAGGTTTAGGGTTAAACATGCTTCCAAAAATCAATCAGATGAAACATGTAGAGAGAAAAATTTCCAGCTGTCACATTTATGACAAAGCTATGATATTAAAATTAAATTCAGAATGCAGCAGGTGTATAACTTACATGCACAGTCTGCATCTGATGTAGATCTGCAAGAGCTTTTTGCCTCGACTGCCAGACAAGAAAAAATAGATTGCAAACATTACATCAATAAAGAATATCCTCACATATGGAATAATATAAAAATTGAATATTCAAGACAAACAGATGCAGGAATCAAATACACCCATAAAAAGTTTGACAAACAGAATTAGCTAAATATAAACATGTAGATAGAAAAATAAATTTTGGAAATTGTCAAGGAAGATAAATTCATAAGCCATATCACGATTCTGAACTGAATAAGTTGGAGAGGTTCATACAGATTGATTACTGGCCCATCGCTCATAATAATGAGTGTATCTCTCCAAGGAATTCTTTGCCATTTCTCTTCTTCTTTCAGCCTCATCGTACTGCATGCAATAATATGAAAAAAGTTCATAAGCAAATATCATTATCCAAATAGATGTGCCGGGAACAGTAAGCTAATTGTAGCCTAAAACCTGGTTCAAGAAACAGAAAGTGAGTACTTCTATGTCCCTTACCACTCCTTCTTGTTTAGCAGCCTCATAACGATTGCAAGCATAGAAACCACCAGTCCTTTCACCATGGTCTGACCATGCACCAAGGCATAACCTATGTGTGCATAAAATATACTAAGGTCAGCTAATATTTGTATAACCTCAAAAAGTTTGAAAATAAAGAGATGTAAGGCGAAAGTGGAGATTTAGCATTATTCATCCCCTAGAAATAAAATCAATGGCCATAACACTGAACTTCTAACAACAACAATAATTTCTAATGTATAAGGAATAAAAGGTAAGCTGAAAGCCTGCTAGATAAGTTTGTTAAATGAAAGCATACCAGCAAAATTCAAATTTACAAGGTGGAGTACAAGTCATGTGCATGCAACCCTGGTTTTTTTCGATTGGTCGCTTGCACTTGGGACATGGCTTTGAGTTAGCAAGTATCCTGAAAGTCATTAAATTAAATTAACAGTTAGTGCAGGCCCTCAAGTTTTCAACCACAAAAACCAAAAAGAAAATCATATCATCATAAATAGTTGCCAACAACAAAAGATGAGGACTCCTTAACCTTGAGTGTTTAGGAAAGTGTAAAACAAGACAGCAATTCAAGGATCATTCATATATGGATATAAGAACTCATCAGGTAAAATTTTGAAGAAAGTCAAAACATAAACCATAGTTCTGTTGTTTTATTTCTTTTGTTCCTTCATAAGTATTCCTACTTCAGTGTCAAGTTTGGGAAAAAGAAAAAAGAAAAACTCTAATTCTTCAACCCTCTAAATATTCCTACTTCAGTGTCTATTTTCAACATCGAATCTCTGCACTAACATGAATACCACATCATTCAAACTATATATGTAAATCTGTTAGACCAAACACTCCCATTATGCTCCACTTTCCATGTCACACAAATTTAAAAGCACTCAATTGACTTCACAAACCATTAAGGATGGTTTCTTGGTTGCCAAGAGTATCCTTCATCTAGGACCACAAAAATTTCTTTTCTTAGAAAACCAAGACAAACATCCACTCCATCGACCACCTTTCTTGTTATCCTGATATGGTCCCAAAGGAGATCCCACTGGAATTACCATATCATCAACTTAAAACAACAAAGAAAACAGTATATACATACATAGATGCAAACAAACTCAAACTCAAACTCATACATACAACAATGAAAATAATAAGAAAAGTGACATAGCCACTGAATATTAACAAAAGCCCCAGGCAACTCTTTTCAAAGAGATAATGCAGAGATCACATAGACAGAAATATCTATAGAAATTAAAATATTTTAAAACGGACAACTATGAACAGGCAGAAAACATACAGGCAACAATATATCCCAATGATGAATCAAGGAATACAATTGCATCCAAGATGCCATAATATATTCCTTACCAGTTCATGTTTTCAGATTCTGCACTGTTCTTCAAAATCCACTTAGCCACAGTGCCACAGTCCACTGGACGGTGAGCCTCCTCAGTGCACTTTAGATCCAAAGAAGCATTCAGCATACAAACAAGAATATCCCAAAAAATAATACTTTGATTATCTAAAACAACCCAGGTGCAACTTACATTCCAGCAAAAGCTATGTGAACAGAAGCATGAAACATCATAATTTCCACTGCCAGCATCAAAAGTTACAGCATACTCACAACCTGGAGCAGGACACCACTTGGTCTACACAAAGTAAAGGAAGCAGAACAAATAACATCATTATAACAATGACAGAGAAAAAGAGATCAGAAATATTATTCCATCTACCACTAAAACTGTAATGATCGAAAAAGGTAGAGTAGGTTATCACAAATGACAAGTTGACAACTAATGAAGCATCAATCACATAACTTGGGAATTAGATTCCCGTTTAGCCGTGAGCTTATAAAAGAGGCTCAAAATCAAATGAACATCATGGAAAAGAACTATAACTCGAACTATCAGTTGACAGTACAAAGAAAGAATAAATGTTCCTTTTACTATCATTATCAACGTCAAGATTTAATATCTACTACATACCTTCTTATTGTCTTCAACATAAGACCGAAGAAGGTAACGGGCATACTTCTCCTTATCCTCATCTGATGCTAATAGATTAATCATATCTTGACCAACAGCAGCACCACAAGCAGGATCAGGACATCTCAGCATCAAACATCCAGGACCATCATTAATGGATGTGCTAATATAACCTAGCATGTCAAAAGGTAAGTAAGGACATGACATGACAGAAAAAGAAAAACCAAACATAAAAATACTACATCATAACATCTGGACAATGAGATGAAACAGTTTTCCAGAACTAAGTCACATAACTTAATAGCTACAAATTATTATTATTATTTTTTAAAAAGAAGAAGAGATAAATATAGAAAATCTTCCAGGGAAGACTAACATGAATCTTTTCAGAATGACATCCAGACTATGTCAGGTCATGAAAGAACAGAGAGATAGCATAAGAGATATACCTCCCCAGCATGAAATACAATACGGATGACCACAAGCAGTAGATTCGATCCGTGGACAAGGATAACTTTCAAAACAGATACCGCATGTCAGCTGACCACAGGAACAAACAGTGAATTAAAAATTTAAAATGGAGCCCAAGCAGCAGATGAAGAAAATGTAACAGCAATATTGACATTTAACACCCAAATATCCATGTCTGACCTCTCTAGCATTAGGAAACTGCACAATTGGCTTCTCCAACAAGCCAACTGTTTTTCTGACTCGATCTTCTTCAGCAAACCATGCATCATGCACTTTACTGACGCTCCTGCAACACAAACTTCTTTAATGCTTGAGGATACAAGAAACAACCAAAACCTTGCACATATCATAAAATGCAGCACTAAATAAATACAAGAAGCCTTAAACTCTAATGACTATACCATTAGGACACACAAATGTGAGATAACATACTACACAATACAATGATAAAAAAGTGATGAGTTTACCAATTGTAGTGACGAAGTAAGATGCTCGCAGCAACCCGAGATATGGAAAGAACTGTTGCTACTCTAGTGATATCATCTTCCTGCCTTTGCTGGATATCTGACTCCTTCAAGATGGTAAAGTTTTGCTGAAAACCAGAGAAGGAGCACGAATTAGGAGAAAATATGATAGTAGGAAAACCAAGAAATAGGCTAAACCATAGGTCTTGAACAGAAATTCCTGCACTTTTTGTTCATCTTTACCATTTAAACCAACCTCCTCTCCGAATATCAACTAGTTTCAGAAATTATAACACCTATCAAGCTCAGTTTAGCATAAATTTTGTCCTGCCACCACTCAAAACTATAAAAGCGCAAGAGAAATGAACTTCGGTACCATCCAAGTGAAAATCACTCAAAGCTTCAAACTTGCTTCTTCCTACCACAATTCTTGAGTCAAGCAATTAACTTTCCTTTTGTTAGTAGAAAAGGAAGTAAATTGCAGCTGAACATTACATTCGTTTATAAGGGAATAGCCAGAGAAGAAAGAAAAATCGAAAATTAGACTGACCTCAGGGCGACGAGATTCAATCCTATCGGAATCATCAGCATCATCAAAGTAATCATCTGGCTCATCATCGTAGTCGCTGTAGTAATCCATGGGAGCATCCTCGGTCTCACCGCTGTAGAAATCGTCATCAAGGGACTCAATATCGTTGGCGTCGTGCATATCATCCTCGGAGTCCATGGCGCGAACCCTAGAAGGGAATTGATAGAACTTTAGGAGCGATCGATGGTAAGACGGTGGGGATAAGTAGCAGGTGAGAGAAAATGGAAGGGTTGAGTTAATTTAGGGCAAAAGGGATTAGAAATCGGAGCGAAGAGTCAGAAAAGGAAGTGAATTGCTTTATGGTATGGGTTCGATTTTTCCTTGTCATATAACTCGTAACCAAGGGTTTGGAACTTGGAAGAATATTTATGTTTATGTTATATATATATATATATATATGCTTAATATTTACAGAGGAGAGGAGTCTGTCCCTGCTGCAGCAGCAAGAGGGTTTAATACGCTACGCAGGGTCGATGGATAGATAGAAGGGGCAGCAAAAGGAACAAAAGAAAGGAAAAAAGTCACAGTGGTTTCAGCCTGGGTGGGCATTGGGATGGAACTGCCAAACCCACACGTCACAGGACTTTAATAACAAAGAAATCACTGCAATTGCAAGTAAGCTGCGCTTTTGGCCTACTCCTAAAACAAACTCCATCGTCTTTTTACTGAGGGTTAATAAAAATAAATAAATAAAATTATCATTTTAGTGATCTTTTTATCAATTAAATCTAAATAATAATGAAAATTTCAATTGATACAGACAAAAAATTAAAACTTTAGATTTTTTTAAAGAACTCTTCAAATAAAGAAAGAATTTCCTTCAAACAGAAGGAAACTGCTAAATATGCCCCTAAAATTTACATCGAATTTTTTCACTGAACTGAGTCTTGTTGTCTTCGTCATGATTCCATGTCCACTTTTATAACCCGCCTGACTTGGTGATCAATGATGGGGAGAATGCAAGTTTATTACTGGACCAAAATTTGTATCATCGCTATGTATAGTAGACGTTAAAGACAATGTTATTGCTATTATACATAATAGTTTATCTCTATCGAAAAGTATACATTATAATATGTGTGTATATTTTTATATAAATAAGTACATAGAATAGAGTTAGTGAGTATTTTTATAAAAATATTTATAATTAAGTGAAGTTAAATGGATGAAATTGCAATAATGCATGTGATGCCTAGATGGAGAACAAAAGGCACCACTTGGAGATTCGAAATTCCTTAGATTCAAAAATTGTCAACTTGTTCAGTTATTACTTTGTGGTGGTATTTTGAAAAATGCCATATAATGACATAAATCACTTTTTTTTTTGGACTAAAACTAAATCACACGTTTTATTTGCTACCATGAACTATTAAGGCATGCTTGTAAAAATTAATGATACCATTTTATAGAAAAATGAAGATATATATATATCAATATAATTTGTTAATCAAAATTTAAGGAAATTTATATGCCAATCATTATTCTAATGATACATATATAAGTGAAAAAAAATAATTCGGGAATTATGTTCTCATAATGTGTGGCGATTATGCATGCTGGATGCATGAAAAATAATTGAGAAAGGTCTTCTGATATGTATATGGCTTAACAAGCAGAAAAAACTATTATTGCTACATGTTGAGTTCTATTTATTGAATGCAATAGCCTATGTTATTTTCTTATAACGCTAGTTGTAATTTGATTGGTGAGATATAACAATCTTACATTTTCTTGAGCTTGTGATTTTTAAGTGACATTTGGTTCGTTTCTTGTTCACAAAAAGTACATTCTTTATTCATGGTCTTTGAGATGTTGTCCACATAAATATTTTTTTTGTATAAATTCTGGTGTTCTAATGAAATGATATTATCACGTCAGTTTTATAATTGTGTTGTGATATTTGCGAACCAACAATTTAATTATGATAGTTTGATTGTTAGTATTGATGCTAGCTACTACATGTAGCAGAATCACACTGAGGAATAAGAGAAAAACCCACAGCTTGGAGAATATTAGAATGATACATGATTTGGTTGCACTGACGAGGAAAATTGTGAACTTTGAGACTTGAGAATTCCATAAAAAGAAACCTATGTTCATGATCTCCACATGTGCATAGATATGATATTGGTGGAGTTATCACAATGTGGAACGAAGTGTGAATAAACCCAAATAGATAAGTATCAAAATAAACCTCTATTAGGTGTTCCTCCGCAAGATCTTCTGCAGCTATGAAACACATATATGATAGAATAATCTTAAACAGTTTAAAAATCGAATTTTTTTTATCAAATTGGATGATTTTGGGGTCCAAGTTGAGCAATTGCGTAACCTTGATTGATGCGAGAGTTGACGTGAAGCAGGGCATCAACGTTTTGGGTTATCTGGAAGCTATAGATAGCTAAAGTCGAAGAATATGTTTTGCTGGTTGGGTGTTTGATAAAATGTTTCAGATACATGTCGCGTTCCTGTGAGTGATCCGTGGGTGTTAAAATGCAATTTGCTGTATGTTGTTTCAATTGGAAGGATAAAGAATGGAGAGATTGATTCTGTAACCTTCTCTCTCTCTGCATATTAATATTATTTTCTACCATTCATCTTATCGCAATTCGTGACCAAACTTCGAAATCAGTATTCTAGTCTGTCATACCATAAATTGATGTAGAATGACGCTATTCAAACTTGAAATTCGGTATCTTACCAAATACATCTGTGGTGGTCCTTCAGTTAAGCCCAAAACAAATAGGTCCAATACCTGATGACCCGACACTACAAGACCCGGTTGGTTGAATGTCCCCTGACCTGCTAGATCATGGTTTATGTTTCTTATAAATAGCCCCATCCGTATAGGTAACTGGACCTTTTTGAACTCTCACTCATAATTAATATCACTAAGCTCGGACTGAACTAATTTGATTTTCGGAGCCCGAAAATACAAACCCAGCCCGGTTTCTCTATTTCAGGTTAGCTTGGACTAGACTGACCTAAGAGATTCTTGATCTCTATGACATACACCGACCTTAAACTTAGGTTTCGTCAACATCATTGCCGTGCGTCAAGGGCATTCTATAGGTACATGGTACACTTTCAAAACATGTCAGCTCAGCTCATCATGTAAGTTGAAATGTTGAATATTCCTCCAGTTTACATAGATTTTTCCAGTTGATCAGGTAAGCTCATATTTCTCCTTTCCTTGATGCTTTGCTTTCTCAGCCTTCTTTTTCTTTCCTTTTGTTCCCGCCACAGCTCTTTGCTTTTATTGTTCTAAAAGTTTATCAAATCAAAGACTTGAAGAATGGGATTATTATATATTCGATGGAGCCAATTGATATCTGGGTTTTTATCCTTAGACTTTAACTTGTTATGACTTTCAAAAGCCAAACAGGCATGCTGCATTATCTACGCCATATTAATATGTTGGTGACTCGCTCATGAAATTGATTTCCAAAGATATGTGGATGTACCTACTTTAACGGACATTTTGATTTTTCTCACTTTGCTTGTTGCCACTTGCCATGATAACAAATTAGAGACGACTTCAAAGAAAATGTGAAAGAGTGAAGGATCATGTTAAGTTATATGAGATAGATAAGTAGATATCAGGCCATGAGCACGAGCTGTAGCATAAGGTGTAAATCAATTTACGTAGCAAAATGTCTGAGGAAATTAAATTTGTCAAACGAGAAAAGAGGCCTCATCTCATCTTTAACAATAACAAGTTCGCTTGTGAATGTGAATGTGATGCCTTGTTTTGTATTGTATTTGTAACCCACCCAGCCTGGAATGGGGCAACTGTCATTATCAATATTGTGTTGTGTCAATGTTTGCTTTCATCCACTAGTAGTCGCATTAAATAGTACCACTACTTTTATGCGGTCTTGTTATCATGATCAACTTAATTGGCGTGACTACGTATTAACCAAAAAGTGAATTTTTTTAAGTTACTTCCTGTGAGAATATAAAAACGAGCAGAAAAGTTAACTGGTGATGCACACCCAATATGGTGTGTGTTGTGCAGGTTCCGATTAGAACCAATATTTGGATTCTATCTATTAAAATTTCAGAGAGGAATAGCAACGGTGCCAACTCTTTCATACTTCATACTCTAATTATTCAGAGACAATCTAATAAACTGTACTCTTTGTTAATATGAATATGTCACGTTATTATCCCTTGATCAATTATTTGTTGAAATACCTTCAAGGGATAGCATTTATTAGTAATAGATATTCTAGGTAAATTAGTTGAGTGGATGAAGATAGCAACAAATTGAGTCAACTTTTTCTACCAAAAAAAATAAAAATTGAGTCAACCTTATGTGAAGTACTTTTTCTATGTTATTACTCAATGTACCGTGTGTTAAGACACATAACCCTAATATGTTTATAGTTTCATACATTTATATAAATAATTTACTGAGATTATTTTTAAGATCTATAAATTATATATTAAAACCTAAAATCATAATCAAAATTACTAAAAAAAACTTTATGTGAAGTATTCTCCTTTTTTTTTTTTCATTAAAGATATTATTGCATTTCGCATCCCAAACCATTCCTCAACCTACACCCTCCCCGGGGTTCTACTACTATAATTTTAAGAACATATATGATATATGAGTGGAGCAACATTTCATATGTTGGCAGGAAAGTGGAATTTGTTTAAAAGAAGTTATCTACAAGATTTTCCACTCTGCACATCCTTTTTTGTGCAAATAATTTTGATAAGAAGACTATATAATAATGTTTGTACATGATGGCTCACGAGCTATGAGGAAGAGAATGTCTCATTTTCAACGATTTATAGTTTTGGGTCTTGTTATTGGGAGACAGATGCCATGCGTTATGCTTTCCGAGCTGACATTTAGCTTCAGAGATTCACCATAGTATATAAGAGCTCCAAGGTAGACACAGCTCACAGTTTAATCTAGACAATTACCACATTGACCCTGGTGTTTTAATTTTTTCACACTTACACAGACAGGTACACCTCAGTGGCTCAGTGCATAGAGTCACAGACTAGAGAGCCAATCGACAAATATCTATTCACGCTTCTTTGGTTCTCTCTCTATCCCTACTTCGCCTCCCTCTGTTTCATTTGGCCGGTTGTTCGTAGAAGCCACACTGTTGAAACTCATATCCCCAATCCTTAATCCATTAAATCTCAATGTTTCATCATCTGGGTATCCGGCATATCTTCTTTAGATCATAGTTTTTCCCTTTCAGAATTTTATATTTTTGCTTTTACTGTGCGAATCTACTGACTTGGGAATAGCTATTTGGGTCTTGCTTATTCTAGAGTTCTTCTTTTTGAGCGCTTTAGCAGATTCCATCTCTTGAGAGTCATGCTAGAGATACCAACAAGTTATCCTCATTCCTGGTTAGTATTATTTTTCTTTCTTCTTTTTCACTGAATTTCAATTAGAATATGCATTTTCATTTGTCATGTTTTGTTATTACTTTTGACATTTATGGGTTTTGAATATTAAAGGTAATCTTATTGATTTGGATTATTGTAATTTCTTTTCTACTACCAGTGTTGCTTGCTTATTACTTTGATTGTTTGTTTTGGATCTTTTGCAGATTCTATTCTGTTCATGTTTTCTCAATTCATTACTTTTCAATATATCATCAATTCCTGCTCCTTTTTTTTTTTTTCCCCTCCTTCTCCTGTGTGCCCTAATCTTTATTTTGCAAGTACTGGATTTTAAGTTTCGGCAAGATACCTGTCACTAAGCTTGCAGCTATAATACAAAGTAATATAATTTTTTTTTGGGGGGTTATATCTCTTGAAATTAAGATTTGAAGTTGGATTTACTGGACTTATGATTTGATGTTTCAAAAGAAAGGGCGCACAAATTGGGTTGGGAGACAATATTCTCTTTTTTGCCTTCTTTTGCCCAGAAAAGAGTTACGGTCATACGGATAATATTGTTTGGTATCAGATTTTCATTTTTCAATCCTCCAAATGGGGGCTCCTAGGATTTTTCATACTAGATTGTTAATGTTACTGGCCTTATTGGGATCTGCTGTTGGTTTCTTCTAACTTGTAGTGATGTACTATATCCTGACGCAGACCAGTTCTCTTGTTGATGCATGTTGGATTGAACAATTTTTATTTTTATTTTTTGAAATATTACTTGGCTCTCTACTCCTAACGAGGCTATTACAAACTGTTTATTTAAAAGTTATGATGCATATTTTTGAGAAACCTCTACTATCTTTGTTGAACATCTTTTTATGTGCCTTTTTCTTGGCAGATATACTTGTTTGCATGAACGCATCTTTTCTGGGGGTTTTTAGATCATGGGTAGAGGTAGAGGAAAAGGAAAAAAGCTAACTGTTACCAATCATGAGGATCCTGGAAGTGGTGAGGATGAAAAGGTTCCCACACAGAAGAGAAGGGGAAGGCCACAAAAACCACTAAAGGATGACTTTGACGAAGAAGAAGTTGAAAAAATAGAAGAAGATGACAGTGATAATGTTAAGAATGGACTCTCTAGTAAAGAGATGAAAAGTCCCACTGTGACAGAGCATGGAAGGAAGAGGAAACGAAATTCACAGGTAAAAGAGAAACTAGAGTCAGTTGAGGAGGAAAATGGTGTTGGAAACCGATCAAGCACTGATGACTTGACAAAGTCCAATGGATTTCGGCATAATGGAAGCAGGCGTAAAAGCAAGCCTCGTCGAGCTGCTGAAGCAGGAGTGCAGTGCAAGTAAGACTATGGCAGGCTCTGCACTGGCTTTCTTCCTTTTCATGTTGCCAGATAAATTATGAGATAGGAAGTGAGACCTAGTAATCACTGATTTCTTTGTTTTATTTTTTATTTGTTTTGCTTCTTTCTTCATATTTTTCCTTTTCTTTATTTTTGGGGAGGGGCGTTGAGGGGATTCCATCTGGTGATTCCCCCTTCATTAATTCCTTTTTGATTTAGAGTATGAATTTGAGAATTTATTCTGCTGGTTGTAGTTCTCGATAATGCTATCACACTTTTGAATTTATTTCTGTTTCACTTTTAGTTTTAGTTTAGTTTTTATGCTTATATTCAAGAATGATAGAAGAGGGATTTACACCCTGTAACATGCAATTTTCAGTTATGACTGAGCCTCCTATGCTCCTTCTCCTAATTGAGGTTATGGCCAAGGGGAAGAGAAACAAAGTATTGACTTTGCTTCTTTCTAATGAAACATTTGGTGACAGTGAACTAAACTAGAATTACTCTCATGTGATAGACCATTGTTTCATTTGTTTGTATGTATAATTCATCTCCATTATGTGGTGACAAGATTTTTATGTCTGGGCTTTTCCTCTTTGGTGCTTGGCACCTTATACAGATGTCACTAGATAGTATGCAAAGAAAACAAGCTTTATCATACTCGTTTATTGATGGTTTTCTGACTTTATTCAAATTAAAGGTCCTTCTATTCTTGTATACTCAGTTTTCTTCAAAGTCTTGTTGAATGTGCAAAGGAAAATAAAAGGACACTTTTCATGAGTCTGGATATAAAAATCTTCTTCTTCTTCTTTCGGATGAAGCATAAGCACCTTGAATGGCTCTATTGAAGGTTTTACACTGGGGGTTCCCAACAAGCATGTATGACAGACAATGAATCAAAAGTGTTGTTTTGTAAATTGCTTGACTTGGTATTTAGTAAGTTTCTTCATGCTAGCTTGATTCGGCTTTCTAATTAGCTATTTAGTCAACTTAAGAGGATCTAAAGTTTGCCGCATTGATGTTATTGTTCTAATTTGTCCGTCATCTGATCTAATGAAAATTGGGTTCTCATTTGCAGGAACCGTGTTTTGATAATACTTATGTTAGATGTGTATGACAGTTATATGAGATTTGGATTTTGTTTTTGCATGCAGACTACATAATATTTTGCCAGATTTAATTGAAAGATTTTGAATTGGAATATATACTTGGATTTTATTTTTTAGGCGTATTTGTAACTTGCAAAGTTTAGGGTATGTTTGGTTGTACAAATGAGAGTGGGTAATCTTTTAATGGAGTAACCATTACTCTCTATGTGAGTAGGTTAATGTTTACACCCTCATTAACCTCCTTAAATGTTACTCCATTAAAATTTTCCCTCTTAATTATATCAAATGTACCTTCATTCTTACTTGATAGTCTTGAGCCTTACTGAATTGATTGGAGTTATGGTTTCTATTGCATTATTTCTTGTTAAAAAGGGGTAAAGATTTAGAAAGTCAGATGCATTCAGAATAATTAATAGTAGTTTCAAGGAAAAAAGAACGTAGGATTTTTTTCATTTTAAGGTTCTCTCAATGAGTTCATTATAAGGTTGCTTTTGCATTGTTGAGTGAAAGGCATGGGCAGTTGGTTAAAACTGCACAAATTTTCATTTGTCATGATCTTTGGATAATTGCTCCCTATGAGCCCTGCATGTTTGTGTTTATGATAAGAATTTTATTTTCAAGTTCTTATATATGTTGTTATTTAATAACTCTAGCATCTAGATAACGCATATTAGTGTTTCTGAGACTGGTAAATATAATATTCTGGATTGGTTCAGCTTTGACTGTGTTTCTGTTACACGAGTTGGAATAGTAAGGTAGCAATTCTGCATCCTTAATTGCATGTGAAATGAAGCGAGGCAGAGGCCATGCCGTTGATGCATGTGACACTGATCACTGGTCAGGTGCTAGGCAAAGTGAGGACTGAGGTGTGTAATACGCTCAGCTACGACTATCAGCAAGAGATTGAATAGGAAATGATCAAATGGCACGCACGTCTTTGAGGGTATTTTTTTTTACTAAATAATCAATCACGTTTTTGAGTCAAAATTGCTGATATTCGGTGTATAGGAGTTGGGCGGTAGAAAAGGCTGTTAGGCTCAAGAGGCCCAAATTGTCTTACAGCCAATAAAGACAATTTGAATTTTAGCCCAAAATAAAATCAATAAGAGCCTATAACAAAGAACGTGGTCTACAAAGAGGTATTTCATAAGATCAACCAAAGAGGTATCTAATGAATCTAAAGCACTGCAAATTCTAAAGATATGTATATATTGTGGGGTTGTATTTAGTTATTTATTTACTGTTCCTGTAAATTATTTTCAAGCACACAAGGAAGTGGTAATCCCTTAGCAGATAATCATATATGTAGCAATTCAAATCAAGTACCAAAGACTATTTCACCAATATGATATCACATTTTCAAATTATTATATTATAAGAAATCCTGTAAATAAGAACTGATCACTAACTTTATTTTGTGTTGCTCACATCCCACCCGGCCGCGCATCGCGTGGGGCAATATACTAGTAACAAACTAAAAGCAATATGCTCATTTATTTGAGCTGAAAAGAAAACCAATTAATTAAGTTCAGGTTGTAGTCTGTGAGACTGCGACCCAGACATTTAAAGTTGACCCAACAAGAACAAGGGAATAAAAAATAAACATATACATTATAATACATAGACATCTGAATTTCCCTGACCTTTTCAGATGTTGGTTAGTAAGGGGAAAATGCACAAGTTGGTGGTGATGATGAACAGGTTATCATCATGGATTTTACCAAGAAGATAAAGGCCTCTTCAATTATACATGGAGAAATGAACACTGGGTTCCCTTTAAACTTCAAAGATAAGGTTCTAGATTCAGCGTTGTATTCTTTTTCAAGAAATGTCCTATGAGATAGGTTCGTTAAAGTTAAAGCCAATTTACCTTAGACTTTGAGTTTATGCTATATATTACACTTTTGCTTCAAACACACACACACACATATACATATATATATATATATATATATATATATATATTATTTTATTTTTTCTAAATTCAACCTTGTAAAAATTGGGTCTAATTTTGGGCGAAATTGTTAAACGACTAATGTCTGGTGCTAATAATAACACACCATTAAATTGAATGATATAAAATTGACATAGTCTTATCTCTTAGACCAGTGTCAATTGATCCTAACTCTTGGGACTCGGGGAATGTTGTGTCTTTCTGTTTTCGTATACACCTTGACCATCAATTGAAATGGCTCTCTTAGTGTATTCCTATATAAATAGAGGCCCAGGTGAAATGAGCCAGGGTGGCATTGTGATAAGTAATGGTATTCAAGGGATTTGTGTCGCTCATGCTAATGCTGGGCCTTTTGGCTCTTGTTCTTCTTAGCTCACCGGTTACGGTTGTGGAATCCGTTTCTACCATTCTTGACATTTCGTCTCTCGATCGGAGCAGCTTTCCCAATGGCTTCATTTTTGGGGCCGCATCCTCAGCTTACCAGGTATGACTATCACTATAACTCTTGTAATTACTAATTACATTGAAGAATTTAAGAGCGCAAGCGCAACCCCCAAATTGTTTTATTTTATTTGTTATTCTAGTACGAAGGTGCAGCAAATGCAGATGGTAGAGGACCAAGTATATGGGATACCTTCTGCCATAAACATCCAGGTCTCTCTTTCTTTTCTCTCTCTAACATGCATCTACTTATTAATTAAGTAAATCCGAAAAATGGTTTTTTATTTTCTTCCTTTTTGATAGGTAAAATCAAATAAGCAAATGCTACTAGTATGAAAGCCTTTCATGTGTATACTTTACATTTATTTTTTGGTGGATTGACTTGCAGAAAAAATAAAGGATGGAAACAACGGAGATGTAGCGGTTGATGCATATCATCGGTATAAGGTATGATTCAAATTCAAATTAGTTATAGGATCAATCAAACTCAAAAATTGACTTTTCCTTATCATTGAATGTGATTTGCGATTTGACAGAAAACTTGTTCTAAACTCTGCACATGGATAAGATAAATGGGAAAGAAAGTATAGACTTCTTTACAATATTCTTAACTCTATAATATAATGATCCACTTCACTTCATGTTACAGGAAGATGTTAAAATCATGAAGCATTTGAATATGGATGCTTACAGATTCTCCATCTCTTGGTCTAGAATACTACCAAGTAAGTCAAACTAATGTTGAATTTCTATTCTTGTGAGTATTTCCAAGTTGAATGCATGTGGTACTATGTCAACCATTTGAATAAACTATGTGCAGAAGGAAAGCTAAGTGGAGGTGTAAACCAAGAAGGAATCAAATATTACCACAACCTCATCGACCACCTATTGGCTAAAGGTCATAATTCAATCTTCATTCATAGAAATCTTTGTGTTGCATTACTATGATATTCATTCATGCTGCTGAATGCTGATATTAATGCAGGTCTGCAACCATTTGTGACCATTTTCCATTGGGATCTTCCCCAAGCCTTAGAAGATGAGTATGGTGGCTTTTTGAGCCCTCACATTGTGTGAGTGATAAAAATTTCCACCCAGCGTAGAGTTTTTAAGAAGTTAAATGAATGGCTCATTAGATAAACTTGATTAGTTGTTGAACACTTTCAGCAATGATTTTCGGGACTATTCAGAACTTTGCTTCAAGGAATTTGGTGATAAGGTGAAGCATTGGATTACATTGAATGAGCCACTTAGTTACAGTAAGAATGGATATTCATCCGGCAAGTTTGCTCCGGGTCGGTGTTCTGATTGGCTGAATCGAAATTGCACTGGTGGTGATTCAGGGACAGAACCTTATTTGGTTTCGCATTACCAGCTTCTTGCTCATGCAGCTGCAGTCGAAGTGTACAAGACTAAGTATCAGGTTCAACATTTGCTGCGAACGAACACTTGTTTTTTGAAAGAAAATTAGTGACAAGCTTTTAAAATAGAAGGGTGAAATAGTATGAAGACAGAGAGAAAGAGAGAGCATTCCTCATAAACAAAGAGTTTAAAGGTGATGGCTATAATTAACCAAACACTTATTGGATGTATGCAGGGATCTCAAAAGGGTGTGATAGGCATAACCATAAACACTGACTGGTTCGTTCCCTTCTCAGATAAGAAAGAAGATGAGCAAGCTGCTCTACGAGTTGTTGACTTCATGTTTGGATGGTAAGGATCACTTCAACGTATTCTGAAACATGGACTCTCAAATAAATTGATCATGTTCGCATTACACACACAAAATTTGTTGACTGAATATTGCAGGTATATGACACCATTGACAAGTGGTGAATACCCAGAAACCATGCGATCTTTGGTGAAAAGCCGATTGCCCGAGTTCACTGAAGAAGAATCCAGGCTTCTTAAAGGGTCATTTGATTTTCTTGGCCTAAACTACTACTCCTCCAATTATGCCTCCGATGCGCCTAACATAAGCACCAGACCCTACTACAAAACAGATTCCCTTGTCAATGTTACAAGTAAGAACAGTCATAAGCATTATTATATGCATTAATTGATTCAACTCCATCGAATAGCCTTCAAAGGGAATTCAAAGGAAATAAGTTCATTATTTTTTTATTTTTAAAATTTTGTCATGACAGATGAGCGTAATGGGACCCTCATTGGACCCATGGTACGTACGTGATCAATTAATTTGCAGTAACCTACATATCAATGCTTCGATTGGGTTTTCTTTTTTGTTAATTTGATAATGAATGTAAATAGAACTCGATCTAATTTATATATGCATTGCAGGCTGCTTCAGATTGGTTATATATCTATCCAAGAGGATTTCGAGAGCTGTTGCTCTACGTCAAGAAAAAGTACAACAATCCTATAATTTACATCACTGAAAACGGTAACACAGCTTATTGTATACGTATGCTTATGTGCTTTTTAGCCAAATTCATGCATATTCGAATTTACATTTTGCACACTTCAAATATTTTATAGGATATGACGAGTCCAATGATCCAACGCTGTCACTTGAGGAATCGTTGATGGATACGTATAGAATTGATTACCATTTTCGTCATCTCTATTATCTTCGATCTGCCATAAGGTAATTAAGTGGTGCCCCTCAAAAGAGATTGTTTTCATAATTATGTATTATATGCATTTTAACACTTTTCCTTTCTTTCTTTTTGGTTTTTTATGTTTCTTAATTTCAAGGGATGGTGTAAATGTAAAAGGCTATTTCGCATGGTCCTTGTTGGATAACTTAGAATGGTCTTCAGGCTATACCGTACGATTTGGACTTAATTTTGTGGACTACAAAAATGGCCTAAAAAGATATCAGAAACTCTCTGCGAAATGGTTCAAGAACTTCCTCAAAGTCAAAAAACATTAGAAATGCTGCTATATACCCAAACAATCGATTTTGTCGTACTCATAGTCACTCTTCTGATTTGAAAAGGTTCTAGTTTCTACTTCGACTCAGTTTATAGTTTCATTGGCTAATAATTAAAGACAATAGTGACATATCCATAGCTAGCGATAAAAGTATAAAGTAATCCATTTATGGTGTTTTTTTTTTTTTTATATCTCTTTCTCTTCTCCTTCCTTTCACTATTTAAGTTTTTATTTTTTAAATTATTGATAGTGTAAAAGAGTTTTATATAATTATTGAATCACATAGTATTATGTATAAAATGAATATTATAAAATTTTAATTAGTTTAATGATATTACAATTTTAATTTAATATAACATATAAAATTTTTCATTAACAATGAATCAAACTTAAAAAAAAGAAAGAAATTACCACAGCCCAGAAAATAAAAGAGAAACTGAAACGGGCTTCCCAATATAGCCATACGAAGATTAATGCTGTTCCACCCGAGTGTTTGATGACCTTGGATTGGATGCATGTGTTTAGCGCTAATTAATGATTAATCTGTTCGCCAATCAGAAAGGAAAAAAAAAAAAAAGCATGTCTCAGAGAATTTCTTCATAATTGAGCGCGGGATACTTTAATGTGAAAGTCTCAAAATTAAATTCAATTGAAATCAATGCTGGTATGAGATAAAGGGAAGAAAAGTCCGTTAACAATATTTTTTCTATACTTTCTTAGTTTTTATTATTTTAATAATTTAAATATTTTTTTTAAAATTTATAAAATAAAGAAAAAAAGAACGCAATAAGTCATCTGATGAGTAGGTGAATTCGATACTAATTACAACTCTTTCATAATCTACGTATACTTTCTTTCTTAATAATTTAATTAAAATTAGCTTGTGATTATCTCATCAACATCTTTATCATTTCAAGTTGACTAATGGATCATTAATTGTGTTTATTCCTCTAAGATCAGTAATGTTGTTATGGTCCTATGCTAGAAAACACCGAAACGCTGCAAATCAAGGCATACCCGTTTCGGATATACAATTTTTGAAACGCAAAATGCGCCTCACTTCCAAAACGCTCTCCTTTCTCTCTTATTTTATTTTATTTTTAATTTTTGTTTTTGACATTTTGAAACACGCCAAAATGCGTCGTTTCGTCTCAAAAACGCATCTGAAACACCTTGCTGCCAGTCGGTTAGTGGAACAACACCGTTTTGAGAGATGTTGAAAAACCATTAATGGGGAACGACGACATTTTGAGAGATGCATAAATATCACTTACACAGAATGATATCGTTTTGCATAAGTGGCATTTCCACATGCTAGAAACAACGCCATTCCAAATTGAGCCCTTTCTTCACCCATTCTTCTTCCAACCTGAAATCACAAAAGCTCTAGAATCAAATTATATTGTTAGTTGTTACTTATTTGTTAAAGATTAATAGTTTATATTTTTAATATTTAGAGAATTTTAAAAATTTTCATTATTTTTAATATATATATATATAAATATAACGTGACGTACCCGTACTCATATTTTTTTTAAAATATCATACTGAAATTTCGTACTCGTACTCATACCCGTGCTACATAGGCCATATGTATTGGTAGAAGTAGAACAATGATGGTCCCATACCTCTCAATTTACATAAAAGTCTTCAACAACGTAAATATTTTCTCTTTTAGCCCCCTTCCTCCTTTCCCAACTCCCCTCCCCTAAATTGAAATTTATAACATGCCCAAAAAAAAAAAATCTCAATTTAATTGTTCTTTTGCAGATTATTGAAAAATGAAAACATTTTTTTTTTTGCTAATAGATTACTAAAACAACTTGCTCAAACGTATTCAATTTTAAAATCAAGTTGGCAATTGGCAGTAGCCACATGGGTTGAATTGGTGGATTAGATGAAAGCTTGCGCGTCAAAAGGGGTTCATGTGTTTTGTTATACTTTTACTTGTACTGCAGCACTGGTTTGCATTGCATCTATCTTCTGGTTTGACAAATTGAGATCTAGCACCCAATCCCAGTTTAGTTCCGTTTTGTTATTCTTTTGGATAATTTTATTTGGTAGTAGAAGATATCATGAAGGGTGAACATCTTAAATGGCAGGCAAACCCATAATAGTTAATAATAATAATATTATTATTATTATTATTTTAGATTCAAATATTAATACCAATGCGTTAAAGTTTACATAAGAGATATAAATAATTCCCATTACGTGATTTAAAATTTTAAATAATTCAGGCAATAATATGTCCACGGTAGTTAACCCATGCAAATTAATTACATGAACATAATCTGTAAGGACAGCAAACAGATTAATTTGGTCGTCAATGACTCAATATCATAGGCCCAGCATACCAGCAAAATTTCATAACTCAAAGCCGAAGGGGATAAAATATTTCTTCATTTATGACCACACATACTCTCTTTCTCTGATTTTGGATAAGATTTAGACACACATTTCTCAGCTGAATAGGTTGAAAATTCAATTGATCACAACATGGTGTCACTTTATATTTTTCCTGGCTTATTGAACTTCTGGTCTACATAG
This sequence comes from Cercis canadensis, assembly GCA_003255065.1. NCBI lineage: Eukaryota > Viridiplantae > Streptophyta > Magnoliopsida > Fabales > Fabaceae > Cercis > Cercis canadensis. The sequence goes on along the minus strand of QAOA01006130.1, from coordinate 400,888 downwards.
GCTGCTATAGCCGAATCTGCTTCAGCCATTTATCTTACAAACAACTACAATGGCCACTCATCATTATAATTGACTTGACTCTATATATTTCGTATATTATATTTTGAATAGGATAACTATAGCCGAATCTGCTTCAGCCATTTATCTTACAAACAACTACAATGGCCACTCATAATTATAATTGACTTGACTCTATATATTCCGTATATAATATTTTGAATAGGATAAAGTGTTACTCACCTATAAATATTTTTATTAAAGTTCCCCACAAATACTTTTCACTGAAAATTTCGATTTTGCCCTTTTAAAATTTCAGCTGTCTTCCAGTGTCTCATGTGTTATAAGTTTATAACCTTCACTATGTTTCATGCGAAAAGAAATAAAATAAGAAGAAAAGGCCTTCACTAATGACTATGTTGCAAAGGAGTGTCACAGTCGATGGCCAAAAAAAGAGCGAGTTTCAGAGGGTTTTCCTATATAATGGCCCAAAAGGAAACAAATAGCCATTGTAACGACTAGCGAGTGTTATGGCATTCAACGCCTTTGTCTTGCACCTCCTGCTCAGCCTTTTGGCTCTTGTTAGCTCATGGGGCGCTGCCATTGCCGAATCTGGTTCACCCATTCTTGATGTTTCTTCTCTGAATCGAAGCAGCTTCCCAAAAGGCTTCATTTTTGGAACCGCATCCGCCTCCTACCAGGTATATATAAATTAATAGCTAAGAGCTAGCCCCAACTTAATTTCAACGCAGTTTCCTTTCACTTAATTTGTATAACGTATAATTAATCTGCATATATTTGTGTGTTGATGTTTGTATAGTACGAAGGTGCAGCAAATATAGATGGCAGAGGACCAAGTATATGGGATACCTACACGCATAAATATCCTGGTATATCTCTTTCTTTTCTCTCTCTAATATGTTGAGCACTATGTTCCTATTCCCTTATGCTAATTTTTTATACGACACCCCCCTCTGTTAGGTGGGACTCAGTGAAACTTATAGCGTGATTTTAGTGTAATTGCGAAGAATTACTTTTTGGCATACTTTTTTATATTGTGTCTTTAATTCTTGCATTTTATAAAGAATTGTGTGTTCTAACACATACTGAGTGACTTAATTTTTCAAGATCTTTGCAATGACATCAAAATCACACTATAACTCTAATTAGGTCTCATGCGTGAGTGAGTGATGATAATATAAGAGAGTAACATAAATATATGGTAGCTTAGCCTTCACCCTCTAATATACAGCTATATAAGTAGGGGATGTGCTTGTTCTGGGTCAGATGCTTTACATGTTTTCTTTCTCTCTGTCCTTTTTTTTTTTTTTTTTATTCATTTTCCCTTGGCATATTTATCATAAAACAGCTGGGCTAATCTTCTGGTAAATAGGAGGAATTTATTTTCTTTTTGGCTTGTAAATACGGAACTCTTAGAATGGCCTGGGAGGAGGCTTTCTTTTTTCTTTCTGTATGAATTGTGAAATCCTACAAATTTCCGTCATGTCATATGAATAGAAATAAATGAATTCTACAATCGATAAATGCTACCCACTACTATGGACAAATTAAGAAGGAGTCAACATGACCCGTTATAACCTCTGTACTTTTGTCATTATGGGTAAATGGCAATCATATTATGATAAAATATGTCTTTAAGTTTTAAATTAATATGTATAACAAGTTACATTTATTTATTGGTGAAATGTCCCGTAGATAAGATAGCAGATAGAAGCAATGGAGATGTAGCTATTGATGCATATCATCACTATAAGGTATGGTTTTAAATAGAATATTTTACTTGTCGCCTTTTTATGATTTGTTAGTAGGACCATATTGTGTCCCATTACTCCACATAAAATTTGACCGGTATCTTACTTTATACACTAAATCATGAATAATAATAATAATTGAAAATAAACAAAATTCTTTTAATATAATTGTTTGATTAATCCATCCTATCTAAATCAATAACATTCCAGGAAGATGTTGGGATCATGAAGTATATGAATTTGGATGCTTATAGATTCTCCATCTCTTGGTCTAGAATATTACCAAGTAAGTCAAAATGGCGTTATATTTCCGCTCTTATAACTTAATTTTAGTATCTATATAGCTAGTTGAATTTTTAACCAAACTATTCCTATAAACTATATATATATATATATATATATATATATATATATATGTGCAGAAGGAAAACTAAGCGGAGGTGTAAACCAAGGAGGAATCAAATATTACAACAACCTTATCAACAAGCTCGTGGCCAATGGTCAAAATCTAACATCCATTTTTTGTTGAACTTATTATATTGCATATCAAAAATTTCATGGACATAAGAATTTATAATTAACTCATGGAGATTAATTAATGCAGGTGTGCAACCATTTGTGACTCTTTTTCATTGGGATCTTCCCCAAGCCTTAGAAGATGAGTATGGTGGTTTCTTAAACGCTCGTATTGTGTGAGTGAAACAATTTTGCATACATCTCCTGTGACTAGGTCATATATATATGAAGTTTAAAGTTTTTATTGTTCAATTCAAAGGGTAATTAATTAATTGTTGAAGAGGCAAATATGCATGCAGGAATGATTTTCAGGACTATGCGGAGCTTTGCTTTAAGGAATTTGGTGACAGAGTGAAGCATTGGATCACTTTGAATGAGCCATGGAGTTACAGTATGGGAGGCTATGCATCTGGAATACTGGCACCAGGTCGGTGTTCTGATTGGATGAACCTAAATTGCACCGGCGGTGATTCAGGGACAGAACCTTATTTGGTTGCACATAATCAACTTCTTGCTCATGCAGCTGCTGTCAAACTCTACAAAAACAAGTATAAGGTTATTATTATATATGTACATAGTTTATGAGCTCTATTTTTTTTCTTATTTACTTTTTCAAACAGTACAGAGGCCATTAAATAGCCAAAAAAAAATTGTTCAATATTTGCAGGCCTCTCAAAAGGGTTTGATAGGCATAACCTTGGTATCACACTGGTTCGTGCCCTTCTCAGATAAGAAATTCGATCAAAACGCTGCTCGACGAGCTATTGACTTCATGTTTGGATGGTAAGTCCTGAAGACATGGATAAACGGCATTTTTTTAAAAAAATTACGCACGAGCATCCGCACATAATATATAATTCGCCTAAGAATATTTTAAAAGAATTGAGGTTTTATATTCAATTTTTCATTTTCTAATACGTAGCATTCAACACTTGTTGAGTTATTTCATTATGTAGGTAGTAGCTATCTACCATGATTGTTGTGTAGTGTAGAAGGCCTTATCTTGTCCCCCTTTCTCTTTTGTTTCATGGACCTTCTCCATTTACGGAATGTTGTCTGTTCCCATTATAAGGCCATATCATGCACAAATTGTTGATTATGCTTGTTCAATGGGGGACAACAGAAAAATTATAAGAATAAATTAAATGAAAAGCAAATTGCCACTTCTGACTTGTCACAGACTTGATGTCACATCAGTATCGTGGCACAAACACTCCACCATTATTTATTTTGGTAAGTATCCTTATTCTTAGTGGCGTTGGTTGCAGGTTTATGGAACCGCTGACGAGCGGTGAGTACCCAAAAAGCATGCGATCTCTAGCGGGAAATCGACTACCCAAATTCTCTAAGGAGCAGTCGAAACAGCTTAATGGGTCATTTGATTTTATTGGGCTCAACTACTACACATCCAATTATGCTGCCCATGCACCTCGCCCAAGCAATGCCAGACCCAACTACTTAACTGATTCTCTTGCCAATCTTACAAGTATGTCTTTTATTACATCCCAATCCCATCTTCCATATAATGAAAAATCTTCTATATATGCAATCTATTCACTTATTCAAAGATAAAAGCATGATTTCCGTTTTGTTATACATATATATATATATGACGACAGCTGAGCGTTATGGGACGCCAATTGGACCAAGGGTACGTTATGTTTCGCCTCACCACTTCCCTTGCAGCTCCACGCAATGCTTTGTTTGAGTTTTGTTTTTTAATTTGATTAACAGAACGCGACCTCTATTTTATATGCAGGCTGCTTCTGTTTGGTTATATGTTTATCCAAGAGGAATTCGAGAACTGTTGCTCTACACCAAGAGAGTCTACAACAATCCTTTAATTTACATCACCGAAAATGGTAAATCCACCAATTATATTTCTTTTTCTTTTATGACTGCAGTACTCAAGTCAAATATACATTTGTACATATTTGTATTTTTTTCTCTAGCCAATTATATGCATATAAAGATCTAACATTTTGCATATGTCAAATAATTTATAGGTATAGATGAGTTCAACAATCCAACATTGTCACTTGAGGAAGCTCTTAAGGATACTTATAGAATCGATTACTATTATCGCCATCTCTACTACCTCCAAACTGCAATAAGGTAAGTTTTGCCCCATAAAAAAGAGTGCTCTTTATTTATTTCATAATAATATATTTTTATGCATTTTAACACTTTTTTTTTGTTTAATTTGTTTTTGATCTTTACAAGGGATGGGGTGAATGTAAAAGGATATTTTGCTTGGTCATTGTTGGACAACTTTGAATGGAACTCAGGCTACACAGTACGATTTGGAATCAACTTTGTGGATTATAAAAATAACTTAAAAAGATACAATAAGTTCTCCGCCAAATGGTTCAAGAATTTTCTCAACAAATATTAGAGTTAATATCTGATTTTTGTTGGCCTTGGAATTAATATATGATGATCCCCAATATATAAATAATGAAATAAAATCCAAAATATTAGAGTCAATGTTGCACTTGGGTTTAATCATAAATATATTTTTCCCTTTGCATGGTCATTTCGGCCAATTTTGATTGGTCCAGGCTACATTATGCTGTTAATTTTGTGAATTACAAAAGTGACTTGAAAATACACCCAATTGGTTTAAAATATTTCCTAAAAAGATATCAGTTTTACCAAATTTATGCATATTGACGACTAGTGGCTTATTGATCATAATATTATATTTTTAAAATTTATTTATTTATCTATCATATTTTTAAAATTATTTAACTAAATATTAAAATTTTAAAAAAATTAAAAATAAATAAATAAATAAAAAGAAATCTAACCGTTTGAGTCCCACTAAATACGCCAAATCTCACGTGGCACGTCCAATGAGGATACACTACTTAAAATCTAGTGTGTTCAATTGTATTCCATTTCTCTCTCTCCCTTTCGTCTTCTCCCTCTCCATCCCATTCGTCTTCTCTTTCCTTGTCTCTTTCATCTTATCTTTCTTTCTTCTTCTTCTCTCTCTCCCTTTCACTCCACTCTCTCCATACCTTTATATCTTTCTTTGTGCTAGTGTGGTCACATGAACACTGTCAAATATCATGTGACATGTTTAGTAGAGACACGTCGCATGAGATTTGGCGTATTTAGTGAGCCCCGCTTTATTAATTTTTTTTTAATTTTTTAAAAATATAATATTTAAGTAAATAATTTTAAAAGTGTAATAATTAAATAAATAAATTTATAAATTATAATATTAAGGTGAAAGTGCGGACCACGAGTTACTACTTTATTTCTTCTTTATTGAATTTCCAATTTCACCCAAAAAAATAGTAATTAACAAAGACTAGCTAGTGGCAATGATTATATTTATATATTCAAATCATCATGAAAGTCTTTTGTTTCCCTTTATCTTTTCCTTGAAAAAAAAATCCATCTGAAAGATAGCGCAAAACGGTTAAAGAGTCCAAGTGCAAGAATACAAAATAATTAAACCGAAAAAAGAAGAACAAATGTTCCTCTTTTTTTGGTCCGGTGGCAAGTTGATGTTTGCAAGTGAACTTCTAAGTGTACAAATCTGCAGTCTATAAGACACTTTCACTTGATCATGGTGTTTTATTAGTTACTTACAGCTTTCAAGTGTGAATTTGAAATTTCTTTAAATTAATTTTGGCAATCTAACAGTAACACAAGGTCACAAGCGCATATTAAAATTCACGTTGCAGAATTAAAGTTCACATTGTTCATATACTGAAAATCCAATTATAAATCAAAGGAGCCACTATTTTCATACCTTATTTTATTAATGTTACATCTTATTTAATATTTAAATATAATATAGACTAAATTATTTTATTTAATATATATTTTTTTAAAATTCACTAATAATAATATTATTTTTCTAATGCTTATTAATGATGACTCTATATCTCCAATCTCATTCTTTTGTAAAAGTTAAACAAGAGAAAATACAATTTATATCTAACATTAAAAAATTTCCTCCCTCTAAATTGTGAGTTTTTTTTTCAGTATTTGTTGCTAAATACTTAAATACTAGGATTTAGAGGGATTCTCTCGTTTATGATTAACTAGTCTTGTATCTATTTGGGTTTTTTGTTGAGATTAGATGGTGGGTGACCTTTGCCAATGATATGAGGACAACAGAGAAAAGGGCGATTCAGGGTTTTTTTTTGGGGGAGGGGGTTCTCATAGAAGACTAGGTAGAACCAAACCCGAACATGTCCTTTTCCAAATATAAGCCTAAATAGGATATTTTCCCTCCGCATCAAATGGTGCAGCCAACACTAGTGACAATTGTCTCACAAAAACTAAGATCCGATTCAAGGCTTATCTTGGTCTTCATAATATTATGTGTTGTGGGACTCAGATAGGACAAGAGCAAAGCGTGCTGGAAAGGCTGAATTGTCCATGTCAATACTTTCTGTACAATATTACACCTTGCTGCATTTCCTTGGGACACTGTCAGCTACTCTTATCTCCAATATAACAGTAAAATTGTGTTGTATCTTGTTTAACTTTTACAAAAGAATGAGAATGGAGATAATTGGAAAAATAATAGAGTCACAATTAATAAGAGTTAAAAATAGAATATTATAATTACTTAATTTAAATATATATATATATATATATATATATATATATATTAAATAAGAGTAATTTAGTCTATATTATATTTGAACATTAAATAGAGTGTGGTATCACTACAAGAAAAAAAAAAGGATTTTTTCATGAACAAAATCGGTAAAAAAACACTCAAAAATATGTGAGAAATGCGTTTTTCACGGATTTTGGGGTGCAAGAAAAACCTGCGTGAGAAACCAAATTTCTCACGGATTTTTGTCCATGAGAAATTTCGTAAGTTTTTTTTTTTTGTTGCTAATTTCTTATATTAATACTAAAGAAATTACAAAAAGGGAAAACAAAAATTCAAAGAAAAGTTAACAAAAGATCATACATTATCACATTTAAATAAATTTTATAAAGTTTGATCTTAGACTTTACACATTTTACAATCTAAAAGAAACTAACTCAAATAATGATTACTATAAGAAACTAATTCTAAATTAATAAAATTCATCAACCATAGAGTTAAAACAAAACAGAAAAATCTCAATAAAATAAACAAATGTAGAAGCAATTTTTCAGCTATTGTACACTATAATTGATTTTTCCTAAGATTTGGTATAGAGTTGACAAAATTGTCTTTAGCACAAGCTGCAACAATGTAGAGGACACATCTGTTGGAGATAAACGCCTACGATCATTTGATATCTGTCATACAAAAGAGTATTAATTTAACATAAACATCAAACGAGTAACTAAATTAGCTAACCCCTAAACACCTAAACCTCTAAACCCAAACCCTAAATCACTAAACCCCCAAATCTTAAATCTCAAATCCTAAACCCCTAAACCCTAATCCTAAATCCTTAACCCTAAATGCCTAACCATAAACCCTAAACTAAAAATTAGACAGAGTCTCCCTTTAAACTTGAACAATCCAGGAATTATAAATTTCACATAATTACCTAAAACAGTTAAAATTTCTTATTAAATCAATATAGTAAAATTACTTAAAAGAATCAAAATTCTAATAAATTTTACAACATCCAAAAAAATCCAAAAAATAGCACAATCATTTTACACAATTCATACAACAAAAGCCCCAACAAAATTTAAAGCAATCTAACCAATTCAATCATTAAATCAATACAGTAAAATTACTTAAAACAGTCAAAATTCTAATAAATTTCACAACATCTAAAAAAATTCAAAAAATAGTACAATCATTCTACACAATTCATACAACAAAAACCCTAACAAAATTTAAAGCAATCTAACCAATTTTATCATTAAATCAATACAGTAAAATTACCTAAATTCGGATACCTATAACAATCAACAAATCTTCCATCAAAACAAGGTATGCCTAAATCCATAATCATATGGACACCATTCCACAAACAAAAGATGATAAAACTACAAAATAATCTACCTAGAAACAGAACTTCAAGTTTGGTTCAGAGACAAAAATATAAACTAGAAATCAATAGAAATATGCCTACCTCTACTCCAAAGCAAATAAACTGAGCTTGAAACTCCTTGACGCCACTGGAAAAATGTGAAGAATGGCTAGAAAACTGAAATTGCACAAGGTAGATGAGAGAAATCAAGGTGAGGAGAGGGAAAAATGAATATGAAAATGGGGAAGAAGAGCTGCGGGGTGAGAAAAAATATCCAGATTTCTCACGGACTTTCTCCCAGATTTTGGGCCGTGAGAAATTTTAAAACCCAAATTTTAACTTTAGTGAAACGATGTGTTCCTTTTCTCATGGAAAAATCCATATTTCTCACTGACTTTCTCACGGAAAACTTTTTCGTGAGAAATTTTTTAGAAAATTAAATTTCTGATAAAATTTTCTTATGGATTTTCTCAAAAAAAAAATTATGAAAATATTTTTCGTTAGAAAATTCATTTAAAAATTAAATTTTCTCACGAAATTTCTCATGAAAAATTTGCTTGTAAGAAATTTCATGAGAATTTCTCATGAAATTCCATTCCATGAGAAATTTTCGTGAAAAATTGAGTATTTTCTTGCAGGGGGTGCTATGCTACACCCCTCTTGATGGGACTTTTTTGAAATTGTGTTACTTTTTGCAGGTTTTGTCTGGAGTAATGGGAAAGGGAACCAGGTATTGACAAGTTTTGGAAATTATAAAAGTGGCACTAAACTTTGTTAATTAACAAACTTACCCTCTTTATATAAAACGTGTGTTTTGTGGTGTACAGTTGCCGGCAATCCAAGGGCAGTCTTTGCTCTTAAGTCTATGGAAAATGTATTTCTTTCTTATTACCGTCAAAATGTTGTTCATTTATGGGCCTTAAATTTTTCGTCTTTTGTTTTTTTCTAGCTATGTATCAGATGGAATGCAGACCATAAATGCACTCCTAACATGTAAGCTAAAAAGAAAGAGGAATGAAAGTAGTTCAGACATGAAGAAATCTGTTATGATATCTCAACAAGTTCTTAATACTTTCCACCCTTATTCAAGAATTCATTTGCAAGGGAAAACTAAGTCTTGTCCGGAATTACTAACATTTCTAGTTAAGTCTTGTTCAAACAATCCAGTTAGTCTTACTTCCAGTGGGCGTCGATACGCTTGCACCATGGCGTCGTGACGCTATCATGCTTCTTAGTATGTGCATTTTTCGTTCTCCAACATCGCTTCTAGGTGTCATCACGCCTGTATACAGGAGTCCTAACGCCCACCCACTTCTAACTGCCCTTGGATTGATGGCAACTTTACACCACAAAACGCATGTTTTGTATAAAGAGGTAAGTTTGTTAATTAGCAAAGTTTAGTATCACTTTTATAATTTTCAAAACTTGTCAATACCCGGTTTCCATTCACATTACTCAGACAAAACCTGTAAAAAGTAACACAATTTCAGAAAAGTCCCATCAAGGGGGTGTAGCATAGCACCCCCTTTCTTGTAATGTATTAGCAAAATAAAATATGAAAATAGTAACTCTCTAAATCAAATATAATTCATAATTATATAATTTTTTACTAGAATTAGGTAAGGGTAAATAATTGTGCTTAATTATCAATGGCAGAGAGCCCACATAAACAATGTTTATAAATAAATTGTCATATGGTCCATGCATGTTTCTCCTATTATTTTATATAGTGGATTTAGTTTTCGTCTTATCTTTTGTATATATTATGCAAAAAAGATGAAAAAGAAGACATTGCTGTGGACAAGGAACAGACTAAAATCACTTGGAAGTTGTACTTTAATTAGTTTGATAATATATGTACTAGTATCCTTCTCTTTCAAATGATAGCTCATATTTGTTAACTCTTAAATAGTATATACACTCCTCTTCTCTATACATATAAAGGCCAAAGCAAAGCGCAAAAACAAAATCTGAAGTTATGGCATTCAAGGTGTATATTCTCCTAGTTAGTCTTTTGATAATTGATTTATTGTTACAACTATGTATACATAAATGATTTTGAGGAGTTTGCAGAGCTATGTTTCAAGGAATTCGGAGATAGGGTGAAGCACTGAATAGCATTCATTTAGCCATGGGCCTTCAGCAGAAATGGATATGCACTAGGAACCTTGGCACCAGGTCGCTGTTTTTAATAGGCGGAGATTGGGATGTGTTTGAAAGTATTTTTATTTTTTTATTTTAAAAATAGTTTTTGAAAATAACTCTTTCTTGTTTTTTAAATAATTTTGTGAGAAGAAGTTTTTAAAACATATTTTTAAAAATAATTTTATTAAATAAATTTTTTAGCTTTATTATTTTTCAAAACAAAAAATAATTTTTAAAAACAAAATTCAAACAGACCCTCGAGCACCGAACCATATTTAGTGTCACACCACCAGTTACTTGCTCACGCAGCCGCCATTAACGCCAACAAGGATAACTATCAGGTCTCCTTAATTAATTAACTTTTCCGGTCTACCTTAAACTCCTCAACGTTTGGTTTAATTTAGTGATTCGAAGGACCAAATTTACTGAAAATTAGTTATTAATTTTAAGTAACTATATTTAAATATAAGATTGTGTCTTATTTTCTTCCCCTTAAATTTGTGTTTGTACTTTGTAGGCATCTCAAAAGGGCTTGATTGGGATAACACTGGTGTGTCACTGGATGGTACCACACTCTAAATCGAAATCTGATCATCATGCTGCACAAAGAGCTGTTGATTTCATTCTCGGATGGTAACTTTTTCACGAAACTTTTATGTGCTAATTAACCTTTAATTATTACTAATCATGTGCTAGGATGCTGCTTTAGTCCGAGGACTTGCGATTTTTATTAGTATCATTATTTAATTATAGAATTATATATTTATAGATGCACCAAACCGAATTAATATTTTAGCCGTACAAAAGCAGAAGACAATGCAGTAAGTTCATGATGGACCATCACAACCGCAGTGGGGGACAATTAAAAGAAGGGGGAAAGAATCTTATGATTAGATTTGCTAGAGTTTGGTATGGGCATCACATGTGAGAAAAATAATTATGGGTGCTATGCTATACGATATTTTTTTTTAGTATTATATTATATCAATTTGGTACACATAATTTAAATTTTACTAAATTAATGTTTGAGATATATTAAAAAAATTTAAGTAAATTTAATAATATATAAATTATATTAACTGTAAAAAATAATACATTGTAGAATTAAAATTGTATAAAAAACAGTAAATAAGGGTGTAATATGGCACCTCCCAAATAATTATACGGTGGAACTATGATCGATGTAAGTACTGGGTCACAGTTCACACAGCTATTTTCCCCAGTATCAGGCCTTGGAGGGGGAGTTTGAAATTAAGCATATAGATCGGTAAAATAAAGGGAATTAGCATGGCCTCCTCGGTCTCCGTTAACGAGTTTTACATCCTACAATAATAAACTCTATTTTTACTATGGTTTTTCTAATACTTACGAGTGAAAGAGCATTTATTAATGCAGGTATATGGACTGGACCCATTGACAAGAGGAGATTACCCTACGTACTGTTATGCGATCTCTTGTAGGGAACAGACTAGCAAAGTTCTGTAAAGAAGAATCCAAGATGCTGATTGGGTCCTTTGATTTTATTGGATTAAACTAGTATAGTGCTAATTATGCAGCTAAGGCGCCTCTCTTAAGTAATGCAAGACCCAGCTACTTAACAGATTACCTTGTCAACGTAACAATTTCAAATTACTGGCAGCTGAGCGTAATGGGATACCCATTGGTCTACCGGTAAGTTGGTTATATTTGCGTTAATTAATAAGTCTAACAATGTTGCAATTAGATATCATTAATTCTCACCTCCTCATGAGTCATGATGCAGGCCGTGTTTATCTCAAAGGGATTCAGGAGTTTTTGCTTTACATAAAGACAAAATACAATAACCCACTTATTTACATTACTGAAAATGATGACCAACCAATATACTATTTCTTCTTTTCTATTTTGTGTTCACTACTTATTACTTACTAAAAAAATCATGAATTATCAATATTTACAAAGGCTATGACGAGTTCCATGATCCAAATTTGTCCCTTGAACAAGCCCTTTTCGATACCTACAGAGTCGATTATTACTATCGGCATCTCTATTACCTATTACGTGCAGTCAAGTAAGTCCTCACTTGCAACTCATCTCATTCTGTGCTTCTTAACAATAACTTACTATCATTTCGCATTTTTATAATTAATTTGCTCTTTCGGTTGGTTATTAGGGATGGTGTGAATGTAAAAGGATATTTTGCATGAACATTGCTGGAGGACTTTGAATGGGATTCAGGTTATACAATACGATTTGGTATTAACTTTGTGGATTACAAAAATGGCGTGAAAAGATACCCAAAGCTTTCTTCCCATTGGTTCAAGAACTTCCTCAAGAAATATTAGTATCATAAGCTTGAGTTGAGTCCCCTCTCTATGTGTCTTGATATGTTTAATTTATAGTACTGCGATTTGTTTTGATCAAGCAAGTACATGCAATTCAACATTTGGACTATAAAAAAGTGTCCAAAAGTGTAGCATTAGAGTCATTAGAGACCCAGTAGGTTCTATATATATCAGCATCACTTTTGTGGTTAATTACTTACGTACTCAAATTCAAATAGATATACTACAGGGAACCCCCATTCCAGTGACCCCTGGCTCTGAGAAAGGCTTCAAAAGCTCGTATGGGACAACGCCAGCTCCGTTTCTGTTCTTCAAGTTTGCATTTTCGTTTCTCTCATCAATAATTCCTTCTAATTGATTCAGTCTGCCACTAAATCGTTCAAAGGCGGCTTTTATTACTGGGTCCTCAGCCCATGATGGCTCCATCTTCTCCCCAATGTATTCCTCATCCGGCGAATGAGTTGAGAGTATGTCCAAAACAGCCATGACTCTAGTTGCTTGAAGTTGTGAAGGAAAGCAGTTTAGAAGTGCTCTTTCAGGTTTTTTGATGAACTTTCTCCATTCTTCTTCTGAAGGGTCCTCTGTGGGCATATTATTTCTGGCAACTGTGGGCCGATTTGGGAAGTAACCCCCATAAGTGTATTGCCCAAAGTTCACAGCAGCATGGTGACCAGAAGTTACCCAAAAGATTATAGTGAGGATTTCAATTAGGTCTTTTGGGGTTTTAAGGACTGGCCACCATGGTTCATCCTTTTTGTCAGCATGGCCAACTGTTCTAATTTCTGTCCACCATGCTTGGAGCTCTTCGTCACACTCCACAGCCGTTGGTTTAGGGTAATAGTGGTTCACGTAGTCTGTTACCCACTGCTTTATATTGTCCCAAAGAATAAGACCATCGTTGGCAAAGGGATAGTCTTCAATAGTGAGCCTCAGGCCGTGTGGAGCACTTGGATCTTCCACAGCCATTCCCCTAGAGATCAAAAGCAAAACAATTAACCATAAATAAACACTTCATTACAGGTTAAATATTTTAAGTTACTCATCAATTTTCTTTTTATGAATTAAATTAAATTAATTTCAGTTAACTTAAAGACGGTAATGAATAATCAACACCAAAATGAGTTTTGGCGTGAGAAGGAGTGCTAAGCTGAAGCTGAACATCCACATAAATAGTATTTGTAAGGTTACCTTGAAATCAGGTCTGCAGGTAGAGCCTGCATGTCAAAGCGCCATTCAAGGTCATAGGCAGCAGAACTTAACTGCACAGAATATTTTCCTGGTGAGAAGGCGGATTCAATAGTGCCACCAGCATTAATAAGTGCCTCTCGGGCCAGAGCGTTAATCTCCATTGTGTATCGAAAATGAGGGTGTAGCAGTTTGTAAATGGGGTGCATGACACTAAGTTGCCTGTTAGTGGCAATTATATATGGCTCTGTCACACAATGAGTTCTTAACCTGTAAGTGTAAAATTAATTAAACAAGAGAAATTAGATGTATGTAGAAGAATGAAATATATATGAAATTAATTAAAGAGATGTACGTAGTATGTACCAATGACTAACAAGTTGGTGATAGCCAGAGTCATGCGCTAGAACATGAGCTTTGGCAATTCTCCAGAGCCAAATACTGGTTGAGTGCCAAGAAGGTGTGAACACTTGCTTCCATTGGCCTTTTCCATTTATGAGATTGTTTGGTCTAGTAAGCTCAATAGCAAGAGGTCTCAGTGTGCCATCCGGGGTTAGAAAGAACAAAGTTCTTGACCCATACAGCGTTGTTCCCTTCAGTTTTCGTACTTTGTTCACGAACGGTAACAATATATCATGATAGTCCAGCATGAATAACTTCTTTTGTTCTACAGCCTACACGTACATACATTTCAATTGCACATTTTTTAATTAAGTACAATATGAAACAAATTATCCATCATTTATAGATTAAATAAAAATATCAATATTAATTAATCATAGCTTAATTTGAATGTATTCTTTAAACTTGATTAAACCTCTTCAACAGAAAGTATGCCTCCGATCTCTTTGTTGATGATTTCTGAGGTAATTGCTGATTCTGCTGGACCATAGATTTCTGGGTCAAGTTTACTCTTCAACGGCCATTCCTGCCCAATGTTTTTTTTTTTTAAAAAAATAAAAATTTGTAAAACAAACAGAAGCTTGGCGTATACGTACGACCAGATCATGCATATATATTCATACCGTGACCAATCGTATGCTCAAGGGGTTGAGACCCGCAACAGTTTGCCTAGCAAATTCTTCATCTCTAAACCAGAAAAACCTATCCCCTGCATTTAAATAATTAATTCAAATTTTAAGACCAAAAAATTGGTAATTAAATTTGATGATGAGGCAAGCCAAATAAAGACATGCATGATAATTATTATTAATTTAAGCAAATGAAAGTGAGTTAACATATATATGATCAAGTTCTCACTGTTCACAGCCTCTGGTGTCTCAAAGCGAAGCACGTGTCCCCCAGAATCAGCAATGCTTTTAACAAGCCTGGGCATAATGGTTCTGAGGAATCCCTTCTCGTTTTCATCGGGAGGCAGATCGAGGCCGATGCTGAAAAGGGAGTCTATGGCGTGGAAGTATGGGAATGCAAGATCCTTGTCTTTGATTACTACCCCCAATGATGGAACCAACACTTGCAACACTGAGTGTAATGTTTTGGTTGAAAACGTTAGCTGCTTTACTTCTGAGAAGCATTCGTCCCTCGGAACATAAAATCCGCGACTTCTTTTCTCTGAATATGAATCTGCTTATGTTGCATATCACATTTATATACAGTTAATTTAAACTTAATTAGCTAGCTAAATTTTATTTCATAATATATCCACGCTACTATCGTATTTGTATATATATATATCACAAGAGAATTCATGTTTGGTTTTCCTATCTATTATCATCTTCTTCTTTTTTCTTTTTATACTACTACGTACTCCTAATGTTACTTGATAAAGGTAGAAATGGACCTGCTAGAGAACGGGGACGGCCAGTACGACATCGTCTGGGATAAGGATGTTCTTCGCCACCCAAAGGAGGTCTCTCAAGATTAAGGTTCTTGTCAGGATCGCCATAGTCATTGTATACATCGTAATCGTATATTCTCTCGAAGCTCTTGCGCTCTCCTTCCCCGTTCCCTCTCAGATTATCAAGCTCTTCTCTTCTTAATCTTCTCAAACCACTCGGTGTCTCCGATGGTGAGTAGCACTACTTATAATATATAGTATATATACACAAAATTAATAATACAATCAAATTATTTATGTCTATGTTGCTGCTATATCTCAATCTCAGTTGGACAATTTTTGTCAATAACTGATTTAACTTTAAAAGCTCTTAGGTCTTAAGGTGTGATTTAAACAAGACATACTTATATTTTGTGATAAAATTTGAATTTAATTTAAAAAATAAAAATGAAGAATTTGATCTCCTAATTATTTTGTCAAGAAAATTTTGATATTATGTTAAAAAATTAAATTATTAGTTAAAAGTTTAAAAATAATTTTATATTTAATATAAATAAAAATATATTCAACACCTTTTCTTTTTTTTCTTCTTGGGTAAGATTTACATAATTTGATTCATATGTCATTTCTCTTTCTCTCTCTTATGTAAGAGAGGGACCACAATATTAACTGTCAAGGACAATATTTGATTCATATGTCATTTCTCTTTCTCTCTCTTCAACAGTCGTACAAGGGAATCTAACGTTCCCGGCCCCGGGGACCTCTCTAAACTCTAGCCCTATTAGCATTTTCAGTCACCTTCAATGGGCTAGGATTGTTTTGTGGTTTTGGCAGGGTATCTATAGATTCTATACACTTAAATTGTCAAAAAATATCAGTACCCTCTTTGTATAAAAATACAGCTTCTTTGAAAATAAATACCCATTGTATATATAAATCATATAATACCTGAAAAATACTGATTCCCCTCTGCTACGATACATGAGCATTGTCATGTTAGCAATATCCAATTGTAATTGATTGCATGTATAATAATTTTTTGTAAAAAACTTTTTTTTTTTGGTCACATGCATGGAATAAAGATTCAAACTCCTGTCCTTATACAAGCTTTGCAGATATTTTCTCAAAAAAATCAATGCATGATTAAAATACCTTCTCTAGTTAATTAAATGCATGGGAATAGATAAGTTGAGATTTATAGAAAATAAATACGTAATTTCCAATAGATTCAAATTTTAAAAGTTAAGGTTTTAGATGCTAACCTTATTGGTGAAAAAAACCCTTTTGGTGGGATTGTCAAACTTAGAGTGAACCCAAGACCCACAATGAACTTCAACAGTACCCTCAGGGAAGCCTTTGAGGACTATGGTCTCAAGGAACATCTCCTTGTGATGCTCATTCTCAACCAAAATCGCACCGATGCGCCCAAAATCAGTTGGAACTGCAAAATCGGTTTCATACTTGACCGACTCCTCTCCTCGTCCTGCTGTGTGTGCATATGCTTTGATTGTGTCCTTCTCCAGCCCCGTCTCTACATCAACAATTCATCTTCAGCAAATTAAAATGTCTACATGCTTCTTTTCTCTAGCTAGCTTTCCTAAAACTTGTTTTCTCTACTAAGAGAGATAACCCAGTTTATTGGTAAAAAATAGAGCAATAATTAATAAATATTAGAAAGAATATTATGATTAGTCAAATTTTAATTTTTTATTTTTATTTTTGAATGAGGATAATTTAGTCTATATCATATTTAAACATTAAAAATGATGCTTCATTAACAAATTATGGTGTGAAAATATCGACTCCCTAAAAAAAACTTAACTATATATATAAGATTTATTATCCCTATTTTGTTTGGTTTATGTTTCATGTTTTTGTAATTAATGTTAGTGCTCAACTCATAATTAAAAGTCCTTATTTCGAACTTTTTTTTTTATTTTCTCAAATTTTATTTAAATTGTGTAAACCTTGATAACATGAAATTAAGGATAAAGCAGAAATAATTTTTTTAAAAAAATTATTCTGAAAAAATCACTTGAAAATATTAAGATATTATATTTAAAAAAAATAGAATACAAATTTTTTTATATTGTATAATTCTTATATTTTATACTGAACAATATATTTTATCATGTATTAAATGACTCAATTTTTAAAAAATTTTACAAGAGACTAAATTCAATTTTTGAGTTCTACCAAAAATTACCCAATGAGATAATTGATATCATTACACCTTACTATTATTGTATATCAAATCAGAAAACAATTTAGTAAATTTGTTAGCCTACTTACTCGAATCAATCTCAGAGCTAACGAGCTCCAATAGGAGAGATTTACCGAGCAAATCCGTGATATCATCAATTCCTCGGTTTAACCTCAGACTGGAGAAAAAGCCAGCCGCTGTTACCTTAACCTTAACTATAGCTTTAACCTTATAAGTGTTCTTCTCGTTGGACTCTGTATCTGTCGCTGTGGTGGTGGTGGTACTAGGGGTAGGGGCAGGAGTAGGGGTAGGGGAAGCTTGAACGTTGCAAGTAATAAAGGATAGCTGCTTATTAGGCTTTGACCTTTGCACTTGCTTTGGAAGTTGTGAACTCTCCGACCATATTGGAAGAGATGTGGTGCCTGCAGTGCCATGGACGAATGGCCTTTGCAGAAAGAAAAGGGTTTGGTTTCTATAATGTGATTGATACACTTGAGGCTTTATCATCTTTCTCTAGTTTATGGTGGAAAATAAACTAGAAGAAACTCGTCTTATATTTGCTTTATTATAGCTCTTAGCTTTATGCTTGATAGTTCAGGCCACTCGTCTTTCTTCTCTATTTATGATTCTGTCACAACGTGCAATAATTACATTGTTACAATAATAGCTAAGGCTTACCCGAGAAAAAATAGGTTAAATTGCAATTTGGTCCTTGAAATTTACATTATTCTTTAATTTCTTCCCTTCTGTTCACTTGAGAGCACCTATAAAAGTTTAATCTTTTAATTAGGTATAATTTTTAATGGGTCATCAAAAACTAGGGGATTCTATCCTACCTCACCCATGTGGGTATAGTAAAAACAGAAAAAAAAAAAAAATTATTAGAAGTTTAGTGCATAACTATCTTTTGATTTTAGTACCATCGTAAAAATTTTAAAAAATTAAGTCACAAAGTATGAGTCACATTCTTAAATTATTAACAGAATTTGAATTTAACAGGATAAAAATAGAACTACAATTCTAGCACATATTAAGTGACTTAATTTTTTAAGATCTTTACAATGATACAAAAATAAAAAATTAATTTTGCTCTAAATTCTCACTAAAAAATTTTTTTTTNAAAAAATTTTTTTTTTTTTTTTAGCCCACTCATATAGATAAGGTAAGATAACAGACTCCCAAAAATTAATTGGAAGTGTTGATATGGTATAATTAGAAGTTAACATATAGCATATATATGGCATAACTATGTGTCACGTCAACATCTATTGTTATTTTCTATCTGAAAGTCACAACTTGTAGTAAGTTCTTAACATCATAAGGCATAAGCTAACTACATATGATTTCATTTAAATTTAACAAAATAATCATAAACTCATATTGAACCATTTAATTATACATATTTAGTTATGAAAAATGGTGCAAATAGTATTACCTTTTTTAATAAAATGTTGGACGTATAACATTACTCATACGTACTTTTTGTCGATCTAGAAGCAGTCATGATTGAAGACTTGAAGTGGTTAAAGCTGATACAAATTAAAGTGGTTTTCGTTTTTATGTAAAGGACTAGGAGAGAGATGTCCAATGAGAGTGACCTGACTCGGAGGCTTGTTTGGATTTACATGCGCTAGGGTTCCGTGTGCCATAGCAGTAGAGCAATTGTGGTTCTGGACATGAATCAGTGAACAAGAGTGAAGACAAAGCTGGGTAACATCAGTTTGACATTTTGTGCTGGCTGAGATACGTATTAAAACGAAACTTTTGAAACCATAAAACAAGTTACAGAATAGCTACGCTATTAAAGAAGAGTATTCAATATTTACATACAAAAACAAAATTATGATATAATAATTGTGGTTTTCATAATTAATTAACTCGAGAATTCATACATGTTTTTTTTTTTAACACTAGAATGTATATTTTTCTTTATATTTAACTTCTTTTTCTTTATTTTACATAATTAATTAACTCGAGAATTCATAATTAAATATCATTGTATACTGATCAATTCTCTTTCAGTATTTTGTCTTAAGTTTTGTTTTATGTTTTAGTGTATTATACTTTAGCAACTAGTTTTAAAAAGAATCCTGATGACATTATTATTAGAGGTTACAGCAAGCAAAATGGTGCACGTGTTTCTTTTCAGTTATTTTGGCTATATATATCTTAGTAGTACTTAACTGATTATTAATTTTTCAATCATTCGGGAATATTCTCTTTCTCTCTTTTAGTTTGTAATGGTATCAGAGCCGAGCACGTCCACTGCGTGACACTCTTTACAGATTTAGATGGCACGACCCAACATTCTGGGCAATACCGCTCTACCGCCACACACTTTGGGCACCCCTCAGCTGCATTATGTTCATACCCATACAGCTCCGATTATTCCTCCGAGAGCCGAAGATGATCCAACGAGTTTCTATCATCTTTATGCAAGAGAATCCTTCGCTTCTTCTTGTCACAAAAGTGCTACAAGGCATAAATTACCACAGCTGGGCCAGGGCGATGAGGTTGGCTCTACTTGCAAAGAACAAGATCCAAGTCGTTGATGGATCTCTTCCGGTGCCATCTCAACATGAGTTAATGTACAAGGCATGGCAACGTTCGAACACGATGGTCATCTCCTGGCTTCTTCGAGCAATCAGTCCAACGATCCATAGAAGTATCATGTGGTTAGACAATGCAGTGGATATATGGAATGACTTAAGAGATCGTTTCTCACAGGGAGATCCATTCAGACTCATGGAGTTACAGGAGGAAATTTTTAAAATCAATAAGGGCACTCATTCTGTCACAGAGTACTATAGAAAGCTGAAAATACTCTGGGATGAATTTGGCAATCTTCGTCCTCTGCCAACCTGTGCTTGCATTCAAGGAAGACGCTGTCAGTGTTTTCTCATTGCACAAAAATATCAAACCCAAGATCAGGTGATACGTTTTCTGCGAGGCTTGAATGAATGTTATAGGACTGTGAAATCCCAAATTATGTTGATGGATTCGTTACCTCCAATTAATAAGGTGTTTTCATTAGTTATTCAGCATGAAAGGCAGTTTGTTAACGTCTCTGTAGATTATGAATCATTTACTTATCAGAATGTTGCTCTAGCTACGAAAGGCTGGAACTACAAGTCTACGAACAATAAGAAGCCTATATGTTTGTTCTGTGGTCTGCCTAGGCACATAGTTGATAACTGTTATCAGAAATTTGGTTTTCCAACAGGTTTTAAGGCAAATGGCAAACAACCGTCTAAGGTTAATCAGGTAGATCATTTCTTGATTGAACAATATCAATTTCCACAAGATGACTCTTTGCAGGATACTTGTGAGGATGGAGAAGTCAAGCTTACTCAACATGAATATTTACAATTAATGTCCCTTATTAATTCTCCCAAGCAGATGAATAATGTGCCCACTTCCAATGCATATGTAGCAATCAACTCTGGATTTTCCAGCCTCACTCTTGTAGAAGAACTTCACACTAGTATTGTTCTTTCTTGCAATAACTCTGATATGCATTCTAAGAATAGATGGATTGTAGATTCAGGTGCAACCAATCACATTACCTTTTGCTACGATTACTTGACTACTTGTGTTCCTGTGTCAAATTGGTTTGTTAGTCTACCTAATAGCATGAATGCAGAGGTTACACATGTTGGGATAGTAGCATTGTTAAGTGACTTTATCTTGCAGCAAGTTTTATATGTTCCTTCATTTTCTTTCAACTTGATTTTTGTAAGTAAGATGATTAAGGATTCTCAATGCTCTTTTGTTTTGCAAATGGGGCATTGTTTCATCAAGGAACCTCGATGTTGGAAGACGATTGGCTAGGGAGAATGGAGGCCTTTACCACCTGGTTGCCCCTGCCAGTTCAAGGAAAGGAAGTTCATTGAAGGCTTCTGATGGTGTTGCAGAAAATACTAAAGCTGATAGTTATGGTTTTGTTAATACTTCTATAGTTGACAATGATTTTGATTTATGGCATTATCGTTTAGGTCATGCTTCATATGAACGGATTAAACTTTTGGTTACTCATAATAAAGATATTTCTTGTGATCCAAAATTTATTTGTGATGCTTGTCATCTTGCCAAGCAAAAGAGGCTACCATTTCCCAATAGCACTTACATTTCTACTAATCTTTTTGATTTAGTGCACATGGATATTTAGGGACCAAATGCCACTAGTTCATTAGAAGGATACAAGTATTTTCTCACTATTGTTGATGACAGAAGTAGATATACCTGGGTTTACATGATGAGGAACAAAAGTGAGACTAGAAAATTGGTTCAGAATTTTTATCAGCTTGTTCTTACTCAATTTGAGGTGAAAATTAAAGACTTTCATATTGATAATGGGCTGGAATTTATGATGACAGAGTTTTATCAGAAAAATGGCATTATTCATCAAAGGAGTTGTATGGAAACTCCCTAGCAAAATGTTGTTGTAGAAAGGAAGCATCAACATATCTTGAATGGGGTTAGAAGTTTGTGTTTGTAGTCTGGTTTGCCATTTTCTTTGTGGAATTATTCCATTCTTCATGTAGTCTACTTGATCAACAGAACACCCATTCATGTGTTGCAAAACATTACCCCTTTTGAGCTTGTTTTTGGGCATCCTCCAACTTTTCACACTTGAAAGTCTTTGGTTGTTTATGTTATGTAAAGACTCTTGCTCAGAATCAAAAGAAGTTTGATCCTCGTGTTAGAAGATGTGTTTTTCTGGGGTACATAGCTGGTGTGAAAGGATACAAAGTGCTGGATCTTGACACAATGTCCTTTTCATGTTTCACGATATGTCAGTTTTTATGAAAAATGTTTTCCCTTGCTGAATCAGTCACATGACACACCAGCTTCCTCTGCGCCAATTCTTCCCACAGATTCCTCTACTGTAGAACCAGATTCTTTGCCTGCCCAACCAGCCCCCACCATAAATCAACCCTCACTTTCCACACCAGATCCTTCTTACAGTTCCCCTTCAAGCCACATGACTGAAACAATCCAATCACCCACATCAGCTACTACCATACCCACTATTCTAAACCTTCTTCCCACATAGGATTTACTACCAACCAGAAAAACTACCCGCATAAGACACCCTCCAAAATAGCTCCAAGATTATCATGCCTCAATTAATTGTCTCATCTCTGAAGCTACCATTAAACACCCATTATCCCAAGTTATCTCTTATTCACATTTATCACCTCCAGATATACTTTTTGCTCTAAATGTTACTGCACATGTTAAACCTAAAACATATGAGGAAGCTATTAAATATCCTTGTTGGCAGGAGGCTATGACATCTGAATTGTAGGGCCTTGAGCAAAACCAAACTTGGGTTCTTACACATCTCCCAAAAGGCAAGAATGCTGTAGGGTGTAAATGGGTGTACAAAATTAAATATAAAGCTGATGGAACAATTAAGCGCTATAAAGCAAGACTTGTGGCAAATGAATACACTTAAGAGGAAGGGATTAATTATTTTGATACCTTTTCCCCTGTTGCTAAGATGACTACGGTCAGAACTCTACTTGTTCTGGCTGATGTTAAAGGCTGACATGTTGTACAACTTGATGTTAATAATGCTTTTCTACATGGAGATTTAAATGAGGAAGTGTATATGATTGTGCCTCTGGGAATGACAACCACAGATCCTTCAATGGTCTGTAGTTTACAGAAGTCTCTCTATGGTTTAAAGCAAGCCAGTCGCCAGTGGCACTGTAAGCTTTCTCAAGGTTTCAAACCTGCTTCCTATGATCCCTCAGTTTTCATTAAGAACACTTCTTCTAACTTCATTGTTTTGCTATGTTGATGATGTGATATTAGCTAGTGATAGCAAGCATGAAATTAATGATATAAATTTTTTTTTGGACTCTACCTTCAAGATAAAGGATCTTGGACCTCTGAGATATTTTTTGGGAATAGAGGTGAATCACTCAAGTGAGGGAATTACTTTATGTAAGAGAAAATACACTATCCAGTTGCTATCTGATACGGGTTTTCTGGCTTGTAAATCAGCTAAGTCCCCTCTTGCTGTTGGTACTATCCTCACATCTATTGATGATATTCCTCTTACTAATCCTTTAGAATATGGGAGGCTAATTAGGAGATTGCTTTACTTGACAAACACTAGGCCTGATATCACTTATGCAGTTCAACAATTGTCTCAGTTTGTTGATAAACCATTTGATATCCATCAACAGTGTGCCAATAGAGTTTTTCATTTCCTTAAAGCTAATCCAGCAAAAGGAATTTTTCTTCCCTCTCCTTCCTCTTTGCAGTTGAAAGGATTTTCTTATTCCGACTGGGCCATTTGTCCTGAAACTCGCAAGTCTATTACTGGTTTCTGCATTTTCCTTGGCCAGTCTCTCATTTCTTGGAAATCCAAGAAGTAGACTACTGTCTCTTGCTCAAGTTCAGAAGCTGAATATCGAGTTTTGGCTTCCACTACATGTGAAATTCAATGGCTTCATTACATGCTGCAAGCCTTTGGAATTAATCCTCTTACTCCTCTCTTATTCTGTGATAATCAGTCTGCCATCCACATTGCTCACAAGCCAATATTTCATGAGCGAACAAAACACATTGAGATTGATTGTCACATAGTCAGAGAACGAGTGCAATTTGGTGTTCTTAAGCTTTTACCAGTTGACACTTCTCAACAGCTTGTTGATTGTTTCACTAAGGCTCTTGCATCTCCACGCTTCCATGATATCACTTCCAAGCTGCAACTTCATGATTCATTTCGTCCACCTTGAGGGGGGTATTAGAGGTTACAACAAGCAAAATGGTGCACATGTTTCTTTTCAGTTATTTTGGCTATATATATATAGCTTAGTAGTACTGAACTGATTATTAATTTTTCAATCATTCGAGAATATTCTCTTTCTCTCTTTTAGTTTGTTATTGAAATGCATGTTTTACGCATTGGGATCCTAGAAATTTCAAGTATTTTTTTGTGAGCAAAACATTTACAGGAATAGGGGCTTTAACTGACCCCATGCAAAAATGAGGTTAAACAACTTCATCCTATATGGGCCACTCAAGTTGTAACAAGTGTGTTAATAGTGGGGCCCATACATTTACTCAACCTGCTATAGGCATCAGAATATTTAATATAGTTTTTTACGACAAAATTTTCACTTATTATAAATTAGCCTCATAGTTAAAAAAAATTAAAAAAGTTCTAACTCAATTTCATAAATTGGAAAACTCTCTAATTCAATTTTATGCACTTATTTTTAGTTGAACTATATTAAGTGTTGAATTAAAAAATCTTCAATCTCTAAAAATGTATGACTAATGGGAATAGTTTCAATAATTTTTTTCATGATGCAAAATAGAAATTCTTATTAGTTACTTTTCTTCTACTTATAAAATAGTTTTACCTCCAAAGATAATGTATGAGAAATATCTTATTCTAAAAATCATTGTCACATTCTAATTGTCAACCTAAATGATAGTTAAAACCCAAATTAATATGACACTACACTAATAAAGTGATATAATGTAGTGTTATCTAACTTCATTTCATTTGAACCTAATTATTGTGAAAGTGAAAAAAAAAAGTCTTATTTTAATTTCATACACTTGAATTGAGTCTTGTTTGAACTTGATTAGTATTAATTGGAGAGAACAAAAAATATAATTTCATATAATTACATTTCAATTGAACTTAATTAGTATAATTTTTTTTAAAAAAAAAAACCAAATTTATTACACTTGATTAGTGTCAAATTGAAAAAAAGCCCAAATTAATTTTATGCAATTCTTTTCAATTGAACATGATTGTATCAAATTAAGATAGAGAAGTGATAATTTCATGCAATCCATTTCATTTGAACTTAATAAATAAAAATTTGAAAAAGACCTAATAAGTAGTGGTGATTGATATATTTTTAATTTTTGTGGCAATTTAAGAATATATCATTCATTTTATTTTTTAAAAAAAGAATACATTATTGACATAACAATATTGACTAAATGGTGAATTATATTAGATTAATTAGTACACGTACAATTTTTAAAAAAATTAAAGTGCAAGTATAATTATATAAAGTTAGTTTTTAATTTTGTTAGTACTTTCTTTTTCATCTTAATTTTTAAAATAATTAAGACTTCTTTCAAATGATAAAAATTCACAAAAGAAATTTTTTAAAAGATACTAAGATGAAGCTTCACAAGTTTTAAAAGATATGTGCAAATAAATCTTCTAATTTGTCTTTTCTTTTAGTTTTATGTCTCCATAAAAATGCAATGAACTCTAACTTTGAATTTCAAAGTTTTACAATTTTTTGACAAAATCTTCATGTCAATATTTGATAAATCATCAAAAGCTCCATATATTGACAAATGTCACACATACTAATTTAATGGTTTAACTAAATTTATATTGGTTATGTTGATTATGAACTATACAATTTAGAACATTTTAAAATTTATGAGAACAAGTTTCCAAGCAAGGCCTCTAAATTTTGGAGAAATTTTTTTTTTAAAGAATTCTTATGAAATTATAAGTATTGTCTAACTAGGGATTTTTATACCTTAGTACCATAATCTAATCACTATGTAACTTAAATACTACAAAAATTTGTAATAATTCATATTTTATGTTATAAAAAAATAACTTTTAAAAAGTATCGGTAATGTCAACTAACATTTTATGTGATTTTGAGTTTAACATGAAAAATAATACATAGAATGTTTGCATACGGTGAAAGAAAGATAAAGCTTAAGAATATTCTAACCTTTACGTAAATGTTGACACTAATTAATTACAGACTTCATATCTTAGTACCTTAATTATTGAGATGATAAAATTATTGTGGAATATTCATTCAATATAACATGTATCTATCTTTAGTCTTACATTTATTGTATATTATTCTACTTTAAGTAATAATAAGCGTAGTTTATGTGTGAGAATTTGCAAGTTAATGAAGCCCTAAAATCAAATCACTTAAGGATATTCTTTCTATAGATTATGACAATCTAACTCTACTTAGATCACTTTTATTAGAAGTCATTACTAATTAATTTTGGTACAATTTTTTTTTTTTATATAAACGTTTCAAATATGTTAAATACTTGAAAGTCAAAACATCTATTTTAATTAAAATTAGTTAATATAAAATTAGAAAATGACACATTATCTTATATTTAATGCTTATTAAAAGAAATGGTCATAGAGAATTAGAGATTGAAGATAAACTTTAAAACTTCACTAATTATTAGTGTAAAAAGTCAATGTTTTAAATATAAGCATAACAAAAAATATTTAACTTGGAAAAACCTTTAAATTTTTATTTTTTACTTATATGAAGGAAATTTTAAGTGTATAAATTGAGAAAATATCTGCCTCCGTACAGAAAAAAAATAGCTTCTCACTAATAAAAAATCATTTAAATATTTATGGTACTTTTATTTAAATTAGTGCTTGTAATTTTTTGATTAATGATATATTGTTAATAGTAAAAGAGAATACCACATTCACATGCAAAAATATCTTCAAAATTATTTGTATTGCCAAAACTAGAAAACTTAGTTTTAGTTATTACACAATTATTCTCACTTTAGGCAATGAAATAGGTAATGTATAGTTCAATAATTAATTTAATATGCATCAATCACCACTAGAGAGAGTACTACACATATATCATTGCTAACCATGTGAAAATCATACACACAAAATTTAAGCCCAAAATTCTGAGAGTATAGTATCATTTTAATGGGGGTAAAGTTTTGAAAAGTTGAGAAAAAAATAATTTTGAACATCCAAAAATTCTCACAAAAATTCAGAAGGTAGAATAGGAAGAGCGAAAAAGAACTTGGCAAGTTTCATAAAAAAAAAAAAACTCNCTTGGCAAGTTTCATAAAAAAAAAAAACTCTCAGTGTGTGGCCTCCATTTTGCTTTTTCACTATTATACGATCATAATGAGACTAACAAAGTGAGTAAATAGTAACCTCGAGCTCATTCTTGTCACCTAACTATAACTTAGCTATAAATAATAATATAGTATATAAAATATGTATGATTATCAACTTATCTTAAAGACGAAATAAGTTACATTTATTATTTTCCTTAAGAAATTTAAATATAATATGTCAACGATCTCGATAATTCATGCTTTCATTTTATGAAAATAATAATGTGAAAAAAGTTTATTTAAAATATATATAACACTAAATTAAATCCTTTCATATGTTTGCTTGGTAAAATGGAGATGATACATATCAGTTTCACAACTAATCGATCTCAAATGAAGAAGAACTCAAATGTGGGGATCAAACATATGCAAATCAAGAAGGACCATCATGCTTTGTCTTCCATTATTAGATTTTTTATGGCACTCAAACTGTGAGATATTATTTTAAATATTTAATCATTGATAGTCTTCAATATATATAAGCCATTTGCAGCTATTTCTTCTCGAGTCATTAGATGATTTTACAAAGAATTAAGTTTTCACAAAATTATATATATTTTATATTAATTAAGACTCCTGCACTTATTTGCTTCACAGTTTGTTACTTAATATTTAATATATTGTCAGCATATTGAAATTGTCATGCTTACTGTAGACAAATTATATTTAAAAAAAAAATAACGAAGTAGCATGCATGATAATCTTTTTCATATATATAGTATCATTTCAATTTTAGACACATTATCAAATAATATACATACACTAAAAATGTAATAAAAAATTTAAAAACTAAATTAAGCTGAACTGTGTGAATTTAAATGCTGGTTAGTGGGCTCATGGACCTGCAAATCCTACTTGCAAATATGAAGAGTAAGGGAGAGAGTAAGATTTACTCTCTTTAATTTTTTGACTTATTTTTTACACTATTATTCTTCACTTATCTTAATCTATTTATTAATGTATATTTTTAAATTTTATCGTGCTTAAAATTTTATTTTAAATTTTAATTCTTTTAAAAAAAATTCATAAATTTTTTTGTGAAAAATATATAAATGGAGAAGAATATCATACTTTGTGTATTTTCAACTTTAACATAATTTAATTACTAATTTTTTTTTAACATAAATTATTATTTTAAGTGAGATGCTAACACAATTTTAATTAAATTAGTGGGTCACATTAATATTGTCACATAAGTTGAGAAATGACCAACTGATCAGGTAACCAAAAATAAATATCCATCATTAGATTTAACATATAGCACAAAAAATAGTGATAACTGTGCCACCTAGAATAAGGTTATATAACCTTATATTTTTGCCTCGCGTAAATTAAAGTCTCCCTTACAGGAATATTCTTGTTTGTGCCAAGTGGAATAGTTGTGACCCGTGACTCGTGGTTGTTGAGGGGTCATTCTTATCTGAAGACTGAGGGGTTCAACGATACAACATGCGGAAAACGTTGTTGAGAACGACGCCTGCAGGGTTTTCCAAGCATTATCACTTTCCAAGCATTAGTGACCACATCTTCCCCCATATACAAGATTCCGCTACCATGCATATATCAATACAAGACCAATGCAAGAGATAAAACCATTAGAATCAAATATTCATCAACATTTGGTATCGCTGGTAAGAGAGATCCTTTAGTTAGCAAAATTTAATCAAACAGTAAATGGTTATCTAAAAATTATAAGGCTGTGCTGAATAGTGAATAGAGAGAGATTCAAGCTTGCCAGTGCCACCGAATCAATCCAAATACGCCAATTATAGGAAGTTTATTTTATTGTATTTTATTTCGCTAACAATGAAGTTGAAACTGGGAAGGGAACCACATCGAGCCAGACATGACAAGAATTTTTACTGATAATAGTTCTGTCAAGGATCACGATTGCTTGAAAGCAACATGCTTTCTTTGTTTTTTTCCAGCCATCAACATGCTTTTCCTATAGACACAGCTAACAAGCAGAGTTACCTTGTTTTAGTTTGCACAGCAAACTCCCAAAAGTTTGCCATTGACCAGAAGCTACTCAAGTCTCAGCCAACCATTTTATCCAAAAAAAAAAACAAGTCTCAGCCAATCACTACCGTCATAGATTGGAAAGATCACGAGTCATTGAACATAAAAAATAACAATTCTAGCACTTAATTATGCAGTAGATCTAATCGTGATCGGGTGGGCCACCGAGATCGACAGGCATAGGCCTCTTTTCATGTAAAACAGGCCTAACTTTATTTATCTAATGGTCCAAGAAAAAATAAATAAGTACTGCGGTATGCACTGTCTCTGCAGTTTGCACTTTAACGATGAGTCGATGATTAGTTTTTTTAGCACTTTTTACTATGATTTTGAGTTTGAAAACAGGCCACTTCAATACTACTTAGTCACATGTTTGTACTTGGAAGATGATAACAACATGGATATTTCAGTGCAAAAAGTAGAAGTCAATTAGTACGCACAAAGTGTATACCCTTCTTGTGTAAGGAGTATGAATGCCATTTAATTAGAGGTTTAGCTCTTCTGTTTTTCATATAATACAATTTAAGCCTTAGTGTCCATTATCCAGCAAACACCGTTTCAAATAGCTAACCCTCTATAGTAGTCGGATTAGACAGACGGATCTTATTCAACTGATCATCAATCACAGTAGGTTGATAAATGATCAATTATAACTCACCATTAAGATGTTACATCCAAATTCTAAGTTTAAATGGAGATGCTATATGGAACTCCCTGTCCTGTCACTCCTGGCTCTGAAAATGGCTTCAAAAGCTCATAGGGTACAATCCCAGCACCATTTCGGTTCCTCAAGTTCCTATCCGCATTCCTTCCATCAATAATCCCTTCAAGCTCTTTCAACCTGCCATTAAACCTTTCGAATGCTGCTTTCACAATTGGATCCTCTTCCCACGATGACTCTATGGTTTGGCCAAGATATTCTTCATCTGGCGAGTGATTTGACAAAATGTCCAACACTGACATCACAGTGGTCGCTTGAATTTGAGATGGGAAGCATTTAAGTAGGGTCACTTCGGGTTTTTCCAAGAACAATTCCCATTCTGGGTCTGAAGGATCCTCTGTAGGCATGTTGGTCCTAGCAATTGTAGGACGATTTGGGAAATACCCTGCATAAGTGTATTGGCCAAAGTTTACAGCAGCATGATGACCTGATGTTATCCACACAATGGTGGTGAGGATTTCAGTAAGATCTTGTTGGGTCTTCAACACTGGCCACCAAGGCTCGTCCTTTTTGTCAGCGTGGCCTACGGTTCGAATCTCTTCCCACCATGCTTGAAGCTCTTGGTCAGACTCAACCAGATTTGGCTCTGGGTAATAGTGGTTTACATAGTCAGTGGCCCATTTTTTGATAGCATCCCATAGAAGGAGGCCATCGTTGGCATATGGGTAGTCTTCGATGCTTAACTTCAAGCCATGGGGAGCACTTGGGTCCTTTATAGCCATTCCCCTGTTGATGAGGTCAGCAGGGAGAGCTTGCAAGTCGAATTGCCACTGCTTGTCATAGACAAAAGAGCTGAATTCGACTGAATACTTTTTAGGTGAGAAGCTAGTCTCTATGATTCCATTTGCATTGATAAGTGCTTCACGAGCAAGAGCATTGATTTCCATTGTGTACCGGAAATGTGGATGCAGCAGCCTATAGACGGGGTGCATGACACTCAGTTGCCTGTTTGTTGCAATGATATAAGGTTCGGTGCAACAATGAGTTCGTAGCCTGAGATAAGAAAAGAATCATTATTAATTATAAACATGTTAGTCAACTACGTACTTGAAAGTTTATTAATCATATATATTTAAATTTGGACTCACGAACTAAATAATTAACAACTAATTAAGTTAGTCAACTACCAGTGACTGACGAGTTGGTGATAACCGGAGTCATGGGCAAGGACATGAGCTTTGGCAATCCTCCAAAGCCAAACACCGGTTGAATGCCAAGTAGGTGTAAAAACTTGCTTCCATTGTGGCTTCCCATCCATTGGTGGCCGAGTTAGCTCAATAGCTAGCGGCCTCAATGTGCCATCTGGGGTTAGGAAGAATAGTGTCCTTGATCCATATAGAGTCGTGCCTTCAACTTGTCTAATTTTCTCTACAAATGGTAACAACAGATCATGGTAGTCTAGGATGAACAGCTTCTTCTGTTTTATCGCCTGCATCAATGTTTGTTCAAATTACACAATTAATTTCTCAATTACTTAATTATTTGTATATCTAGATGCAGAGGTCACTCTATAGAATATAAATATATACATACCTCATCGATAGTGACAAAACCCCTAATTTCTCGGTCGATTATTTCTGTGGTAATTGCTGATTCCGGTGGTCCATAAATCTTGGGGTCAAGTTTACTTTTCAATGGCCATTCCTACACATGTTATATACTTATTAATTAGAAAATATATATTAAAAAGATACTATTAATTTATATTTCCATTTAACGATATTTCCAACTGCAAGATATTCTTTCCGCTAACTAATTAAAGACAAGGCAACTTTTACCTTATCAGTAATAGAAGAAGAATGATAATTTTCTTGTAATTATAAGGGTACGCCATATATATTACGTACCGTGACCAATTCATTAGCCAAAACAAAAAAAAACAAAAAAAGTACCGTGACCGCTTGTAGGCAACATGGGTTGAGACCTGCAAGAGTCTGCCTTGCAAATTCCTCATCCCTAAACCAAAAGAATCTGTCCCCTGCAATCAAATATATTATAAATCCAAATTAAGTGTGAGATATAACTTATAAGCACTGAGTATTTGAATTATAAATGTTATCTCACTGTCCATTGTAGACGGAGTCTCAAAACGGAGAATGTCTTGCTCGGTATCACTAATGGCCTTAATTAGCCTTGGCAAAAGGGTCCTGAGAAAGCCTTTGGTTTTAAGAGGAGGCAAGTTTACCCCTTCGTTAAAAAGGGAGTCAATGGATGAGAAGAATGGAAACCCAAGATTGCTGTCAACTATTGCTGTCTGCAGGGACGGTACCACTGCATGCAACACCGAATATACGGTCTTTGTTGAAAACGTTAGCTGCTTTATTTCCGAGAAGGCTTCGTCCCTAGGAACATACACGCTGCTACTTCTTTTCTCAGACACTGGATCTGCTCACAAAACCAAATGCGCACTTGTTTAAAAAATACACATCACGATCACAAATTCACAGTTAGTTAACTTATAATTAGATACCAATCTGTTTCTGTGCCTTTCTGCTATAGCTTATACCAAAACATGGAAACACATCACCAAAAAAAAAATTTATAATATAACAAACTATTTATTGGTTAACCTCAAATTGTATCAACGTAGTAATTAACATTACAAAAGTAGGAGCAATTGATTTAAGAAAAAATAATATATACACAATCTTTATCCATAAACTTTACTAAACAGTGTACATGAAGAATATGAATTTCAGGGCTTATTGAACAAAAAAGATGTACTTCTAGAAACAAATTACTTAAATAGAACTGTTTTGAATAAAAAATAATAAACAAGTGAGGTCCTCCACTTTATTTGAAGGGACTAATGAAGTCTTGCCACTTCATTTGGAGGGATAAGTGGAACCAATGGACTCACTTTATTTACCTTATTATATTTTAATCAAAACAATCCTATTTAAATAAAAAATTTCAAAACAGTCCCATTTACATAAATAATTTAAAAAATAGTATTATTTTGGTCAATAAACTGAATTTCAGGCATATCACTACATCATTGCTCTCATAATTTTAAAAAATGTCTATAAGTTAGAAGAAGTGAAGTTAATTTAAACTGTTAGATTACAATTTTAATAAGGTTTTGTGCAATTTTAGTTCCCATTAAATTTAGATAATGCAAGTATTAAAAAGATGTAAAAAAATGTGTGAGAAAATGACCATTCATAACAAAAACCTTCTCATAAGCATATCAGTTGAGCAAAATACGTTTAAATCGGGAGGACATGTAACATGAATGGGCGTACGCCTTTTATACTGCAATGGAGCAAAAGGAAATATTAATGCCATATTCAACGGCCACACAATAGATACGGATAAATCATTGTCCTTGTGTCGAGAAAGTGAAGACCCGTGAGCATGCCATTAAAGAAAATGAAGACACTAGATGCTTTCTCTAAAGGTTCTTTGTCCTTGCGTCAAGAAAGTGAAGGCCCATGAGCATGCAATCAAAGAAAATGAAGACACTGGATGCTTTCTTTAACGGTGTCTGTTTTTCCGCAATTACATCAAAGAATTGGGAGGGAGTTAGCTTGGTAACCACTTTCTTTAATTTGAGTTATGATTCCAAATTTTTCTTAGATGGGATATATATACATATATATAGCTAAGGGCTAATGAAGTAGAAGTACCTTTGTCACAGTGTGGACGTCCGGTTCTGCAACGTCTTGGATATGGATGCTGTTTGCCACCGAGGACGGGTCTCTTGAGTTCGATGCTGCTATCAGGATCTCCAATGTCGTTGTACACATCATAATCATAAATTCGCTCATAGCTCTTGCGTTCACCTTGCCCATTACCCCGTAAATGTACCAATTCCTCTTCTCTTAGCCTCTTCAATCCTTCTGGTGTTTCTGATGGCAAGTATGACTGTATATGCATACAAATTACATGTCTTAATTTTACATTCAAAAGATAGTATTAAATATTGTTAATCACTAGAATTGAAGGAGTGAGAGATCTAGAGAGGGAGAGACCTTGTTGGTGAAAAAAACCCTCTTACTAGGGTTATCATATTTGGAATGAAGCCACGAGTTACAGGAAATGTGAAGGGGACCAGTGATGAAGCCGTCAAGGACCACGTCCTTGAGGAACATCTCTTTGTGGTGCTCATTCTCTACAAAAATGGCGCCGATCTCTCCAAAACTATCTGGCACGTCAAATTCACACTCATACTTTACCTCTTGCTCTTCTTGCTGCGTCTTGTGGACGTAACCTTTGATAGTATCCTTCTCTAATCCCGTCTCTTTTTGTTTGGAGCACCCAAAAAAATAATAATAATAATTACAAAATCTCAATGACATTAATTAATTCATTTCAATTGAAAATAATCATACAAGGACTTTCCGTATGGTAAATATTGCTTCTATTTTCTGACGTTAAGTCAGAACCACTCATCCCTAATCCTTATCCCCATCAATTTTCGCTTACCTATTATTTGGTTTATTAACGGGGACCCTTTGAAGTTCGAAGGCTTTCAGACTGTTTCCAGTCCAGACTACGATGTAACCAATTAACCAAAGAGAGATACACAGACAAGCATATGACTCCTTGTATCTATGGAACCTCAAATCTATGAGAGCCATTAAAATTGCGCTTAGATATAAGATATGATGTTAAAATATGACGACCTTACTTGAATATGATCTGTTCTATAACTCTCCCTTGAGTTCTAAGGAGACAGGAATCAAATATGAGGGTTAAATTTCAGTTTTTATGGGGAAAAAGATAATACAAGGACTGAATTGAAAATCCACTGAGGAAGAGAAAATTACAGATCAAAACCCTTGTAGCTTGAAATATCATAGTGAAAGTGAATGGAAGACATGGATCTGTTTGATGTATTAATTAACATATTTTTACCAGCAAGCATTTCTTGCAAATAAATATTTGTATGAACAGTTTGCATACTAGCCAAGAATTTATTGGTGCTATAAAACTGTAAACATATCATATTAACTCCATCTTTCATTAGGAGCTTCGGAAATAGAAGAGGAAGGAGAAGGTAATTCCATCTCCTTCGCTTTCTGTCCTAATATATAATAAAGAATCATTCAATTTGGAAGGATAGTAAGGAAAATCACATTTTGTCTTAGAATTTATTAAAGATCCACAAAATTGTCTTAAACTTTAAAAAAAATAAAAATATCATTGTTATTTTTCTTTTGATTAATTAATAGTGACGAATAGGGTTGTTATTTCTAATTTTATAATGCTGTTCCTCTTCCCAGCTAGCCAGCTAGAACACCCCAAATTTTTTTAAAAAATAAAAGACACCAAAACTCAAAGCCAGAACAGTTTTTAGTGCGTAAAAACCATGACGCCTTGCTTATGAGTGATTTGCATATGGTAAGCATTTGGTGGGTTATCATTGTATAAATAATAAATAATCGAGGTGAGGTGTGCATTGCAAATGCAGAATATAATTTTCAGCTTAAAGCAGTACTTACTGGGATCAAGATCGGAGCTAACAAGCTCCAAGAGAAGTGATTGACCGAACAAATCTTGTATATCATCGAGGCCTCGGCTCACACCAAGCTCCGAGAAAAAGCCACCAACAGTTAGCTGAACAGTTACTATGACTTTAACCTTTACTGATTTCTTCTCGGCTTCACTCACAACCACAGCTTTGATGTTACCCGTCGCATTATTATTTATGCACCCAACACTCACCCTTTTCGGTTTCTTTTGGAATAACGGCCTTGACCATACCAGAACCGAAGGAGAACTACTCCCATGGACATTACTCGCCCATGGCTTCTGAAACACCAAAAAGCTTGGGTTATTCTTTGACTGATTAATCTGTACCCTCAACATTTTTTAACAGGACTACTTGTAAAGATTATAGCGGAGGCTGTTCTGCGTTGCTTACTCACTATAAGCTCTCCTCTCAGTCACTTCTTAATTATAGGAGCAAAAAGCTACATGGGTGATTCATTAACTTGAAAGAATAGTGGCACGATTTCCATCTGCTCTTATCTTTTTTGTCCATTTCACGTATGTTGAATAATTTTCTTTGTTTTTTGTGCTCAAAGAAAACAAGAGAAAAACTACTGCTTTCTAACTAGAAGGGTCCCTTGCTTAGGCCATCAAGACAAAAGGCACGTGATGTATAGTTGAATTGAATCAATGTGACACGCAAACTCAGTCCATTATCGCAAAGAAACAGAGTGACGTCCAATCAATATAATTGCCCCCATCTTTCTCCAATGAGTTTTAGGAAATGTGAAAGAAAAGAGGCTCATTAAATTTAATATTATATTTTAATAATTTATTTATATAATTATTATATTTTTTAATTTATTTATTTAAATATTATAACTTTTAAAAATTTTAAAAAAATTAAATCTGCATAATAGACTCCACGAGACATTATCAGTTGATGTGTTCCGACGTGTATAATCTGGCCATCTTGCTTTCTTTACTTTTTTTCTCATACCCGGTTTAAGGCCAGCCTTATTATATAAAAGTTTTGGATAGGGTGTTTGAGGTGTATGATTAAATTGGGTGTCAGCAAAATAAATTTATTAAAAAAATAGTGAGAGCTCCTTTCTACGACCAAAAAAGAGTGAAGAAGGGAGTATGGAGTAAACACGCCGGCTATTAGCCAAGGTGTTTTGTGGAATTTATTGTGTAAATTTAATTTTTTTGTTTTTAAGTTTTTAATTTTTAAAAATTATAATATTTAGATAAATAAATTAAAAAATATAATAATTATATAAATAAGTTATTAAAGTAAATGAGCCAAATAGTGTCTCAACATTTTATCCAATACAATACGCACCTTACCTGAAGATAAAATTCCCCCTGGTGAACTATTCATATTAGATTCACGGGCTGGCTTAGTTGGTTAGAAATGTTAAACAATGAATATGATGAAACTCAATTTTGATCGCTTTCAATTCCCCTACTTTTGCTTACTTGAGATGAGAGCTTGAATGAACTAAAACTAGAACTGGGAAAGGATGAAATCATCTTCTGCCGCGGATGGGCACTCACTATTTTTACTGTTTGGGTTTGGTCCCATTATTTTGAAAATCTCTGGCTGGGGCCTTTGCCTTAAATCGACTGGTTCTTGCCTGGTGCATGAACCTGGTGAATAAAAATGGTGTTTGTAAAGTGTGAAAAGTTTAAGCTGTATAGAAAAAGCTTAAAACAGTTTAGTGTAAATTTAATCAAATTAAGTTTTATTATATGTGTAGAATCTGTAGATATAAGAAAACATATATATAATAGACTCTATATTCCCTCAATATCTGCAACTAAAATAAATATAATATTCAAAAAAAAAAACTAGTAAAGAAATAACATCGACACCTTCAAACTCGTATTACAATCACGTATTATGTGGCCAACTTGGTACCTCCTCATCCTATCCCTATCACTAACACAGGCGATTTTACGGCTCGATGAGTTGCTGTTGCCCAGTGATTGTTTTAATCTTTTTTTTTTTCTTTTAGGTCTTGCACGTGTGTGTGTGTCTTTCTTTTTTTTTTTTTCTTAAGATAGATAAGGTTAATTTTTTTTTCTTTTAGGTATTGCGTGTAGCGTGAGTTTTTCTTTTCTGGACCGGAGTGCGAGAGTTAAGCCCAAGAGTTGGGCTTATCAATTGCCGTTATTTTAGCTGAAGCCCAAGAGTTGGAGTATTAGTTAATAGTAACTTTGCGACTGGTTTTGGCCCAGTCCAAAAACTGTAGCACTACACTTTTATTTTCTTTATATCCCCTGGCATTAAAATTGAAAACATGACTCCAATTTCCTAACCGCATCTTAAAAAAAAGATTGCGGTTGACGTGAAGGAATCAGCGTCCTTCCCGCGCTTCAAATACACAATATACCGCTCTTCCCAGTTCATTCTCGCTTTAGTATTTGACCCTAAAAAAATGAAAATGAATGGCTGCTGCTCCACCTTCAAAAGATCTCAGAATTCAGATTACAGACTCCTCTCTATGCTTGATTCCTGCAAATCAACATACCATATCAAGCAAGTACATGCCCAACTAATCACTAGGGGCCTAATCCTGCATCCTGTCCCAGCCAATAAACTACTCAAGCTACTTGCTCTCTCAAGTTTCGGTTCTCTTTCTTATGCCCACCTCGTGTTTGATCAAATTCCACACCCCGACTTGTTCATTTACAATACCTTGATAAAAGCCCATGCTCCCTCACCAACTTCTTCTCATCATAATTCTCTTACCGTTTTCCGTTCAATGACCCGGGGTTCAAGTCTTTTGCCAAATCAGTATAGTTTTGTGTTTGTTTTTAATGCCTGTGCAAATGGGTTGGGGGTACTAGAAGGAGAGCAAGTTCGGGTTCATGCCATAAAACTTGGTCTAGACAACAATATATTTGTTACTAATGCCTTAATTGGGATGTATGGGAAGTGGGGTTTCGTAGAGGAGAGCAGGAAAATCTTTGATTATACTGTAACCCGTGATGTGTATTCTTGGAACACCATGATTGCTGCGTATGTTGGGTCAGGCAACATAGATCAAGCTAAGGAATTGTTCGACAAAATGCAAGAGCGAGATGTCGTATCGTGGACTACCATAATAGCTGGTTATGTTCAGGTATTGCTGAATTGGGAATGAAATATATGTTAATTCTTTCTTTTATACTTCTAAGCTAAACTTTTTGCACGGTTATCTCATTGTCTTTGAAGCAGACAGTACAAGAATGTGAAATTGAAAATTATAATATGTTGCTTGATATAACCTTAACTGTTGATATACTCTCTAAAGCTAATATTTACTTATTATAGGGTGGTTGTTTCATGGAGGGCCTGGATCTCTTCCACAAGATGCTGCAAGAAGGTCCCAAACCAAATGAATATACGCTGGTAAGTGCACTTGCAGCCTGTTCAAATCTAGTAGCGTTGGATCAAGGAAAGTGGATCCATGTTTATATTGATAAAGGTGAGGTCAAGATGAATGAGCGACTTCTTGCAAGTCTTATTGACATGTATGCAAAATGCGGAGAGATAGAGTTCGCATCAAGACTATTCTGCGAACACAATGTGAAGAGGAAAGTTTGGCCTTGGAATGCCATGATTGGTGGGTTTGCAATGCATGGAAAACCCAGCGAGGCTATTAGCATCTTTGAACAAATGAAAATTGAGAAAGTTTCTCCAAATAAAGTTACATTTGTTGCTTTATTAAATGCTTGCAGCCATGGCTATAGGGTGGAGGAGGGAAAATTCTATTTCAGATTCATGGTGAGTGATTATGGAATTAACCCAGAAATAGAGCATTATGGGTGTATGGTAGATCTGCTGGGGCGTGCTGGGCTCTTAAAGGAAGCTGAAGACATAATTTCGAGTATGCCCATGGCTCCAGATACTGCGATTTGGGGGGCATTGCTCAATGCTTGTAGAATACATAAAGATATGCAGCGGGGATATAGAATAGGAAAAATAATTAAGGAATTGGACCCTAACCATATTGGTTGTCATATTCTACTGGCTAATATGTATTCTACGTCTGGGAGATGGAATGAAGCAAGAATATTGAGAGAGAATAATGAGGTTAGTAGTGGCAAAAAGAAAATTCCTGGTTGCAGTTCAATTGAGTTGAAGGGGGTATTTCATCAATTCCTTGTTGGGGATCGATCCCACCCTCAAACTAAGGAGCTTTATTCATTTTTGGATGAGATGACAAACAAATTGCGGATTGCTGGGTATGTTCCAGAGTTTGGAGAAATTTTGCTTGATATTGATGACGAGGAAGAGAAAGAGACAGCTCTGTCTATACACAGTGAGAAGTTGGCTATAGCTTTTGGGTTGATGAACACAGCACCTGGAACTCCAATTCGCATTATGAAGAATTTGAGAGTTTGTGCAGATTGCCATCATGCAACAAAGTTGATCTCCAAGGTTTACGATCGAGTTATTATAGTCAGAGACAGGACAAGGTATCACCATTTTCAAGATGGAATCTGTTCTTGTAAGGATTACTGGTAGATTTGGAAAGTGCTACTTGTATGATTAAATAAGTCTCAGCACTTCATCAGTTGAGCATTTGGTAGCCTCTTTCACATGTTGAGTTGGTGAGACAGCTACAAAATTAATGATAGGATGGGCTAGGCAGGATTACCTAACAAAAGAAAATGTATTTGCATATGATAATCACCAATTTCTATAACAGCATGCTGATAAGAAAGTAAAGGTCAGATATGGAAGCATAATTGTTAAATTCCTACCAGAACTGACTGTTCAGTGTAGTGATGCTAGGAGAACCAAAATCAAAGACAGGGCAACTGAGAAACTAAGAATAAGAAAAAATGAAAAGATTGGCTGGCATCAGAGAGGCACTTAAATGCATCCCAAGCTTGCAAAACAAGACATGATTGGTAATTTAATTCAGTTGAGATTCAACAAATACGTCAGTAGCTGGAATACATGACATGTCTCCTTAAGCAGTGCTGTTGTTGGTTATTTGTGAGTGTTCTTACTTGATATGCTCTTGGAGACTGGTTCAAGAGCTCACCAAAATAAAAGAAGGAATGCTTACCTCTATGCCTCTGACAACTTCACATAATGACAAGTTGCTGAGGGTTGTGCATTTTTATTTCAATTTTGAACATGTATAAGTGTTGAGAGGTAACTTATCAGGTAGCTTCTATGTGACCTGTGTTCTCTGATACATGGAATTATTTATTTACTATTTGTGTCGTTGTTTGTTTGTCTATTTGTCTCTGCTGTTACTTTTGATATTTTGGCAATACATTTGCGTTTGAGATGTTCATGAGGTAATTCTTGAAGGTTGCTTTTATCGTAAGTAGCAAAGTTGATGATTTGGTGGAGCCGTTCATGAACATTTGATTGAATGTTGCAATTTAGGCTAGTACTGCAATGATAGCTTCAAGAATGTTTAAGACTTCAGGTAGCTTTCCCTTGGATCAATATACAGAGTTTTACGCAATATTGGCACTGTAATAATAATAAGTTTTCGCATGAAAAAAAAAAAAAGATAAATAAAGGGTTTTTTTTTTTTTGGTACTCCGACTATATTTGAACAAAGTTATGGGTAAACTGACTAATAGTTTACGCAACTATAATTTAAACAAGATAAGAATTCTTACATATTTTTAGTATTTATGTGGTATGTCATATTACATAAGAATAATTAATATATGAATGACATATGTATAAGTTAATTATTTTCAAGTTTATTTAAAAAATAAAATAAAATATAAAAATTATGTATGTTTGTCACGTTAGTATAGTATGACATATATATGTGATACCATAAAATTTCCAATTAAATAATAATATAAACAAGATAACTATATAATACCTAAAAATTGGGTATTTTAATTATTTTTCATAATATGTCAAAGACTGATTTTCTTTACCACTTTTTTGTCAACACATCTTCAGTTTAAAACCTATATATAATTTTTCAAAAAATAAATCTCTCAAAAAAATAGAAAACGAAATAGAGAACAAACAGAAAAACTAAACAGCAGTACGGGAATTCTATGATACTACATATGTATGTTATACTACACTGACATAATAAGCATATGTAATTTTTATATTTTATTTAATATAAAATTAATTTATCTTATTTTTTCAAACAAATTTAAAAACAGTTAATTTATATACATGTCATTCATTCATTCATTGACTATTCTTATATAGTATAACATACAATAAAATATCTAAAAAACCTCCATATTATTATTTTTGGTTGAGATCGGGAGATTAAATTAAATTGAAAGTAACAAATGCGTGGACAAATATATTGGCGGGAAATATCGATAAAATTTTAGCATCGTTAATGCTTCGTAACCGACTAACCGGATATAGCATATAGGTAGGAGTTGTGGTGGATGTTGGCCGTTTATTCTATCGACTCCTGCAAGTGTTTGGGTAATGGTCAATGATGTGATGAATCTTGTGGTTCATAACTAAGGAGACAGCATCGTTTGCAACGCGGATGACAACACTTCAACTTCATTAAAGTATTAGTTACAAGCCCTAGCACCGTCGTCTTCTGCGCGAGAGGATTCGAAGTTGATCGCGCTCAAATTTGAATCCCAAGTTTCAATCAGAACTCAGAAGCTCTAGTTGTGATTGTGAATTTCTTCGATATTTCAATGGAAACTGGAGGTAGTAGTGAAAGCCCAAATGAATCAAAGAAAGGGAAGGCCAAGACCCCACGCAAACCAAAAGAAAGCGTACTGAAGCAGAGTCAGTCTCTCTATCTCTCTCAATGTCAATATTGCAATCTCAATATCCCTCCATAAATTGTATCTGTCAAGTGATTTTCCTTTTTGGCTTTTTCTTGCATAGAATCTCCAGCTGAGTTCTTCGCAGAGAACAAAAACATCGCAGGCTTTGATAATGTAACTATTGTTTCGCAACTTTTGTTATTTTTCATTTGATTGGCAATTTTTCCTATTATTCTGTATTTTACTGATTTGGCTAAAAACTCTCACAAAAACTATCCAGAAGTGAATATAATGGTGCATTTGATTTTTGAGGGCTGTTTGTGAAATCACAAGCCACAAGGTGTCATGATGGATCTGACATACACCTAAACAATTGCGTGCTTGCAGATATATCTATATTTTTGTGATATTTTAAATATAATTTCTTTTACTCTCATTGAAATTCTGCGGATTTCAGCCTGGAAAATGCCTTTACACCACTGTTAGAGAGCTTGTTGAGAACTCACTTGACTCGGCAGAATCTATATCGGAGCTTCCTGTAGTTGAAGTAACAATGTAAGTAGGGATGCGTGTGTATAATGGACAAGTAAATAAATTTATGGCCACTGACAAGAACGTTCAACCTTAGAACTTCTTTTCTTATTGGCATGAATAGCTTATGCAACATAATTGAGGCTCTTAATGGTTTTCTTCCTCTATGTGGCTAAATTCTTGTTTATGCATCTATAAATCATTCTTTTCCACCTGGACTTGGTTGTTGCAGAGAGGAGATTGGGAAAAGCAAATTTAATTCAATGATTGGTCTTGTTGACCGTGAACGTGTTGATGAGCAATTGTATGATGATTATGAAACAGATAAAGCTCGTGAGGTTCGTTATCTATCATTGTGATTTCTTGTTACTTTCAATATGTTAAATTGGTTATTAAACTATGATA
This sequence comes from Cercis canadensis, assembly GCA_003255065.1. NCBI lineage: Eukaryota > Viridiplantae > Streptophyta > Magnoliopsida > Fabales > Fabaceae > Cercis > Cercis canadensis. The sequence continues at coordinate 357,220 of QAOA01006130.1, read as the reverse complement.
GAAGGCTAACTCAAACTTTATGATGGGTGAAATTTAATATTCTGTAAGTTGTTGATTTCTTTAATATTGATTTGAATTCATGTCTTTGGCTCACGGCTAGTACCTTTTATAACCTTGTTTCATATATTATTTGTTGCAATTGAGTACACTATAAAACAGGATATTTTGGTTGCTGATTTTACCTTGATGACTCCTTTACAGTATTTCATTTCACATGATCTCTTGATTCTCTTTCCTTACAGAAACGATTAGCTAAAGAGGCTCGTGCTCAAGAAATACAAGCAAAGAATGCTGCCCTTGGAAAGAAACTGAAAGAGGCCCCAGCTCCAAAGGGTATTAAAGCTCGAGGTGAGGCCTCTTTTTACAGGGTCACGTGCAAGGTTTGTATCATTTCCACCTAAGGGCTTCTTTTGTGGTACTGTTTTGATATTCGCTGCCTTGACTTTTTTGGTTTGAATATATTTATCAAAAATATTTACCTGTGTTGAAAATCCAATTTGAAAGTATTGGCAATTCTTTTCCCATTTTCTGTGTTTGCCAACCTCATCCCTGTAATTTGTACTAAAGACAGTCTCATGAGTCATGCTGGTATCTAATTGCAGGATAATGGAAAAGGAATGCCACATGATGACATCCCAAATATGTTTGGCCGAGGTCAATCTATGACTTGTTACTTAACAGTCCTGTCAAAAAATATTTGGTGTAGACATTAGAATTTGAAAGTTTTATTATTCGTGGAAACCTCCTTATACGTCTCTGTAACCTTATCTATTCATGCAGTTCTCTCTGGGACAAAATATGGCTTGAAGCAAACTCGAGGAAAGTTTGGTCTTGGTGCAAAGATGGTATTGCCAACATGCTCTAGTTTAAAAATTTCTCTCTTTCTGTTTGTGCTTTTACTAATCCTGCTTATTAACTCCTAAAAGTTGCCAATCACCTACTTCTTGTTGAACTATATACTAGGCTCTTGTCAAGTATAACATATCCCAATTGGCATTATTGATTTGGTATTATTCACATATGCAGGCACTAATTTGGTCTAAAATGAGTACCGGGCTTCCTATTGAGATTTCATCATCAATGAGAAACCGAACTTATATTTCATTTTGCAGGCTGGATATAGACATTAATAAGTATGTCCCCCCCCCCCCCCNCTCCTAAAATAATAATAAATGACAATATTTTAATTCCTTCTTTAAATTAATAAATGCTTCAACCTTCAGGAACATTCCTCACATACATTTACATGAAAAACGGGAGAACAAGGATCATTGGCATGGAGCTGAAATTCAAGTAGTCATTGAGGGCAATTGGACTACTTACCGTGTATATACTAATTATTTGGCATAATTTCAATAATTTTACTGCAAACCCCAGATATAATAGCATGTCCATTTTCCAAAATACATTTCTGTTATGCTTATTTCTTGCAGCAGAATATTAATAGTTGTAATGTTTCATTGATACAATCTATTTTGTTTGTATTTGCAGTCAAAAATATTGCACTACATGCGACAAATGGCTGTTATCACCCCCTATGCGCAGTTTCTATTTAAGTTTATCTCAGATGCACCCGAGTATATATCTATCCCTATCGATGTCCTCTTCTGTATACGACTATGCACAATCATCTTATACTACCTCTTTTCTTTGGCAGCAAGAATGTCTCCATAAGATTTGCTCGCAGAACGGATGTAATGCCACCAGTTCCTCTCGAGACAAAGCATCATCCATCCTCTGTTGATTTGCTGCTAATTAAGCGACTTATTACTGAAACTTCAAAACAGAACCTTTTGCAGTTTCTGCAACATGAATTTGTAAATATTAGTAAATCCTTTGCTGAAAGATTGATAGGTAAGAAAGAATGGTGATTTTGTCCAAAATTTGCTTAGCCAATATAAATTATAAATTTTATCATTACATCATTGTTATGAAACTTAAAGAAGCATCTAATGTTCAATGCTTTGTGGTAAAGCCTCTTTGTACTTCTCACTTGAACGCATATTTAGATAGATCATGAAAAGAAGCATATGCCTGTGTTATTTATTACTTCATCTTACTTGTCTACAATATTTCTGGATAACCATACGGATGCATCCAATAATAAAATTAATGGAATGTCATATGCTCAAGCTGTTATCTACTGCAATATCTACTTTTTTTAGGAGAAATGGGTCCAGAATTCAACCCAAAGATGGCTGTGAAATCTCTAACTTCTCAGCAAATTGTACGCATCCATCAGTTGCTTCGTCAAGCTAAGTTTGATGACCCTAGCGGTGATGTAAGATATTTGAGTGTTTCAATATAAAACCAATTTCTATATATTATGATTTTTTTTCATTTTTACATTCCTCACTTCTGTCATCTGGCATATTACTAAATACCTATTTTCAGTGTCTTAGTCCTGCTGGTGAATACAATCTCCGTTTAGGAATTATAAAAGAGCTGCAACCAGACATGGTCGCAACTTACTCAGGCAGGTTGTGTTTCAATATCAAAGTCTTGGTGGATTTACTTTGCTCAATGATTGCTTCTTTGAACTTTTATTTCATTTGTTTAGCATGTTTTTAAATCCTTATGGATGATGGGTAATGGATGCTAGAGATTTTTTAACGTTAGTTATGTGCTTTGCTTTTATTGGTGGTAAATAATTTTTATTTTCCAGAGATTTTAATGTTAGTTATGTTCTTTGCTTTTTTGACAGTAAATAGTTCTTATTTTTTCGAAGTTATTTTTCTCTGTTATTGTTGGACAGTGCTCAAGTTTTCGAAGGCCATCCATTCATCGTTGAAGCTGGTGTCAGTGTAGGCGGAAAAGACGTCAAACAAGTAAGTGCCCTTTCTGTAAATATCTATACTTGGAAACAATTTGAAATCTGAATTTCTTCAATAATATTTGCTTCCCCAACTGAATATTTGGAGAAATAGTCGATTACTACAAATGTATTAATGGATGAACAAATAAGCCGAGAGAAAAAAGAGGAAATAATTACTGAATATCTAGTATAACTTCTCAAGGTTGCTTTTTGGTGGATTGCAAAACTGTCCCCTTCCGCTCTCTGTGCAAGTTTATGCAAATATGGAATATTTGCATAGTTTTGACAGACCTCCCACATAGGGTTATAAATGATCAGACATGTGTGATAATAGTCTAAAATGCTTGCTACAAAATATTTGTACTTTGTGACTTAAAATGTTAAGCATTCTGCAATGCTTGAAAGTAGACAAAATTTGGTTAAACGTTGGGAAACCCTTATGCTCTTTTATCTTCCAAAAGGGAGTTAATGAAGTTGGTGCCCAGAAGTATATCAAAATTTGTTTTTTTTCTTTCACGTAGCTTCTAGTCACAACCAATCTTTTGCCGCTAGTTAAATATTTTTATGTACGAGTGGCTGAGAAAGGGACTGGGGGTGTGGGAACGAGAGTCGTACTTCACAAAGAAATTCTGTGGTGTAGAATTTGGAACTTACTGACCCAAAAGCAAGATACAGGTTTTACTGGTAGCTCCTGTAGTGAATGTGCTATGTTGATTATGTAAGATGACTGTAAAATTTAGGCAACTGATCATCTATTAAGAACAAGTTAGGAAGTGATGTTCTATTCCCTTCTCAAACAATGATTTATCAGTAAATGAAGCATATAATACTTTGTTTCCAGGGTCTGAATATATTTCGATTTGCAAATAGAATTCCCCTTCTTTTTGAGCAAGGCGCCGATGTTGTCACCAGGACTGCATTAAAGAGAATTAAGTAAGTGACGACAGAAACAGATTGTTTCCTGTGAACCTCGTTATTTTTGAGATGAGAGAAAAATGGTCAGAATTGATTTGCAAAAATTTCTGGCAATTACAATTGTTATATAGGAAATCTTACTGATAGTAAATACTTTTTCAGCTGGAGTAGTTACAAAATCAATCAGATGCAAGATAAGATTGGTGTCTTTGTAAGTGTCGTGAGCACAAAAATTCCCTTCAAAGGAACTGGAAAAGAATACATTGGAGATGACATAACTGAGATTGCTTCTGCTGTCAAGGTCAGAAGTTTCGTATTTATGAATTCTTATTTATGATAATGTTAAGTAAGCTTACAGTATCAGCTCTACAGTATGCTATTCAGCAGTGTTGCATCCAACTAAAATCCAAGATAGTGAAAAAGATGCAAGCCCGTGAACAGCAGGAGAGGAAACGGAATCTAAGCAAGTATGTCCAAGTCTTATTTGTCGCTTATTGCAGGAATCTACTTGATGATGCTATGTTCACCACCACCCACCACCAAACAAACCCCCCCTCCTCCCCCCCACCCNCCCAACCCCAACAACACAAAAACAACAAAATTCCTTACAAAAAAAAAAGTTCCTACCGATTGGCAGGTATATTCCTGATGCAACTGGTGCAGTACACAATGTTTTGAAAGAAATGGCACGGCTACATGCATCAAAGAAGAATCGTTATGGGGACAAGGATGTAGAACTGCTGAGAAAAGTCTCTACAAGTTTGATTACTAAAGAAACACTGATTGACAAGCTTGCAAAACATGTTGAGCAGGTACACACTCTAGTTATTAGTTCTATGTGAATTGTGAAAAGTAATAGTTTTCTTACAATATACAAATTAAAGGGTGCCTCTGTACCTCGGATAGATGGGAACTGTCTTAGTGGCAGTTAAATGGATCCAAAGAAACAGGGTTTGTCATGTTTGAAGATTTCCACCCAAGTTAATATATAGATATTGTTATGGTTCTAATTAAAATGGGGGTCAGTTCGGATAGGTTTAAAATTGGCCTCATCTAACTTGCTTTAAGAAGGCTTTTTCATGACCAACATAAACATATATCCTTCGTTAAAAAAATTTCTAGTGGATTTCATGCCTATAACTTTTCCCTCTGTTTATCTTTCAGACCGACACTTTCTAGTTGCCATTAGCCTTAACCACAATAATAGTTATTCATAGAGGAAAATTCATGAATGACTGGTATAGCTATGTACACAACCTTAGGCAATACTCCTCTAAGATTGTCTCTATACTGTGGAAGAAAGAAAAGGGATAGGGCAACTGAATTTTGAATTTATTGCTAAAACTTGTTACATATAATTTATGCAGGTGGACTATGAAATGGCATTGGAGTATGCTACACAAAGTGGAGTTAGCGAGGAACCCAAAGAAGCTCTATATATACCGCCTTTGGAAGCTGAAAATAAGATGATTGCCTTACAATCGCCATTTTTTGTTTTCAGAGTCTTTCAATAGATATAAATGTTGATCCGGAAATGAAAGAGATCGCTTTTCCGAAATCTAATTTTAAACTTGTATTTATATATAGGAACAATAATGAGTAAAATCTTTTTTTTGTTCTTGAAAAATGCAACCACTGATAAATTCGTCCTCCAAAAATTTTCGGTGACAAATTGGTCTTTAAATTGTTATTCTGTCCGTCAAATTAGTCCTTCGCTAGGGTTCGTTAGTGAGACTTAACAAAAATTGTCATGTGACACGTTAAGTATTGATGTGACATTTATGTGATGATGTGGCACATTAAAAAATTTTAAAAAAAATTCTCTCTCATTTCTCTCACATGACGTATTCTACATTTATCTATTATTTTCATTCTTTATCAAAGTCAATTAGTTTAATTTCATACTAACATGGATTCTAAATTTCTATTTGTCTATTAGACTGCCATGGTTATATCAAAGATAAATGTAATTGTAAAACATTGTGATAGGAAAAATAAAGTCGACCAAAAATACAACCCAAAATATTAAGGTATAAGACCCAGCCATATTCGAGAAAAGACACCCATCCTGGATCTCTGCTAAAGCAAGATGTATTCTTCCCCAGCATATATCTGGTTCCACCGATTAGCTAGACACCCACCATGCCAATGCCAAACTCTAATTCTTTCCTGTTACTTTCCCAATTGCTCCTCCCAATGGGCCGAAGGAAGGTCGTCAAAGGAGTCGGCATATGATTTTTGATGATGAATTGGGTCATTGGCAACGTTATCATATGCCATTTGAGGAGGATGAATGGGGTCATTGACAACTTTAGCATCATCTTTAACTACAGATAAGCCCACCAAGGAGGCAAGAGATGGTATATCCATGCTTTGTGATCGTAAACTAGGAATGTCCGGTAACCAAAAAAAAAAAACTAGGAATGTCCGGAAATCTTTTACTGATTTCTTGCCTAATAATTACTTCAGCCAACATAATCTGTAAAAATCCATCCAAAATCAATAACTATATGGTTCAAAAAAATAAAGAAGATAACATCAAAATTTCGTAACTAAAAATGTTAAAAATATGAATTGAGATGGTATCTACCTTTATTTTTATTGTTTCAAATTCAGCGTTTGCGACTCGCAAAAGAGAAGCATACTCATTTTCACTTTTCACGGTTCTCATTAAGTTGTTTCACTGTTTGAGAAGACGTAATTCTACATTCTTCAACCTACGCACAATTATATACAAAAATTACTTAAATTACAGTTTGAAAACATTGGAATAAAAAAGAGTATGTTCGAGCACAAATATGAAGACAAAACCTCTTCCCGAAGATTATTCTCTTATTGATTTCTTCTTTTCCATGAGCGCGTAGCCGATTCTCAATTTGAAATACTTTTGGGCCATTATTAGTAAACCAATTTGATGCTGCTTGAGTTTGAAGTCGGGTCGAGTCACGGAGATCGGGAAGATTTTGAAGGTCGAATAAAGTCGAGTTAACTTGCACAAGTAGAAAAAGAAGGTCAGGTTCCTATTTCTAGGCTCCGAAGATTAAATTAAGTCGGACCGAACAAAAATGGGTTATTAATGATCAAGGGTTCCAAAAGTCCGTTACCTATAACGGGAGGACTATTTACAAGGGTTCTAAGCAAAACGGAAGCAGGAGCTGACGGATTTGATTTTGGGCCTCTAGTAAAGTGAGTCTTTTGGCTTATTAGGCCTATGCGAATATGGGCCCGGAAAAAAGGCCACTACATAGTTAAATATATATGCTTGTGTAGGCATGTGTATCTATATAATTTGCTTTGCAAAAAAACATGAGTATCAAAAAGTACCTTTTCATTTGCTTTGCAAGAGCAAGATCCGCATACCAATATCTTTGTTTCCTTCAAACTTGTTACCATTTGCTCTATCTTCAAATGGTCAACCTATTAAGCGATGCATCCTCAACAGCTTCTTGTTGCATTGGGAAATAATTACCACTATCTACAACTGTTAGAAACCAAATATGACATTATATAAAATCATAAAGAGATGGAATTGAGATATAAATCATAACCGTAAAGGGTCTTGAAATGGCTTGGAGGTTGGGTTTCAAGTGGGTTGTTTTGGAGAGTGACTCCATGACTGTAGTTACGATGCTTTCTAGCCAATACAATGTCAGAGGAAGGCACTTTCAGCTTTTGTCTAGGATTTCTGGTTTATTGGAGGAAAGTTGGTGCGTTAAGGTGACCCACATAAATAGAAATGGCAATTGTGGTGCTGACTGGTTAGCTAAGTTTAGCCTGAGGCAGTCTCTGGGAGTCATGCATCTTGCGTTTCCCCCTCGTGAGCTATTATGTCTGCTTGCTGTTGATGAGTTGGGGTATTCTTTGCCCCTTGGTCCTGCTTTGTAGTATTTTATTTCTTTTTGGGCTTATGCCCAGTTATATTACAAAAAAAAAAAAGAGAAAAAAAAAAAGGGTGAACCTTGAGTGCCTAATTGAGAAAGCTTTGAAGCATGTGATTTGGAATAAAAAATTCTGCACAAAAGAATGCCTAACGATAGAAATATAAAGATAATACTTTTAATGTCTTTTTGGAGTGTTGAGAAGATATACCTGCACAAAAGCACATTCTTCTTTGAGCTTCCTTTTGAGCATAGAGTAAATCTCTTCGGTATTATTTGGAATCAAGAGTAGTGATTGAGGGGAAACCTCGAATGGAGATTGAGTCAAGACCGTGACGTTATCGTCAAATTCCTCAAATCTCCTATTAGAAGGAGAAGCCATTACCTTACAAAAATGGTTGTAAAACTTTTCAACTCACGTCACTATGTTGTTACTGAGTTGTGACTTGTGACGCTCCTTTTATAGATTTGGGCCCCTTCCCTTAAGGAGAGAGTAAAAAGGGGGGGAAAATAAGTCAGGAGAAAGTAAACTGAATTAATCCTCCCATTTACTCATTCCATACACAGTAGATACTAGATAGAGTAGCATTGTGAATGCTCAAAATTAATTATGCCAACTAAGTAAAAGTTGGCCTACAAGAATGAAATTGTGATTAGTAATTTATAACTAATAGATAGTTGATAGGGATCGGTATGTGAAAACTCAGTATTAATTACACAAATAAAGACTGATGGAGAATAGGGTATTAATTAGAATAATTAAGGGACAACTAATAAATAATAGATGATAGTGTAAACATTGTTGGCTGCCAAACAAAAAAATTGTCAACACTGAGTATTAATTAGGACAACTAATGAGACAATACAAGGTAATACTAGAAAAGATTCACATGACTCATGTCACTATATTTACCAAGGGTTTTTTTTTTTAAAAAAATAAAATAAATAAATTTTAATGATTTTTTATATATACGAGAATATATGATTGAATGATTATGTAAAAATCTGTTGTTTTGTTACTGGATCAAGACTCTAAATTCAAACATAATACTTTAGGATTTGATTATAGTCCACTGATTGTGTAAATACGTTGAATGGCATGCTGTCATATATTAAAGAAAATTGTAAAATATTCATTATTAGTAACAATTTTAGTTACTTCAGAGCACTTTTTTATCCAGTAATGATGTATAAAATTTTACAGAGAGTGGATTAACTTTAAGGGCTTTAAACACTATTTTTTCGTTGAACCCGGTTCGTTAAGTTTCGTTTTTTGTTTTCCTTGTCTGGAATTTTGAGGAGGGAAAACAAAATCACGATAAACGTGCCAGTGGCAGTGCTCACTCAGTCTTCTGCATCCTCATCGTTCCCTTGGTTTGGGAACAAATCTTCAGAAACAAAAACGCGCCCACATCTGCATTTGCATAAACAGATTGGATCTGCGATGGCGACGAAACCACCACAGATTGCCATTCTCGGAGCTGGCACCTTTGTCAGAAACCAGTACATTCCAAGACTCTCTGAGATCTCCGATCTCATCCTTCTTAAAGCCATTTGGAGCCGAACAGAGGTGCTCTACTTTTCTATTTGAAGAATTTTCGTATGTGCTTGCTTGGTTGTCAAGAAAATTCATGCGAAATCATAGAGAAATTAAGCTTGAAACTATTCTTATGTTTATTCTTGTAGAACTAATGTTTCTTACGAGAATATAGTTGTCGAATTCCCCAATCATCAATTTTAGTTTTGACAGTTTCGGTAGAAGATGAAACTTATTATACTAGCACGTAATGGAACTCTTTGTTGCTTTATTTACCGTTATAAAGTTATTTCTAATCCACAAGTGAACAATGTAACTCAGCTAGGCTATGGTTTTTTCTTTGAGACAAAATAAGTTTTGAAGCTATGCTGCTACTACTGAAACTGATCTGCGATATGGTTTTTGTACGAAAGCATTTTATTTTGAAGCTTAACTTACTTAAAAAGAGTACACTATTTTGAAGCTTACTGGAAAATGAAATAAATCGGTGGACACATAAGCTTGAACATGAATATTAATTTTTTTTTCTTTCTTATTTTCATGGATTTTTTTTTCCTGTGAGGAACCTAATAGAAACTAAAATCTGTCTGGGTTGGTAACATCTTCTTCCTTAATGCTTCCCTGAGAAAAATCAAGATGAAATCTTAAAAAAAGTATTAATAAATTGAATCTCAATTTTGATTTGAACGCATGGCAACTGATAATACTGTTCTCAGATATCATCGTGAAACATAGATTTCCATTTGTGGACATTTGTTTGGTGAGAATAAAATGAAACTTCTCATTTTAGAATATGATATATGTTGTTCGAAAATGCTTCCTTTATTATTTCTCACGCTATTATTTTTTCATAGTTCACTTATTCAGTTTATACTATTGAAGCAAGTATTCTAATGTTATGACTAACCTGTGGATCTATATTATGGCGAATTTGTTTTCTTTTCTTAAACGATTATTAGAAATTCTTTTGAAACCAATGTAGCCTTGTCTTGGGGGAATGGATGTTACTAATCGAACTTTTCTTCTTGTGGTGCGTTTTTTTTTTTCCCACAGGAATCAGCAAGAGGTGCTGTGGAAATAGCTCATAAACATTTTCCAGGAGTAGAATGTAAGTGGGGAGATAACGATCTTGATGAGATCATCCAGGACAAGTCAATAACTGCAGTTGCTGTGGTTTTGGCTGGACAAAGTCAGGTCTCTAATTTTTCTTTTATTTTCTTTCCCTTTCTCATCAATTTATGAAGAATCATGTATTGATAATATAAGGACATGTTATTTTTGTGTGGTTACTGGACGTTTGGACTCTAAATGTGTGTTTATCTACTAGGCATTCTTGTATTCTGAGATATGACTTATTTGTGGACTACTGGGCGTCTTTTGAAATTTAACTTGTGGAATTTTCATTAAGCTGTCACTAAGTTGAAATTCCAGGTGCAACTCACTGAATTTTTATGCATTGTTCCATCAGAAATCATGCTGGATACTTAGCTACGCCTATCTTATGTCACCATTCTGGGAGACTATATAACATTCCATGAGAGGATTGAAATAAATGTTGGACAATCTTTTCATTATGAAATTTTCTTAAAAAACCATAGTTCTGCTTAAATGTAAATTAAGAATGTGAACCATACAGAATGTTATCTACTGCAATAGCTTCTGTTCTTTCCGTTGAAGTTCTTCAAAACATGGAATATGCCTTTATAAGAAAATAGCCTTCAATTGATTATGTATCGATCTGGTACTCTGATAGGATTTTATGTTTTGACTGAAACTTTCTATATGAATCATTAACCAGACTTCTATATTGCTTTTTTAATTTTCTTTTATTTTTATCCAAGTTATGAAAGGTTGTGAACAACAAACTATACTGAATCATATTCCATTTTACTTCTCATTTAAGTATTATTTTCCCACATTCTTCTTTTTTGGCCTGCTTCGTACATTATCTTGTGTGTGAGATATTGACCTAAAAAGATGCAGAAATAATGCTTCATATATGCAAGTGTATCTTTGTGAAGTTTCATAATAATGTTATCTTTCTTTGGTTGTTCATATGCTGTGATAGATCCAAATCTGGTGAAGCTGTCTTGGAAAATAGCCAAATTCAAACTTATTGATAGATATGTTTAGAACCCCATAATTATTTCCTTTTGTGGTTTTTGATTTCAACAATCAAGCATTAGTTGAGATAGGTTTTTTTTTTTTCCTGCAAACAATGGCATAAATCTTCTAGTTCTCAGTTGATAATTTGCTGAGCTTTAATAGCGGTCAGAATCCATATAAATGAATAAATACAACAACAACCAAGAAGTCAAGTATAGGGTGATTGGAACTTGAAGGACTTTTTAACTTGAATTCTTCAGAATATACACAATTTTAATTTCAGTTTTTTCTTACATACAATCAATTTATGTAGGTTGACATATCACTAAGGATGCTAAGGGCTGGAAAACATGTACTTCAAGGTAATGATTGTTTTATAAGTAATGCATGCATGGATGGATGCTTGGTTTACAAGATTTCATCTTTTTGAGAAAATGCAGCTTAGTTCAGTCATTAAGGCACTTGCCCAGCCACTTTGCTGTATGCTACCAGACTTATATCTGATGACGATGCATTTTATTATTTTTTCAATTTTTACTAAATTTTCCTGTTTGGTTTAAATATTGTATGTATCGGGTGGCTAATTTGGTGGATCTGAAGAGAAACCAGCGGCAGCTTGTAAGTAGTATTTTATGCTAGCTTTATGTAGTTCTATAAATGAACATTCTAGTTGTCCCTTGCTAGATCCCATCCTCCAACCACCACCACCGAAACATATATATATATATATATATATANATATATATATATATATATATATATATATATATATATATCCTGTTATCTATGATAGATGAAGTAACAATGGGATGTTTATTTCAACAGTTACAAGAGAATTGTCTTCGATGATCCTAACCGAAGTATAGTTTTTTGTTATCTATGATGCTTATCCTTTTTGTCTTCTCAGTTTATATTTTGGTAATAAAGAAAAATTTAAAAAGAAAAAAGAAAAGTAGAAAGGAAATGGTGGATTGAAAATTGAATTTGGACCTACCCTTGAGAAACATACTAAAGCATAAGGAATATGTCAACTTTTTTTGTCAAATGAAAGGCAGCCAATTAAAATTTTTAGTATAATAATGCTAAACCCAAACTGAATATACATTTTGGTATTCCTGAGGAGCTTCCCACGTTTGACCTCAGATTTTGCCCTGTACTTTTGAAATTTGCTTGATTCTGTTGATAATCAATTTGTTTTATAAGAAAGTCAAATGCTAATGGTTTTCAGATGAGTTGGCATAGGCACAAAATGCAAGGAGGTGTCTCATTTAGCACAGTCAAAACTAGTAGTCTGGCAGCAGTTGGAGAAGGGGGTTTGGAAAAAAGTAAGAATTCAAAAGTTCAAAAAAAACAGTAATTAGAAAGAAATATAGGAATGTGATAGTCATGCTTATTTGTAACAGTCAACAAACACCGAGTTGCACCTGAGCTGGAGAACAAAATTTCACCAGTGGGTCTCATTGATCATATCATCCCATCTGTTTTAACAGGGGTCTTAATGTGTCCCACTATACTTAAAAGAAAAATGTTGAAAGACAGCATTCTTTATAACATTGGTAACTTCCATGTTAAGGTGATCTTCTTATATTTTATCGTCTCATTATCAAATGGAAACCACCAATTGTCTTGTCATGTTAATCTGACAAAATTGGTTAATCATATTATGAGCATTTATTGTATAAACAATGTTTTAATATGCTTTTCTGAAATTTTAAAATCTTAACATTTTCTAATATCAATTGATCTGTAGGTATAAGCGAGTTGGAAACTGCATTATATAACTACAAATCTATTTTTGCCGAAGTTCCTGGCCAACCAATTTGGGCTGTGGCTGAAAATTATCGATTTGAGCCTGGTTTTGTGGAGGTATTTGCTTCTGGAATGTTTGAAGTCTTAAACTATTAATCTGGGTTTCAAGTCACATTATTTCTTGTGCAGTGTAAGAAACTAATTGCTGACATTGGCAAAATGATGAGCGTCCAAGTTATTGTTGAAGGATCAATGAATAGTTCAAACCCTTACTTCTCAAGCTCTTGGAGGCGCAATTTCAATGTATGTGCTTTGTAACAAAATTGCTGTTACTCACATTGAGGACCATTTTACTTTTCCTTATTCTCTTCTGAGGCTATGCTAGACTAAAATGAATTCAGGAAATTTTTTTTGTCCTTCTCATGTTATCAGCATAACAGTTTATTTCTGTGTTTCCATACTAAACAAGTCATTGGTTCCTTATGTGAATACATATTTTCTTTCTGGCAGGGAGGTTTCTTTCTTGATATGGGTGTGCATTTCATCGCAGGGTTGAGGATGGTAATCTTAAACTTTTTAATATCTATGTCACACAGACTCTTTTGTTGATTACTTAGGTCTTGTCATTGTAGTTTTTCTGAAGAAACTTCTGCTGCATATCAACTCCTCTTTTTACAGGTCTTATCAGCTGACCTACTTTGACATCTGAATCTCAAGTTATTATCAAATCTATACCAGAACTCTTTATTAACATTCAATACCATTGCTACGCACACACACTCTTGAGCATTGAAAAGCAATCGCTTGTCTGAGAGATTCAAATTCTCTTGAAAAGAATATATGTATATATGAAATGGTTGTAGTTTCACCATAAAGTGCATAAAATGTTGCGCTGTCTGTATTTTTTTTCTGTCATGTAGATGAGAACTGTTTTCATTTTAAGCTTTTATTTAGCAGAAAGTCTTTCTCTTTCTTCCTCCATGAATTGATAAATTGGTAAGTTATTTTCTGATTGTTAAGACTGTGGAGCCTTAAGACATCCTTAAAAGTTGATGAAATTCCTTTCTTCTCAGAAATTTTCCGAAGAATGAGATTATTGGACAGTTTTTACATGCAATTACTCTGTATTAGAAATCCTAGATAAGGTCCGGATGGCTGGCTTGATTTTTATTTAACAAATGGCCCTGAGCAATGATTATTGATTAAACCTTGGCAGTTAACTGAAGTTTTAACATGATAAAAAGACCTTAAAAGGAACTTCTTCTGGTACACTGTAAGGCCAGAGTTGGCTACATAGATATGATTTTTTTTCTTTTTTGGTCCTCTTTATTGGCAGCTTGTTGGTTGTGAGGTAGTTTCAGTTTCAGCTATGACATCGCATGTGGATATGACCTTACCTCCACCAGATAATGTATCATCTGTCTTGTAAGTCTTTATGTTATGGAGCTAACTTTACAAGACTCGACTAGAATTGTAAAATTTATTTTGAAATATTTTGCCTCAGTCACCTGGAGAATGGATGTTCGGGAGTATTTGTAATGGTTGTCTCCTCAAGATCACCCAAGGCATGTGGTAAATGATTGTTTATCTTACACACACACAAAGACAGCTGATATGCTCATTATTCATGCATGTACTGTTATAAGTCCTTACTTATTGTGTTTTAACACCTTTAGACATTGTGGCGAGTTGCCGGCATAAAAGGAACAGTGCAAATTGAGCGTGGATATCAAGGACAACATGGCTACCTGGTATAATTTTACATTAATTACTATTTCAGTAATAGGATTTTATACAGAACAAAGATCTAGAGTATCATCTTAGATTTTCCGTTAGTATTCACTCAAACATGCATTTTTTTGTTTTCAATTTTTTGAGCAAGATTGTCAATTTTAGCTTTTGCCCTCACTAAGTACCCTCTTTCTTTTGATGTCTTCTGATTGCATGACAGGTTACAGTTTATGGTGAGAATGGACCAAGTAAAAGCTCCTTCTTCCCATTCAGTGGAGTCACTGATGAATTAAAAGCTTTCATAAATGATGTATCTCAGCTGGCCATTAAGGTAATTGGGATGCTCGATGATGCTTCCACCTGCAAATATTTGAGCTTCGTTTTGTGTTTAAAGATTTTTTTTTCATCAACGGTTTCACTTTGACTCTTGGGATAATATTTGCGGCTACAAGTTATATAGAATTGGATTTGAGTTTCTAATGGACAACGTATTCCGCCTGATGAACTTTGCTATTTAGAATCATAACAATAGCTTTATTAGATTAAAATAGTAAACTAGAGTTTCTCAATTATCCTAGCATAAAACTTCGTGCTTACCATATATCTTTGCTTAGCATTTTACCTTCTTTACCTCAATTATATGTCAGAACATATCTGAGAGACTAGATTCAGGCAACTCCATAGTCCATATAGCTATATAATTAAGAAACAGAAATCAATCTGGTGCTGGGAGCTATTCTTTGATCTAGTTTACTTCCAATTTTGCAGAAGGGAAGTCAGTATGAAGCTGAGCCTCGCCTCTCTTTTGTGGAAGGTGCCAGAGATGTTGCTGTCCTAGAAGCAATGCTTGAATCTGGAGCAAAGCATGGTGCGCTGGTTCACGTGAAGAAGTTTTGAGGTATTTCCTCGATCACATGATCCATATGTCTCCCCATATATTTTCTGTATTGGTGTTGAATGATTGAACATAGAAAACAGTTAAGATGTAAATGAATAAACTGGTATAAAAAGAATTACTTAGTTCAATATGATTGGGTGATGTTTTGGGATTTGTATACATTATTGAAATTATTGTCAACACATATGAAGTTTTTACTATCTTGGGGGAAGAGTACTCCTAATAATCTGGCGTCAGCTAATCATTTACGTGCGGCTTAATTGACGTGGAAGTGCCAGTGAGCTTAGCTTACGTGACACTTGGACGCTCTGTTAACAGAGCATGCTAGCTCGCGGGATCGAACTTGGGCGGAGACCATTTTCCACTACCAGCTCCCTTCCCCTACCCCAAAGTCCCAAACTCCTATCACTGACACATCTATGCTGCTAATATAAAAAACAGAGGTAATCTTTCATCTATGTCTTCTGGCTCATATTCTTAAGGCCCTGTTTTAGCTTTTCAAATTGAAGGAGAAAGAGAGATGACAATTATGTAACAATAACAATGAAAATTATGACATCATCACAATCTTATTTACTCTAGTATAATTTTCGTCTGTCTTTTTTAGGGCAATTGAAGAGAGTCATCAGTTTCCTCACTTACTGATTTCCCATATACTTTGCCTGTGTTGAAAGTCACTAAAATAAAAATAAAAAAGAAAAAGAAAAAACATTCACAATATTGAAGGAACACAATGCCATTGCAAAACCTTCTTTCTATGAGGTATTGGATCTGTTAAAGCAGTAGGTGTAGAAACTGTCAAAAGCGGTCCAACAGCCATTCAGAGCTTGTTTCTATGCTGTTTAAGGGTGCCTTTAAGGGTTTGTTTGAGAGTTAAAATTAGAGGAAAATGAGAGAAAATGAAAGGAGTGAATGTGTCTATCCTCTTGTTTAGGAGTTCAAGATTAAAAAAGGAAAGGAGTTCAAGATTAAAAAAGGAAAGGAAATCAATGGATAACTTTAAAGACTCACATTCTTTTTTTGCCTTCACTTTTGTATTCTTCCAATTTGGGAGATTTGAAAAGAAAAAAGAGTAGTTTACTATTATAATTTTATTTATTTATTTAAATTCTTTTTCAAATATTATTTAAATAAAATTATTAAATTTTATATTAAATATATTTATTTTATAAATAAATGATAAATTTATAAAATTACAAATTTTTATTATTTTTATTTTTTTTTTTCATTTTGCTCATTTTAATCATCCAAACAAAAGAGAGTAAAACCCCTCATTTTCCCTTCCTTTCCCTTCCTTTCTCTCTCTTTTCTCTCCTCTCATTTCTTTTCCCCTCACTTCAAACTCCCAAACATACCGAAAGTTTATGAGTTTTCTGAGCTTGTGAAGAGGTTGAGAGAAGAGAAATGGGGTATAGATGAAGAGGAGAACAAGAAGAAGTGCGGCGCTGGAAGGGGGAATGCAGAATTGGGACATTAGGGTTTCAACATCATTTTACTTCTTTTTTTATATATTTAATTTACATATACGAAAGTACTATTATGCCCCCCACATATATATTATCTTTTATAATAACTAAAGGACATATTAGTATTTTACAACTTCGGGGATCCCTGCAGGGCGGGGACGGGACCTGAGGAGAAATCTGTCCCTGTCCCCGTGTGGAAAAACTCCCTCGAATCCCCGCCCCCGTGCTGGGAATCCCTGGCGGATCCTCGGCAGAACGGGGCATTTTGCCATTCCTAGAAGTGGCGCATACTGCACACATATACTACAGCATCTCACTAATAACTTTACTATCAGGTTTTGATTTACCTTGAAAGTGCTCTCTGTGTTTCTTTTTGTATGTTGTTTTGGAAAAAGAATTTGTTTCATTTTACCTGTTGCTTTAGAAAATTAAGGAGCTGTTAATTATTTTTTTAAAACTTTGTCCATGTTATTTTCATTAAATACTTAAAATCTGTTAACTAATTTATTCACACAACTTCTCTCTCCACTAAAAATAATTTTTTAAAGGAGTATTTACTGTGTTTTCTAAAAATTTAAATGGGTCACATATAGGGAGAGAGAGAGAGAGTATTAATGAAATAAGAGAGATGATTAATGGAGTGTGAAAGAAAGCACTAATGGAGTAATAATATTTTAAATATTGTAATGAATGGATAATTTAATCAAAGCTATTTAATAATTTCTTTAATCTTTGTGTAATTAAGATAAAAAAAAAACGTGGGAGTAATTTTTTATGAAGAAAAATGGTGCTTGAGTTGGATCTTGAGGCTGTTGGATCACTCTGCATGTCATCTGCTTCAGCAGAAGATGTTGTTTATGGCATTGGTATAGACAACGAAAACAAATTTTCAAATGACGAGGTTAGCTCCTAGGAGTTAGATGCAAATTCAGTTTGCCTGGACAATGCGCATTTGCTAGATGTTGGTTCATAGTCTCACATGAAAAACAAAGTGTGGCGTCAAGTTGAAGACTTCTTTCAGACAAATGAAAATGAAATTTTCTTTTCTTTTGTGCATGAGGAACTAAAACAATAGGAATAATGGAGTAGAGATGAGATCATGAGACATAGACCAACCGTACCAAACTCCAATTCTTTCTCATTACTTTTCTCAACTGCTCCTGCTGTTAGAAGCAGCATAATGGGCCAAAAGTTTTGCAATTGTCTTAATCAATTTATGATTTTACTTTCACTATTGGGTCCATAAGATACCCATTTCGTAAAATAGAGGGCATGGGCCTGAGGAAGCCATATTGGTCAGTGGTCATTTCAAATAACGACAACAAATGAATTAAATTGCTTGTGTCTACCGAAAGCGGAGCATTCACAAACCTGTCCATGGCTCAATGATTTGGGCGCCTCTCCTATACTATAAGTTGATTACTTTCATTATCATAAAACACAAAAGACTTTTGGGATTTTTGAGGGAAGCAAATGAGTTTTATGTACCTGAATGATAAGACTTTAGATGTCCTCAAGTACTTAAATCCTCCAATTCTAAATGCATCTTGTATTAATTACGAGGGAAAAAGAAAAACAGAAAAAAAAATACTTCAGGACATGTGCATGTATGTGAGTGCCATGCGAAGGAGAAAGAAATAAAAGAAAAGAAAGGCAAGACGTTGTGCTAGTTTGTGCCTTGTCGTCTTCAATTCTTGGTCGTCAAGAAAAACCGTATGGGATACTGAAAAGATGCATTTAATTACATTGCTCCCTCGTAATGATACCATTACCATTCAAAGACGTTTTCTCTTCTTATCTGATCAATAAAGATCATGTCCATATCATGTATGGGTTTGTGTAGATTTTATCCAAACTAACTGAAAACTTAAAATCATGTAAATGAATAAACCAAGTAAGGCTTACATGAAAGAGAAATAAAACGGAAACAATATACCAGAAAAAAAAAAACAAAAAAAAACCCACCAACACGCTGATATTCTGACACAACATGTGCTGCTTTTGCTTTAGATTTAAAGTTTAAACACAAGGTATTTAGGAAGGAATAGTTGCCAATTTGCATATATATGAAACATCATTCACCATTTGATAACACCCAATTTTATCTTCCACTTTTTTGCTCAACATATATTATTAACGCCATTACGCGGTCTTAATAAGTTTGACTTGGTAATTTTGGGTTGGAGGCACAGTCAAGTTCACCGGACAAACACAGACAATTCACAAATCACAGAAAAGCAGACAACCAACCATTATTCATTTCACGCGCTTGTCCTGCGCGTGCCTCAAGTCTTCTCATAAATTATCATGGATGTCTGCGAAGGACGGAGCAGGTTCCGGCCCCACAAAGGGGTGGGGATTCCCTGCAACCCCTTGCAGCTCAAGTGTAGTACAATCGGGCACATTCACAGGCACCGAGACCAAAATCTCCAAAATGACGTGCTACACATTACTGACACTTGGCGGAATCTTATTCGGAATATGCAACCTTTGCAGGAAACACTAGCTCACTTTGTTTTTGTAATTACCTTTGTGTCCTTTTACTGGAAACCCAAGATTACTGATTATAAGTTGGACCACACACGCACACATAGATTAAAAGCCCCACCAAGTTAATGAAACCTGACCACCTCTTTTATTTTCCTTTTTCCAGGTTTTCCCGATTAAGGATAAAAAGGAGCCACCACGTTTTAATTCTTCTTCTGCGTCATTTTGAATTCTAATTATAATTTTATAAATTTGTTGGAACAATTATTAATTTAATCCTAGTTTTTTATTTATTTATTTATTCATTTTCGCTGAAAGAAACCAAGTAAATTTACGAAACCAACTATCCACAAAAGTGCATAGCCGACCAAAATCCTCGCACTTGAGTCTCGGGTTCCTGTCTTAAAAAATTGCTAAGTTAAAAGAAAAAAAAAATTAGGAAAAAGAGGGAGAGAGAGTTGAAGAAGTTGGTGCTGAAATGAAATGGGTGCTTTTTGTGTGCATTATAGAGAATCAGCAGTTTTGCACAGATCTCAGCCCCACTCACATCACAAACAGACACACATACTCTCTTTTACATGCTTATAAGCTCACTCTTCACTCAACTTCGTTTTTCCTAACGTCCTAAAGTTGTTTCCATCTTTCAAAATTGTTGGTGTGGTCTTTAGTGTTCCATAGCTCTCTGCACCTTCAACAAGACAACCAGACCAGTAGCATCCGAGGTTAGTGCCAAGTGCCAACTCTCTGTTGCGTGTACGTGAACTTAATAATACCGCATTTCTTTCAAGGTTTACTTACCTGTTCTGAGTTTTGTTTTCTCTGTTTTGGTTTGAGTAGTTGTTGAAACTTGCAACTCTTTGTCTATTCAATGTGAGTGGTAGTTCAGGTTGATGAATGTCTTTATTTTAACCTGGAGTTTACTTCTTTCCTTGGTTTTTGTTCTGATGGACCCCTTTTCTTTTAGTGCATTAGATCTATAATTGTAAAATATAAGCTCGGAATTTGTTGTCTGGTCTCTAAATTAGCTTCACTCTAGCAAATGCATTTTGTTTTTCGGGTGACTTGTTGTCTTCTTCCTCTTAGTCCCTGTTTGGTTGACGGGAAAATGGGTCGGTGCAGAAGAAACATTGATACAGAAAACCTGGTCTATTCAACCGCATGGAACCTTTTTTATTTTGTTATTTTCCCCAATCATCTCTAACTTTCAAAAGAATCCATGGAAAGCAAACCGAAAGACGTATAGCGTTCAAGTTGTACTTCTTCCTTGTCCCATTTATTAATTTGGATGAAATGTTTTTCTTGCGCAATTGAGATTCAGTGTACCTTGCCACTTATGAGTTTTGATGGTTCTTCAACGCAGGTTATCGTGCATTTCTTTTAAAGCTTGGGCGGAGGCACTCATCCATATTCTGGCCTAGTATCACTGATTAAGCGAGGCGTTTTAACCTGTCGGGTACTTTTTTAGTTTTAATAGTCCTTAGCTTCCGAGTACCTTCTCTGATTCTGATTACTTTTTCCGTATTCACTTTAAGATCATAGAAAAATGATAGGAGTTTGGCTTTCTTGAAATTGGTTTAAATTGGAAAGTTATTTGTTAAATTGAAAAAAATAAAATAAAAAGAATTCCCTGGTTTCTTGATTTTGATTCGGCTCAGGTGTGGAAAGTGTACTCTAGAGAAAATGCAGAAGCCACCACAGGCTGTAGACTTTGCCCTGAAGGAGACATCACCCAACATCGGGGCAGGGGCGATGAGAGGGGATAAGCTGTCATGCACCTATGACCTGGTTGAACAGATGCAGTATCTGTATATTCGTGTTGTGAAAGCCAAGGATTTACCTGGGAAGGATGTGACGGGTAGTTGTGATCCCTATGTTGAAGTGAAACTTGGTAACTACAAGGGAATTACAAAGCATTTTGAGAAGAAATCCAATCCTGAGTGGAACCATGTTTTTGCTTTCTCAAAAGATCGAATTCAAGCTTCGGTTTTGGAAGTGGTTGTGAAAGATAAGGATGTTGTTTTAGATGATACCATTGGTAGGGTGTTGTTTGAACTGAATGAAATCCCAAAACGTATTCCCCCAGATAGCCCATTGGCTCCACAGTGGTATAGGCTGGAAGACCGCAAGGGTGACAAAGCTAAGGGAGAGCTAATGTTGGCTGTTTGGATGGGAACTCAAGCAGATGAGGCATTTTCTGATGCATGGCATTCTGATGCAGCATCTGTTGGTCCTGAAGCGATTGCAAACATTCGATCAAAGGTGTACCTTTCTCCCAAACTTTGGTATGTGAGGGTCAATGTTATTGAAGCTCAGGACTTAATACCAAGTGATAAAAGCCGGTATCCAGAAGTTTTTGTGAAGGTTAATCTAGGGAATCAGGCATTGAGAACTAGAATATCTCAAAGTAAGACTATAAATCCTATGTGGAATGAGGATTTGATGTTTGTTGTTGCTGAGCCGTTTGAGGAACCATTGATTCTGACTGTGGAAGATAGAGTTGGATCAAACAAAGATGAAATCCTGGGAAGGTGTGTGATTCCTTTACAGATTGTGCAAAGGAGGTTAGACCATAAGCCTGTGAATAGTAGGTGGTATAACCTTGAGAAGCATGCGATTATTGAAGGGGAACAGAAGAAGGAGATCAAATTTGCAAGTAGGATACATTTGAGGGTCTGTTTGGATGGTGGGTATCATGTTTTGGATGAATCAACTCATTACAGTAGTGATCTTAGGCCAACTGCAAAGCAGCTGTCGAAGCCTAGCATTGGAATTCTGGAGGTGGGGATTATAAGTGCTCAAGGGCTGATGCCAATGAAGACAAGAGATGGTCGAGGAACCACGGATGCTTATTGTGTAGCTAAATATGGGCAGAAATGGATCCGCACTCGGACAATTGTAGATAGCTTTAGTCCAAAGTGGAATGAGCAGTACACTTGGGAGGTTTTTGATCCATATACAGTTATTACAGTCGGGGTTTTTGACAATGGTCATTTACATGGGGGAGATAAATCTGGGGGATCAAAGGATTCAAGGATAGGGAAGGTGAGAATTCGACTGTCCACTCTTGAAGCTGATAGGGTTTACACACACTCATATCCTCTTTTGGTACTGCATACTTCAGGTGTGAAGAAAATGGGAGAAGTGCAATTGGCTGTAAGATTCACAAGCTCATCATTGATTAATATGCTGTATATGTATTCACAGCCATTGTTGCCAAAGATGCACTACATCCATCCTCTATCTGTAATTCAGCTTGACAGTCTGAGGCATATGGCCATGCAAATTGTCTCAATGAGGTTGAGCCGGGCTGAGCCAGCACTGAGGAAAGAGGTTGTGGAATATATGCTTGATGTGGATTCACATATGTGGAGTATGAGAAGAAGCAAAGCTAATTTCTTCAGAATAATGAAAGTTCTAGGTGGGTTGATTGCCATTGGGAAATGGTTTGATCAGATCTGCAATTGGAAAAATCCTATCACAACTGTTCTAATTCATATCCTTTTCATAATACTGGTTCTTTACCCAGAGCTAATACTTCCTACAGTTTTCTTGTACCTCTTCTTGATTGGGATTTGGAACTTCAGGTGGAGGCCAAGACACCCTCCACATATGGACACGCGACTGTCTCATGCTGATGCTGCTCATCCTGATGAATTAGATGAAGAGTTTGATACATTCCCAACTTCTCGCTCATCAGAAATTGTTAGGATGAGATATGATCGTCTAAGAAGCATTGCAGGAAGGGTTCAAACTGTTGTAGGTGACTTGGCTACTCAAGGAGAAAGGTTTCAAAGTCTGCTAAGCTGGAGAGACCCAAGGGCTACCACTCTCTTTGTCACATTCTGTTTCATTGCTGCTATACTTCTCTACGTTACTCCTTTCCAAGTTGTGTCCCTTCTCACAGGCATCTATGTGTTAAGGCATCCCAGATTTCGCCAGAAACTCCCATCAGTTCCACTCAATTTCTTTAGAAGGTTGCCTGCTAGATCAGACAGCATGTTGTGAGCACGGAACTGCTTTTTCAAGTTTATCAGAATCACATGTTACGTCAGGGAAGAAACACTTGTGCAACTTGCTGCTTTATCATACACATGGTTTAGACAATCTATAAATTTTCTCCATATGAAATGGAAATTTTCATTGTCATCGCATGCAAGCTTGACTATTATGTTATCTTTGTTATCTTTCAATTTATTTTCTCTTTTTGGTGCTAAAATAACATTACCATAAATTATTAGGACATATAACCCTAAATTATGTTCATTTACATTTAGTTTCAGTAATCAACCAGTTTTCTTGAGTACCGAGTTTGATTTATTAGGACATATAACCCTCCCCTGGTATATAACATCCATTATTCTTTTGTGATTTCTAGTATAGTTAATGTTACTATTTCGCTGATCTATCTGCCATCTTAATTATTGTACTGAGGTCATTGTATATTTGATTTCACCTAAACAGGGAAAAGTTCTCTTTTCATCCTTAGGACATTAACTTTCTTCACACACATTGGGATGTTTGTGAAACTTATTCTAATGTACATTCAGTGTTTTTCCTCTGTATCATTTGAGGGATGAGATGAGGCACCCAAACCCAGAGAACAAGATCTACTTCCATCCTCTCAATTGGGGCCGGGAAAACGGAGATTCTCGGTCCATAAGACTACAAAAAATGAAAATTTGCAGAAGATTTTTTACATATGGTGAAAACTAAAACACATGCTGATAATAAGTAATGCAATTTCAAGTTAGAGCATTCAGCCATAATGCAATGCTTGCTGTTTTAAACGGTAACTGCCCAGATCAACGATTCACTAGATTGCAATTTCAAAAAAAAAAAAAGCAAAAAAATTTCATAAAGATCTCTTGCAATTGTCCATACGATTTTGTTTTTCTTCTTTGGAAGCATATGTCCAATAATTGAATGTGTCTTGTTAATGAAAAATAAGCAATCTCCGCCCACCTTTAATTTTTTTTAATACTCCTTTTACTTCAAGAAAGAGGAAACTTTTAGAAACAATGATGCAATGCCATTCGCAGACATTATCTCTAAGTGTGCCAAATGGCAATAGTGAATCCCCCAATACAATATGACATCCATTATTCTTGTTAAAAATAGAATTTGACTTAATAATGAAATTTTGTTATTATTAGAATGTCATTTTCATTAAAAAGTTCACGATTGTCAATATATATATATATATCAAATTGCATCTAAAATTATTCTAAATAATTTTGGGAGATAACGCCGCTGCGATTTCTGGGTCACAAGGAAAAGGAAGTCACAACCGCTGCTGAAATCTGTGGAAGAGTATTGCACTAGCAGAGGAATTAGCCTCATAATTAGAATCACATTCATAGTAGTCTTTTATTTGACTTTCTAATAAGCATTCGTCAATGTTTTAGAAAGTCATTTTCACTATCATCACAAAAGGAAAAAAAAAAAACAAAATGAAAATGAGATCACTTGTACACTTATTTATTTGCAAATTAATTGAACAATAGCGGGTAATCAACAATGTTTTTTTTTTTTCTCAAATTTCTAATTCAAAGTAATGACTCAGTTGCCAAGTTATAGGTTGAAACTCTATCGATCATCTTCCATTCCACGTCTTTCTACTTTTCAAATTTTCAATTGAGCTGGGATTGTTATTTACTAGTGATTAATTTCTTTTTGCCTTTTCTTTTGGAGGTCATTAGTCTGCCAAGCAACCAAAAATTAATTTTTTTTTTTGATAAATAAAAGTTTAGCATGAGAGAGACTATCTCATTTAAGGCCGACATAGCATAAGTCTCAATAAAAATTTATAGTAGTACTTACAGATTATTTATTAAAATGAGGCTATTAACCGTGAGATTTAAATCTAAGTCTTACAACGAGAATAATATAATAGTATTTAACATATATTTAACTCATTAACATATAATATATATTACCTTAGAATTAGAATGTCATTTTCCAAAAGAAGACTATATATGCATTTTTTTGTTACATGAGAATACACATTTTCTTTTTTAAAATATCAATAATACTATCCACAATGTATATATATTCCATTTTTTTTGAAATATTTTTGGGGAACTGTTGGAGTGCATCTCTCATTTTGTTTAAACTATGACTAACATATTTTAATGGGGTTAGCAATTAGCCCTTTACTTTAATTCAAAATGTGACATTTTCCCTCTGTTTGGGAATATTCTGATATTTCAATCAGAAAATATGATTTTAGGGTCAATTCCAACTCTTTTATAGAAAAAAGAGTTAATTCCAACTCTATAATGTATTCCCTAGCCTTGGGTGAGATATTATTATTATGGGTGGGAACTTAGAACTACCCAAACTGAGTTTTCTAGTTTGGGAAATTTTGAAAGAAATACTTTCCCTCCTCTACTCTTGCAAATAAGGGAGGAAAATTTTCATAGCTCCTCTTCCCTTTCCTGTGCTCCCCTGTAACTTCTCTTACTCCCAACCAAACATAGGCAAAGGGAAAGGACGCAGTGTGGGGCGTTATAAGTTATAACGGGAGCGTGGTGTAGCATAATTGCCATATCATAATAATAATAGCCACCGACCATGGTCTATTCCCGCGCAATTTCTTACCTTTTTTCCTTGGTCCGAAAAAAATGATTACAAATTCTTTTGAAACAAAAAAAGAAAAAAGCGAAGCTATCAACACATCATCCAGCTTAGCTTTGAAAATTTCGCCGTCAGTGTCCCCGATCCCAATCATTTATGCTGATTCGGTGATTCCTGTCTCAATCCTTCTCCTTCTCCTTGAAAGCATAATCCAATTTGTTCATATAAACCTCTAATCTGTATCAAAATCTTGTGTGCCTTTTGCATATAGATTCCGTTTCGTTTAACAAGTCTCAAATTGTGGACGGATTCTTCGAAGTCTTGTGTGTCTCTCGCCGTCTCGCGAGGTATCGAAGGCGAATATCTTAGGGTGAAATTCTTGGGATCACCGAAGCCAACAAGTCACACAAGGGCAGTAGACTTTATCGCTACTTTATATATCAGCAATGGGCTCACCCCTTTTCAACTGTGTGTGTAGAAGTGGAACAACGGCCTCTCTCTCATACGCTTTTAAACTTTTCTTATTCGCCATTTGGCATTTAATTGGAACAACCAAATTTAGTACATCGCCGAGGTTAGTTTCCTATTGGGTGTTTCATAACCGTTTCAACTTTAACTCCTCGATCATACTGTGTTTGATCATTGGTCCGAAAGAGAAAGAAACCACAAAAAAGGAGCCTATAAAAGTAAAAGAGGTTGACGAGTAATGCTGTGAAAAAGAGTAAGTGTGATATCTCCTCCATGAAGATATATAGTGGCATTGTGTTGATAAAAAGTGGTACATATACTATAACTTATAGTCTCTAAGGTATCTGTTCCTTAAGCTCTCCTCTTTTGAAATGTTTCTGCATATTCTTGGGTATGTAATAAGCGGAGAGACTCTAACATGCTTCCCCCCCCACAACTTTGTTTTAACTCTTCTTAGTTCCTGCTCTTTCTTGGTTGATACGTTTACTTTTATCAAAGATAACAGTTTACAAACATGCTTAACACCCCCTTCCCTTTTGCCTTGCAAATTAATTGTTGTCAGAAGGATGATTCTATTTATCGCACCTCTCTACTATGTCACTTCATGCTAAATAAATTTGGGCTTGAATCTAAATTACAATTCAGTTTCTGTTCCTCTTGTTATCTCTTTTCTGACTAGACTTATAAAAGAAGACTACATAGAACCCTTTCTAACTCGTGCTTTCAGGAAAGAAAGCCTTGAAGCATGGGGCCGTTAAGTTTATCCTTTTGTGTTGTCTCATCTTGGTCTCAAAGGTCCGTTGTGTATACATACAACTACCATTTGATGGTGGTTCACTGAGTTTGTCAATTGATCTCAACAGGTTCCACCGACAGCAAGTATATAATTCAGAAAAAATGGATGCAGAAAGATCAATAGAGGATCAATTCTCCAAGCTACATCCCTCTATGCCATTAAATACCAGAATTGGAATAGTAGGTGCTGGTCCAAGTGGCTTATCAGCTGCTTATGCATTAGCTAGGCTTGGTTACAGTAATGTGACTGTCTTGGAGAAGTATCATACAGTTGGTGGCATGTGTGAGTCAGTCGAAATTGAAGGTACGTTTTGATATCACTTTCTACCTGATTTAAATGAACCATGAACCTTGACCATATGTAAAATGTCTGTACAGGAAAAGTTTATGATCTAGGTGGGCAAGTTCTTGCTGCAAGCAGTGCCCCTGTCATCTTTCACTTGGCAAAAGAGACCGGGTCTGAACTAGAGGAAATGGATTCCCACAAGCTTGCCAGTATTGACCATTCCTCTGGAGAATATCAAGATATCAACGTCGCAGATGACTACGTATCTGTGATCTCACTTACGTTGGAACTCCAGGTAAGTCTCTACTGTTATAGACACAGATTGGGTTTATTCCTCAATTCTATCACTTCAGAATTTTTAATTCTCCTTGTGCTACTGACAGGAAAAGGCGAAGAATTCTGGTCGTATTGGGGTCTATGCTCTCAGTGAAGATGCTTCAGATTTGACTCCAGAATATCTTGAGCGACATGGACAAAAATCTGTTCCTAAATCTGTGGCTTATGGTTACACTGCTTCCGGATATGGGTATATTCAAGATATGCCTTATGCCTACCTCCACGAGTTCACCAGAACATCCTTGGCTGGGAAAATCCGGCGTTTCAAAGGTGGATATACTAGTCTTTGGCAGAAGATTGCAGAATCTCTTCCTGTGAAACTTCACTGCAACACTGAAGTATTGGCAGTCAGACGCAACTCTGATGGTGTTGTTCTTAATGTCAAGAGTTTCGATGAAGTTAAAACTATAGAGATTGATAAGATAATAATATCCGGTTCCTTTCCATTTAAATATGGAAGAACTTACAAATCATCGCCTTCAACTGTTATGGGTACGTAGACTTCTCACTCCTCAGTGTTCACATATGTTTTTGTTGATTTGTTCAGCCAGATACCTGATTAAGTAAAACTTGCAGCAGAGCATGAAACAGAAGTGATGGATACAAGTGACCTTGAAAGGGATTTATTTAGCAAAGTGGAGACTAATGACTACTACACTACTGTTCTAAAAATTAAAGGGCTAGAACATCTGCCAGTTGGATTTTATTATATTAGTAAATATATAGAAGATTCCAGCACAATTGGATATCCAATTGCATTGCAGAAATTCTATGCTGACACAAATGTATTCTTGTTCTGGTCTTACGGCAACTCTGTCGACATTAAGGGACCAACTGTCACAGAGCTTGCAATCAACACAGTCCAAGCCATGGGGGGAAAAGTTGAGAATGTCATTCTTCAACGCCGTTTTAAGTATTTTCCTCATGTTGGCAGCCAAGGTATTTCACTTGGGTTTCCATATTATTTTCCTCTTCTAATCAAGGATCCTAACTCTCGAGTTTGAATGCAGATATGAAAGATGGATTTTATGACAAATTGGAATCAGAGCTTCAAGGTTCAAGGCATACTTACTATGTAGGTGGGCTTATGGCGTTTGAGCTTACAGAGAGAAATTCATCTTATGCCATGGCTCTAATCTGCAAGAACTTTGCAAATAGCAATGCTTTGCCAATGTTTCCTTATACTAAGGTAATTTGGTAGTTTATACTTTATTCAAATTTGGACCAATGAATGAATGGAAAAAGAAACAAGATGGCTTTTATNTGGAATCAGAGCTTCAAGGTTCAAGGCATACTTACTATGTAGGTGGGCTTATGGCGTTTGAGCTTACAGAGAGAAATTCATCTTATGCCATGGCTCTAATCTGCAAGAACTTTGCAAATAGCAATGCTTTGCCAATGTTTCCTTATACTAAGGTAATTTGGTAGCTTATACTTTATTCAAATTTGGACCAATGAATGAATGGAAAAAGAAACAAGATGGCTTTTATGGACATTGAATAATTATATTGCGAAATTAAGATGCACTCACTAAATAGAAGCATGTCTTATTGCAGAGCTTATTTCCCTTGCAAACAGAGTTCCAGAGCAAGGAACCTAAAGAATTAGGTGAATTGCCAGGAATACAATTTCCAAATTTGTCAACTTTGAATGGCTATTTGAAGTACTGGGGAACTCATCAAGTCACTCAAAACAGAACTCTCTATACATGGATTAATGAAGAAGGGGCTGTGGTATGCCAGAGAACCTATGGAGAACTTAATTCTAATGCTTCCTGCATTGGTCATAAGCTGTTAACAAGCCAAAAGCCAGTTATCAAGCCTGGTGACAGGGTCCTCCTGGTCTATGTCCCTGGTCTGGATTTCATCGATGCCTTCATAGGATGCCTAAGAGCTAAAGTCTTACCAGTCCCTGTTCTTCCACCGGATCCCATGCAAAGAGGTGGACAAGCACTCATAAAAATTGAAAATATTTCTAAATCATGTGGCATAGTGGCAATTTTATCGACCGTAGCTTATCACTCAGCAGTCCGAGCAGGTTCAGTGAAAAATTTGATCTCATTAACAGGAAAAAGTGGGAAATCCGCAGTTCGATGGCCTAACCTTCCGTGGCTGCACACTGATACTTGGGTCAAGAACTCAAGGAGTCTGGTTTTGGAAGGTCTAGCTGATCATTGTGAATCTCAGCCTGGTGATATGTGTTTCTTGCAATTTACCTCAGGTTCAACTGGTGATGCTAAAGGAGTCATGATAACTCATGGTGGGCTTATTCACAACGTGAAGTTGATGCGAAGTAGATACAAGAGCACCTCAAAGACAACACTAGTAAGCTGGCTTCCTCAATACCATGACATGGGGCTGATTGGGGGACTTTTTACATCTCTTGTTAGTGGTGGATCTGCAATTTTATTTTCCCCGTTGACATTTATCAAGAAACCACTCTTATGGCTTGAAACTATGAGCAAGTATCAAGCAACTCATAGTGCTGGCCCTAACTTTGCCTTTGAGTTAGTGATTCGAAGACTAGAGTCTGTAAAGGATAAGCTTCAGAATTTAGACCTTTCATCCATGACTTTTCTTATGGTTGCTGCTGAACCAGTAAGACAGAAGACTCTGAAAAGATTTATTGAGCTAACTAGTCCTTTTGGCTTATCTCAGAAGGTGATGGCTCCTGGATATGGCTTAGCAGAAAATTGTGTGTTTGTCAGTTGTGCATTTGGAGAAGGGAATCCCATCCTTGTTGATTGGCAAGGTAGAGTTTGTTGTGGGTATATTCACGGTGATGATGCAGATATTGAGATTAGAATAGTTGATCCAGAGACTGGCAAGGAGCTTCAGGAGAAAGGAAAGGAAGGAGAAATCTGGATTAGTAGTCCGAGTGCTGGAATAGGATACTGGGGAAGGGAAGAATTGAGTCAGAATACTTTCAAGAATGAGCTTCAGAATCATCCTGGACGTTACTACACAAGAACTGGAGACTTGGGGAGAATAATAGATCAGAAGTTGTTCATCACCGGAAGAATCAAGGATCTTATCATTGTTGCTGGAAGAAATGTTTACTCAGCAGATGTTGAAAAGACGGTTGAGACCTCATCTGACTTTCTTCGTCCAGGGTGCTGTGCCGTCATTGGTGTTCCGGAAGAAATTTTATCAACAAAGGGGATTTGCATTCCCGATGGCTTTGACCAGGTTGGTTTGGTTGTGATTGCAGAAGTAAGGGACGGTAAACCAGTTAGCAAAGATGTCATTGAGCAAATTCAATCTCGTGTGGCAGAAGAACATGGAATCAGTGTTGCTTGTGTTAAGTTGGTCAAGCCCAGAACCATCAGCAAAACAACATCCGGAAAAATCAAGAGATTTGAATGTCTGAAACAGTTTACAGATGGAACACTAAGCTTGCTACCACCATCTCTTTTGACAAAAAAATCACTGGTACGGTCATTTACTACCGGAACATGTAGAGATGGAAAAACACCTCGGCCTCAGCTAGTGAGAAATTTTCCTCCACAAAGTCCAAGAATTAGTAGCAAGGAAATTGCAGAATTCTTGAAAGCGACTATTTCTGAGCAGACTGGAATCCCAATCAACAACATCTCAGTCACTGACAACCTGACTTCCTATGGAATCGACTCAATTGGAGTGGTTAAAGCAACTCAGAAACTCTCGGACTTCCTAGGAGTGCAAGTTGCAGCTATAGATGTCTTCACTGCAGCCTGCATTCTAGACTTGGCTAACTTCTCAGAGAATCTTTTATTGAAGTCTCAACCTCAACTTAAGAGTAATCCAGAACTTGAGATTGATTCCACTAAATGTGTTGTGGATGTACCCAAATCTCGTCAATTGGGTATCCGTCTACTCCAGCTCCCGGCACTTGCATATATTTCTTTCATGCTGGTTTCTCCTGCTTATCTATCCATCACTGCTTTTCTAACTCTTGTTTCAGGAGTCAATAAATCAGTAGATGGAATTCCCTGGTCAAATTATTTAATTTCCATGACTTTTGCACCTCTTGCTTGGATCCTTTGCATTGTTTCTACTTGCATTTGCATTTCACTATTTGGCATTCCTTTCTTGAGGCCAAATTATGCCCTTACCCCTGATATCTCCATCTATTCGAAGGATTTTGTCAAGTGGTGGGTACTCTACAAGACCCAAGAAATTTCTTCTAAAGTTCTGGCAATACATCTCAGAGGCACTGTCTTCCTAAAATACTGGTTTGAGATGCTTGGTGCTAGGATTGGATCCTCAGTGTTGCTTGATACAATTGACATCACAGACCCATCTCTGGTTTCAATTGGAGATGAAGTTGTCATTGCAGAAGGGGTTTTGGTTCAAAGCCATGAGGTAAAGAATGGATCTCTTAGTTTCCTTCCTATTAGGATGGGCAAAAAGTCTTCAATTGGACCTTATGCTGTTATTCAAAAAGGAAGTGTTATTGGAGAATACACTGAAGTACAGCCCCTACAAAAGGTTGAAGGAGGCCAGCAAGTGGTCAAACCTGCTAAGTTTAATAATGTTGATAAGGTGGGTTCTGACTTCTTAGTAAAATATGTTTGCCGAAACATTCTCGGTTTTCTATTCTATGCATATTTTTAAGTTTTACCTAACTGAGATTTCTTTGTATTATTTTTACGAAATTTATTTATTTATTGATTATACTGCTACTATCTATGGGGGCTTTTTTACTATAAATTGCTCAAAACTTCACAATTCCATATTAATAGATCCTGCCATAACTTGGACTACCTACTCAAGTTTTAACTGTGTATTTCTTTTCGGAGTATAGAATTTTATATTGCGTTTCTCTTCTATTCTGGGCTTCATGCTTGCTGAAATCGTGGTCAGGTTTACATTTTCGACATTAATTAAATGCTTTTATCCATTCTATACTCAGCTAGCAATTGAATCTTGAACTGATTAAACTAACTCATCTCTTTTTTCAACTTGATTTCAGGATCGAGTAATCCCGATTGTTACCTATATAACTCAATCTGATGCTATTTACCACTTTATTGGGATCTATCTTGTTGGCTTTCTCAGCTCCGTTGCCGCAGCTATTGTCTACTTTCTATATTTAAGGTTCTCCCAGAAACCTCCATCCCTCTTACACTTTTCATTCGTTTGCTTATGTGGGGCCTTCCACTGGATCCCTTATACCATCATTGCATATGCTACCATGTTTTCTGATGTCCCATCAAACCCCGTCATCTTTACCATTTCATTTTCCTGCGCCTACTTACTTCATGGCCTCGTACTCAGCTCTCTCACCTGTGCTTTGACTCGTTTCCTCATAGCCAGTCAAAAGCAAACCCATTTTAGAACTTGGCTTCAATATCGCATGAATACTTCCTGCCACCTTAGATTTGCAAAGCTTCTCTCAGGAACAGAAGCCTTCTGCATATATTTACGCCTTTTGGGTGCAAAAATTGGCAAGCATTGTTCCATTAGAGCCATCAATCCAGTTTCAAACCCAGAGCTAATGTCAATTGGTGCTGGTGTCCATCTTGGTGATTTCAGCCGGATAATTACTGGGTTCTATTCTTCCAATGGGTATGCTTGTGGAAAAATTGAGGTTCAGGATGAATCAGTTATTGGGAGTCAAAGCCTAATTCTTCCTGGTTCTGTTGTTCAAAAGAACGTCATTCTTGGTGCACTTTCAGTTGCTCCAATGAATTCTGTACTCCAAGAGAGCGGCGTGTATATTGGATCTCAAACTCGAGTGGCTGTTCGGAAATCTGTAAATGCTTTTGATGAACGTATAGAGGTGATGGACATGGAGTACAAGAAATTAATCGGTAATCTGGCTTCAAATTTGGCTGCCACAACTCTGAAAGCTAAAGCAAGATACTTTCATCGCATTGGTGTTGGTGGGAAGGGATACATGAAAATTTATGACAAAATTAATGGTTTTCCAAAGCACAAGATTTTTCACCCGGGAAAGAGCTATCCTGTCATTGTCCGGCACAGTAATAGCTTGAGTGCTGATGATGATGCAAGGATTGATGCACGCGGTGCAGCATTGAGGATACTTTCAGATGGACCTGGTTCTGACTCTCCCCTCCTTGACCTAACACTTAAAACAGGCAAGGCATTTTACGCTCGCACAATCCTTGATTTTGCAAATTGGCTCGTTTGTGGACTTGCTCAAAGGGAGGAGCACGTCAAGCAAGTCCCACACATAGGTGATGCAGTGTGGACTTCTCTTCGACAGCCTGACTCATATTCTAAATTGCACTACTACTCAAATATTTGCAGGCTCATCCGCTTCGAAGATGGGCAGGAAATGTATGTGAAATTTAAGTTGAGGCCTTATGATCAAAGTATCAGTGAGGATTCAGGTGAAGTGGAGCCAACTGGGATTCTCCCACCGGAGACAGGTTCAATTCCTAGAGATGACAATGATGGACGCCCCTTACTTTTCCTTGCTGAAGATTTTCAACACCGTGTGAATTCTCCTGGTGGAGTTCGCTACGTTTTCCAAATGCAACTCCGACCCGTACCAGATGATGAAGCCACCTGTGACATTGCACTAGACTGCACCAGAGCATGGGATGAGAACGAGTTCCCAGATATTGATGTTGGAGAGATAAGCATCAATCAAAATCTTTCTAAGGAAGAATCAGAAAAACTGGACTTTAATCCCTATCTGAGAGTCCATGAGTTGGATGTGATCCGTGCTACCTCGTCCTCCCAGAGTGCTTCAATTGATCATGGCCGTTCATTGATATATGAGATTTGCCAGCATTTGAGAAATGGAGAACCACTGCCAGAGGCCTGGAGGATGCTCATAGAGCAATCTGATGTGAAGGTAGACCTGTCCAGTTGTCCAGTGGCATCAGTATTGCATGAAAATAACTCCCAAAGAGTGACCTTGACCAGAACCTGGTATCAGACCTTCTCAGCGCTTATCACTCAACCATTGCTACAAACATTCTTGCCTTATGCTGTGATTGGTTTCGTAATCTTTGCTCCTTTGAACTGGGTTCTTTACCTGAAGACTGCCAAGGAACTCCCACTGTATTGGTTGCTTCCCCTGTTTTGGGTTTTCTCAGGTGCTCTGGCTGCATTGGCATGTGTTATAGCGAAATGGTTTCTCGTGGGAAGGAAGGAAACAGGTCAGACAATAGATATATGGAGTAAAAGGGTGATTATGGATAGTGTGTGGCAGGCCATTAGAACTTTAGTTGGAGATTACTTCATGGAGATGACGAGTGGATCATTTTTGTTTGTGCTCTGGATGAAGCTGATGGGTTCAGACGTAGATATGGACCATGCGGCTTATGTAGATAGCATGGGGGCGTTATTAAACCCGGAAATGGTGAAAATTGAGAAAGGCGGGAGTGTAGGAAGAGAAGCCTTGCTGTTTGGACATATATATGAAGGTGAAGAAGGGAAGGTAAAGTTTGGAGAGATCAAAATTGAAGAAAACGGGTTTGTGGGGAGTAGAGCTGTGGTCATGCCAGGTGTGGTAGTGGAGAATGACGGCAATCTTAGTGCTTTGTCTCTCGCTATGAAAGAAGAGATCATTAGGTCAAGATAAAGGGAGTTTTGGGTGTGTATCAGACCCAAGGTGGCATTTGATCTCTTCCCCGCCCCAGGAGCTGCGGCTCTTGTTCTTTGCTGATGTCTCGGGGGCTTCTGTGCCCCGTTTAGTTCTTCTATAATTTCTTTCTTGTTTTGGGTCTTTGGCCCCGTTGTCTTACTAAAAAAATAAAAAAGGTGCATCTATCTTGCACCTTAGGTTTTATATAATAAATTTGAATTATATTGTGTTAAACTAATATAATTAACATAATATAAATGTTATTAAAAAATTATATAAATTATATATTAATTTAATAAACTTTAAATTATATTATTTATATTAATATAATATAATTTACAATTTAAATTATCTAATATAATATTTTATCACCTCAAAATAGTGCAGAGTCATTCTTTTGAATATTGTGCATTTGCAAAATATTTATATATCTAGGACACATTTCAAACAATTTTCATTTTTATGGTAGTTTTTTTTTTTTTCTTATTGAGTGTCACTTGGAAAATAATAGAATGTCGAATTTTTACTTAAAAATTTAGTAAAGCGTCGCATTTTAAGAATTTTTTTCTTTTTTTTAGTNATGTCGAATTTTTACTTAAAAATTTAGTAAAGCGTCGCATTTTGAGAATTTTTTTCTTTTTTTTAGTACGTTTCGTGAAGAGGAATTACATTTTGAGAGATACATATGGAGTGCTGCACTACCATAGTGCGACACATGTTCTCACCTCCCAAAATTTGACTCCCCATGGTAAATTTGGATCCCAAAATGCGACTCCCAATTGCCAAAAGAAGCCCAGCACTTTACTGCCAACATTTTTTCTCCTAGCCTCCTCATGGTCCATAATACCAGCTGAGGTAGTCAAGACAATATAGCCAAACTGCATCATTTTGTGCAACCAATGGTCAGGGCAACGGGAATAGCCATACGTGTAAAAGACCAAATAAAGTTCAAGGGACAAGATGGTAATAGAAGGGTAAGTATAAAATGGGGAGTCGCATTTTAGGGTCTGGATTTACCATAGGGAGTTGAATTTTAGGAGATGGAAACACGTGGAATGCCGCATTATGGTAGTGCGGCACTCCACATGTGCCCTCTCAAAATGCGACTCCCTTTTATGAAATGTAAAAAAAATTCTCAAAATGCGATATTTCACTAAATCTTCAAGTAAAAATTTAACACTCTATTATTTCTTAAAATGCGACACTTAACAAAAAAAAAAATTATTGTAGTAATAGAAATTGTTTAAAATGTATCAATATTTTATAAATGCGCAATATTCAAAAGAATGACTCGTGAAAACATCCTAAGATAAAAAATAATAATAGCTATTGGCAAATACACTTCTTCTGTGTATTTGTTTGGCGCTTACTTTAGACTTTCAAACTTTCAATAAACTAATAGCAGTTGAAAAAAAAAGGTTATGGGAATCTCTCTCTCTCTCAAATTGCAAATCGGCATTCGTTTGTCGTGGATATTGGAATGACCAGTTCGGAGTCGTTGTTATATATAGGACTAGTGCGCTAATAGTTGAAATTTCTATTTAATTTTATTTTTCTTTTTGTTTGTCCTAAATTTGACAACTTTTCAGGTTCAATAGGTTTCTATTTACTTTGAGAAAGAAACAGCAGTAGGAAAGATTGGGCAAATTCAGAAGAGTTTCATTTTTTTTGTTTTTGTTGAAAAGTTTCAACATCAAATTGCTAAAAGGTGTGTGCTGACACAAGTAACTCTGGAATATGACCACATTCTCCCCTCGCCCAGAAAGAGAAAATATATATATGGCAAGTCCCCTTTCAGTCTCTGCCAGTGTGAATTGGATACTTCCGATATGATATTTGCGGTTTTCGAAATTTACGCTGATTACATTGCCAAGCCTTTTTTTTTTTTTTTGGGTTGACTTTTTAGTCCAAGGTGAAAGGAAATACTCAATCTCATTATTAACCTTTTTGTTATTTTGCTCGGATTTAGATATGAGTAATGTTATGGTGGACATGGCCAATGCTTTTTATTGGCCCCTCCAATCAAATGAAAATGTCTCTTGTGCCTTTGAAGTTCAACCGTGAGCCAAGCATAAATAATGCTATGTAAGCTTTATCGCCATTCATAAAGCCATCTTAGCAACTTTGTGAAAACTGATTGGATGAATCAAGAGCGGGCTCAACAATTTGATTCCTAGTTTAACTATTTTATTTCTGACCCAATAAGAATTAGATCGATCACAATATTATTATAAAAAAAAACAAATTAGAGTCTGGATAATCTCAATCATGATATATTCATGTAATCAAACAAGATAATTCGTTGCTTGGATAAAACTATGTTAAAATTATTTATTGTTAATAAATAATGATAGTGTTTTCCAATTTATTGATGTATATAAAGTTTTACACCAAGCTGATTAAATTTAACACTTGATACAATATAATGATCTATATCATATATATGCTGTTACTTTTCTTCTTTTTTTAGGGGAAAAAAACTAGTGTTAATTACCAAATAATTGTATCCAGCATTAAAAACCACAAAAACAACAATAAAATACTCACGATGTAAATTAGTGTGAAAAAGAAAGTCAGTACTCAATATTGAAAGTTATAATAAAAAACCACATTAATTAGTGAAATATAAAAACATAAAAAGAATCCTTTGATAAATAAAATCGATAAGTAAAACAAAACAAGTTTTAATTCGAGTTGAAGCCAGGGATATAACATAGCATTATATATTGATGGTCTTACAGATTGAATGGGGGTGGCTTTGTTTGCAAAAGCACTTTATTTTTTTATTTTTTTTATCTACAAAAGCACTTTACTGTGTTCCTATCAAATTATAATGAGAGGAAATGATGAATATTTTTGTTTTTCTTTTGACATATTTATAGAGTTCCAAGTTGGATAATAATATTAATACAAGTATACATCCATAGTAAGCCTTTATTATGGATACAGTATTAGTTATGTAGAGAAAAGAAAAATAAAAATGACATTGAATAATTTTTTTTTGTTATAAAAGATTGGACAATGAAGAATAAAGAGAAAAAAAAATTTCCAAACCAAAATTTTGTTATCTTTTAATTTATTTTCTTTTTTTGGTGCTAAAATAACATTACCATAAATTAGGTTATTATTAGGACCACAATTAGTATTTTTTTTTCTTTACTTAACAAACTTAAAAACAACGGACGTAACATATGTTTGGTAAATATGAAATTAGAGAAACGGAAATTGATAACATATATAAAAATTTATATTCAAATACATTTCTCATTTTCTTTCAATCTTACCAAATAAAAAAAAATAAAATTGATTGTCTTCAATAATAATTGATTATCTAGGATCTAGGTAAAAGAAAGAATAAAAAATAAAAAGAGGCAATTTGAAAGATAAGGTGCACAGTTCACATATAGGCGCGGGGGGTAGGTGATCTTGCCCTTGAATAGCATACTCCGAGGTGATTTTGTCCATCTTTTC
Source organism: Cercis canadensis (assembly GCA_003255065.1). Lineage (NCBI taxonomy): Eukaryota > Viridiplantae > Streptophyta > Magnoliopsida > Fabales > Fabaceae > Cercis > Cercis canadensis. The sequence continues at coordinate 318,164 of QAOA01006130.1, read as the reverse complement.
TATGTCTGGCCGTCGAGCATCTCTCTTCTCTCGCTGTCTTTCTCTTTCTATCTCTAAAATCTTCCCCGTAACAGAGTATTCATTTTCCTCACGTTTTCTCTTCCAAAACCCTTTTCTTTTAATTTTAATCTTATAGTTTTTGGTGAATTCCTTTCTCTCTTTATCGTATCGTATACAGAAAACGAATCGAAGGCCTCAAAGTTTTGGTGCTTGCAAATATCGCGCTAGTCTGCCTCTCCCATTTTGATAGATGGGTGAAATCGAGGAAATTGAAGCCGACGTTTGGTATGACTTGAAATTTTTTTTCTTATGCCCAAAACATCTATCTCTTTACATATTAATTCTCTCCTATATATTATATGTGTATATATTGATTTTTTTTTTAGATGGGCTTATTCTTAGAATTGTCGATGATATTTTGTGGTTTTCTTTCTATCCATTGGTTTGCTATCAGAATTCGAATTGGCTGGTATCAATCGCTCGACCAGTTATAAGTTTTCTTATTTAATTTAGGATGTTGAAGACTGCACAATAAATTCTCATGTTATGATCTAATTCTGCTATGGTATCTTACATGAAGTGGTACTTGAGATCATTGGGGACATTGATTTTGTTAAAATTGAAACTTTTTCTGTATTATGTCTGTTTTCTGAGGGAAGTTAGTTAAAGAAAAGGAATGGAATTTTGAGTGTTGATTGATTGATTAGTTATTATGGTACCAATACCAGAAGAGCTTGCATTTTACTGAACTTTGTTTGTCCGGATGATCATTTGGCTTACTTAAGGCTAGTCCTATATCGTCAGAGACGCAATCAACATAACCTCAATATCTGTTTTTGTTTCAATTAGTTTCCTCAGTAGTCAGGCTGAGGGAGAATGTTATTATTTAATAAAATGGAGCATCTTCTGATAAATGGTGGCACATTGAAATGCAGTTCGGATATTGAAGTTGATGACATTAGATGTCAAAATATAGCGGAGAAAGATGTTAGTGATGAAGAGATAGATGCAGAAGAATTGGAGAGGCGGATGTGGAAGGATCGCATCAAACTCAAAAGGATCAAGGAAAGGCAGAAGCTTGCAGTGCAGCAAGGTGCAGAGAAGCAAAAGCCCAAGCAGACCACTGATCAAGCTCGTAGGAAGAAAATGTCCAGAGCGCAAGATGGAATTCTTAAGTACATGTTGAAGCTTATGGAGGTCTGCAAAGCTCGTGGATTTGTGTATGGAATCATTCCTGAGAAGGGTAAGCCAGTGAGTGGTGCTTCTGATAACATTAGAGCTTGGTGGAAAGAGAAGGTAAAGTTTGATAAGAATGGCCCTGCAGCCATAGCCAAGTATGAAGCTGAGTGTCTTGCCATGGGTGAGGCTGACAATAGCCGAAATGGGAACTCTCAGAGCATTCTCCAAGACCTGCAAGATGCAACTCTTGGCTCACTTTTATCTTCTTTAATGCAACATTGTGATCCTCCTCAGAGGAAGTACCCATTGGAAAAGGGTATTCCTCCACCTTGGTGGCCAAGTGGGAATGAGGATTGGTGGCTCCAATTGGGTTTACCCCAAGGTCAAAGTCCCCCTTATAAGAAGCCGCATGATTTGAAGAAGATGTGGAAAGTTGGAGTGTTAACTGCTGTGATAAAGCACATGTCACCTAATATTGCAAAGATAAGGAGGCATGTCCGGCAGTCAAAGTGCTTGCAGGACAAAATGACAGCGAAGGAAAGTGCAATCTGGTTGGGGGTATTAAGTCGAGAGGAAGCTCTCATTAGACAGCCTAGTAGTGATAATGGTACATCTGGAATAACTGAAATGCCGTCTGGTGTTGCTGCTGAAAATAAGCGAGCTGCTGCTAGTAGTGATAGCAACTATGATGTTGATGGTGCTGATGATGGTGTTGGTTCTGTTTCTTCTAAAGAGGATAGGATAAATCAGTTGATGGATGTTGAACCATCAGATAATTTATGTAGGAACACTCCTGAGAGTACCCAGGATAAAGAGCAAGTAGTGAAGCAACCCAAGAAAAAAAGACCCCGTTTGAGGTCAGGTGCCCCTGATAAACTACCTGCACCATCTCACAACGAAAGTCTATATGTTGAGCCAAGAAGCTCTCTGCTCGATATAAACCACACTGAAGCACAGATGGTTGGACTTCAGATTCCTGGAAATGAACAGGGCAATGACGTAGGTTCTGCTTTGAGACCGCTGGAAAAAGGTCTTGAGGTGCCAGCTCAACTGCCAGCATCTGAATTTGATCATTATTCTTATCTACCTTCGAGCAATATAATGCCTATAGAAAGCATGTATATGAATGGAAGGCCCTTGCAGTATCCTGTGGTGCAAAACCCTGACACTCATCATGAAGCTACATATAGTTTCTATAACTCATCAGCAGGATATGGGTCCAATCATGGTGGGCAGCAACTGCAGGTTGTAAACAGTGAGATTAGGGCAGAGAATGAAGCAGTTCCTACACCTGGAGTAGATATGAAAGGGAGTGAGAATACTGGAGGGGACTTGCAATATTATGTAAAAGACACATTTCAAAACGAGCTGGATAGACCTATTGACCACTCTTTCTTCGGATCACCAATCAATAACCTGTCATTAGATTATGGAGACTTTGACACTCTAATTGGTGATGATTTCTTTAATGATGAGGACATGATCAAGTACTTCGGGGCTTAGATTATTAGAATTGGTGGCACAGAGCTTAGATGGTAAGTGCTATTATCCTCTTAAATTGCTTTTTGAGTTTACTCTACACATCATGACTTTTCTTTGTTTGTGTTTCTTCATCCTTTTCCAGGAACTGTAAATTTCCACGCTTCCAGCACTGAATTGATCTACTGGGTGGAGGTTCCCAGATTGATGTTAGTATATGTGGAGTTTGAGGTTTTAAGATCTTAACGTTGACGTGTTATCAAATTAGATAACAGTAAGAACAAAAGCATCAATTTTTGTGCTATAGGTTGCCACATTTCTATAAAGAATAATTATGATTTGGGGTTTCATGTAAATGAATCAATTTGTTAGACTGGTTAAACTGCAAATCTGTGAATGTTCAGGCAATTTATTTAGAACTCGAGTACCTTTAATAAATGATCATTTTCTTCCTCTCTCTTTTCCTGAGTGTAGGCTAGACTGATATCTGACTCCTTTTTTTGGAGAGGCTATTTGATGCATCCCTATTATGTTGTTGCCATTTATCTTCCTTTTGCAATTTAAACACCGGGAGAATGTGAAGTTATGATTAATGTCGTTATGCTGGCCCATCACGTCAATAAGAATTAATGACTTATTTTTTCTTTTTCTGTAATAATCCAGTTCTTATATAGTCTAGGATTTTGCTATCTGTGTTTCAATGAGAATATGGTTGTTTCTATTGATGGCTTCCATGAGCTAGGAAAAGGAAGTGGTACTGAAGAAGGGCCTTGTTGAAAATATTCTTTACGAAACAAGGTTTGGTCGTTCCTACTTAAGGTGGAGATTGGTCTCGCTTTAAAGTCCTTGATATGTTTTCATACTCACATTAGGAGGAGATCTTCCAACACTTACACATTCGATGGTTAGTTTCTGCAACCCATGAATTTCTCGAGATGATTGTGTTACACTTTTTTTTTTTTATGTGAAAATTTGTGAGATGTAATACAATATTTAATGGTGGGATTTGCTAGATGACTTGACTTCACTTTGGAAATTGGAATATAGTTAAATTATATTCCATGCTTATAGGATATTGGAGCTTAAACCCAGAGGTCGTTGGTCGACTGGCCGTTAGCCTCTCTGTATTACGACATCATCAAATGAAAATGAAGGTCTCCCTTTGGTGTATACACAATGGAAAAGAAATTACATTTGTAAGTGTCTCACTTTGGTGTATACGCAGCCCAAAAAAACAAAGTGTCAGTTTGGTGTAGTGCTCAACTTGAAATAGAACCTATAATGTGCTGAAAAGGATTAGAAATATACCTCTTACTCTACCCCCTTAATTTCGTTGTTGCCCGTCATTTTCTCCAAATGTTCTTGATTATTACAAGATTCTTACCAATATATTTTCCGTCCCCCACCAAACCCCCCCCCCCCTCCAAAAAAAAAAAAAAGCATACACACTATTTTCTATTGTCATTAATATTCAAAGTTTCTAACCCAAAAAATGTCCATAATAAAAAAATAAGGGGAAAATAGAGTTCAATTATCGATAGACATTTAATAGCATAGCAACACCCGCAGCGGCAGAATTTCATTAAGGCAGGGGTGGTCACCACCCTAAAAAAACAAAATTTGCAATTTATTTTAAAAAATGTTAATATAATCCCCAAAAAAATTTAAAACCCTTTAATATAATCCCCTAAAAAAAATTTATCTCCGTTTTGCCCCTTAACATTTTACTTCAAGTTCCTGAACACCCGTAATTAACTCGCCCCACCCAAAATGATTGGAAGCAGGTCTCCCAGAAATCACAGACCGGGCTTTCTATTGTCTACGCCAATGATGCCTCGCCACATGTCTATATGTATCACGCCGCCAACGACCCTACGAGGATTTAGATGTCTGTCTGACACGTGCCAGACTGTCAAACTTCTTCTTACCTCGGAATAGTGCCTAGCTGGGTGGAATACCACAGAAAGGCGACTTTACCCTTGCTGTCCTTTTCTGTTTACCTTTAATATTTAGGTAATTTAGGAATTGCAGGAGGTCAAAATAGAACGTTAATTGCAGATTTTCAGTCGCTAATCTGCTGTCGTCCAAAATATTTTTGGAGCACCATTGGGTATTTCTTCCGCTGTCTCTCAGCTATCAATCTCCGGTTTCTATTACAAAGGTTCCTCATTTTGGGGTAAAAGAACGGGAAAAGAAAAGGATAGGAAATTTCAAAAAAAAAGAAAAAAACCTCCTTCATCTTCTGCTCTCTCTGTCAACGAGTCTCGAGCTATTGTTTGTCTGTGTTAACCCCAGAAACATGGTGTCCAAGAAAGCTCTCACCTGGGTTTTAAACGTTGTGATCCTAACTTTGGCGGTTTCACTGCCATTTGTTCAATCCTCTAGTTCTAGTGAGTTCATGGAAATCCTCTCTATAGTCCTTCTTTATCTCTGAAGGTACTAATTCAGTACTCAATGTGCAGGTGTCCAGTATGGAACAAACATGGCGGAAAACATAGCCACGAAAGCAGCCGCAGAGGTATATGGTCATTTCGTGTTAATAGCAGAAAAGAAAACGACTTTTTGGTTTTTCATTTTCAAAGTTTCAACATTCCTTCTCTTGCTCGCTGTTAACAAATGGGTCTCATTGGGTTCTTGGTCTTATAGGTTGAGAGATTTGGGAACGAAGCTTCTTTTACCGTAGAAGTCTCAGCAAGGCAAGTCCCAACGGGACCTGACCCTCTTCACCACAACAACAATCCCATAAGCCCATGAACTACCTTCCACAAATACTGTCTTTTATTCAAGTAAGAGATTTAATTTCATGCTTTAATGGTGGGTCTTCATTATTCCCCCCGATTTTGTTCCGTTTCTCCACTTCACAATCCCCTGTTAGGCTACCTTGTACGGCTATGGTTAGAACTCTTCAGATTTAGAGCGGAATTACTAGTAAATTATAAGCCCTCTTTTTCTGCAATATGCTTTGCTTTGTACATAACCAGAAAGAATTAATTATACTATGGGATTTTTTATCTTCTTATTTGCATTTATTTTCTCCTATTATATTCAACTCTTGTGTTATTTTTTTGGCCTGCATTATATTCATCTTTGAAACAATCAAAATAGATTATAGTAAATTCGTAAGAAAATAGTACTTTCTCCGCCATTTTTCTTTTCTGGGTAATGGACTGAAATATTGAGTAGTAGGGGTTGAGAGTTGAGACTCTCATGGCTCTCTGTCCTTTTTATGAGAGCGTACGTGCAAACAAGACCTAAGAGCGCAACTGGCAACCCCATTTTTTATTGTTATTTACAGGAAATAGTGGGAAGGATACATGCATTAATTTTGGTATATGATTCCAGAGTCTTAATTCTTGTATATTTTCCCAGCTTATGTGTAGAATATCAGATATTGAGATATTCAATTCCAGCCCTTTCTTTTAACAGCACATATTCCTAGTATACCTTAAGCATGGCCATGGATGTTAAAATGTCAATGAGAGATTACAAATATCATAAACTTCAAATTTTTTTTTTTTCCCGTTTTAAAGTGAATTAAGGGGCTCTGTTTTATATTCAATATCAAATTGGAACAGCTCTATTTGCTAAGGGAAAGCAAGCTGGAGAAGCTGTGTCCTCTTGGAAAGAGATACTTCTTTCTCGCCTTGGGGCCGAAAATCATTGTTGGATTCTCCTCTGCTGACAAAGAGAACCCGAGGCAGATTTGGATTTTGCATGCTGCTCGCCCTCGTCCTTTTAACTTCACTCATTGCTCTACCCAATTCACCCTACTGGGCCTTCGTTTGTAACATATGGGCCATTGGCGTCAATCAGCTGTGACCGTCTATGTTGTATTCATTCATTAACTATTTTGATGATCCTTCTGATATTTGACAAACAAATCATAGAAAATCTGAACCAAGTTCATGATAAATAGACGTTCGTATCCGTAGAGTGAACAAATCAATATGCCATAACCAACAAGCGTGTAGATCAGCTGATAAGGGGTTGTTCTAGTTTAATTAAGGGTCTCGAGTTCGAGATCTTAGAAATGCAGCTGCATTTGTTGGAAGAGCTTTACCGCCCTGGTGGTCCTTCCCGGCTCGAAACCGGATTAGTCAGGCGAAGTCCGGACACCAGTGGGAAATAAAAAAAATCAATATGCCATAAAAGATTTAAGTACACCACACGTCCATGTGATTTTAGCCATACATATTTGTGCATGGACTCAGATCACACCGTACCCAATAACCAAAGCTACGCTGAGAAAATTTAGTTGCACATTAGTCATTAGTAATTAGTTAGTTGTGTATCATAGTGGTATACAATGCAACATTTGATTTCAGGTTTTAGATTGAAGAGTCAATATTTATTATTATTTGTTACATTTATTATTAGTATTATATTGTTAGTACCTCGTCTACCAAAACCAAAGGATTAAAATCTGTCATGTTGCATTTTAATATGACATTGTTATGTTTATTAAATTTTAATGTTCATTCTCATTAAAAATGTCTCAATGGTCTAAATTATGACACATCATCATTCTTATCACAAATTTTTTTTTCTCCCTCTTTCTATCCGCCACAGTCAATCTTCATCACCTTCGTCCATTCTTCATCTGAAACTTTTTTTCCCTGTTTCCTCTCTTTTCCTCTCTCTCCCAAGTCTGGCAGCAGTCATGAGCGCCACTGAAGAGACCAATGAAAAGCTTATCATGAAGCTTATAAATCCTCTGAAAATCGATGACAATGGTCTCAAGCTAAAGAACGAGTCTCCAATCTGGCAATGACAAAGCAATTATTGCCAATCATAGCTATTAGTGCAATTCTGTTGTATTCGAAAATCGCATCTTACAATTTCTATTTTCTCCTCTCTGAATAAAATTCTCAGTTATATAGGGAGAGAGAATCGGGTTTGGGAGTCAAAGTTATAAAAGTTGCACAAGTCTGGTGGTACACTAGTTGGGTTTTAATCGGCAATCTTGGTTCCTCTCGGTGATGAAGCTTCAACCCCCATTCCTCTTCCTCACAGCATGGCTAGCTAGATGGAATGAGAGAAAAAAAAAATTAAATAGGAATAAATAATGTGACACTATGTAAGCTGTTAAAAAAATTTTAATTAGAATAAACCGTTAAGATTTAACAAACATGATATTAGGGAACATGACCGGATATAGAGGGACATTGACTTTAATATTATAGTTTTATAATTAATTTATCGGAGATTCTATGATACTACGTAAGTATGTCATACTACACTGACGTGGCAAATATACATAATTTTCATATTTTATTATATATAAAATATAATTTATTTAATTTTTTAAATAAATTTAAAAATAGTTAATTTATACACATGTCATTCATTTATTGGTTATTTTTATGTAGTATGACATACTACATAAATATTAAAAGTATCTAAAAAATCTCTTTAATTTATATATTTATAATAATTTTAAATTTATTTACTTTAATATTATATTAAAAAAAACTTAAAAAAATTAATTATGTGGAATGAAGCCATGGAACACGTTATGTGTTAGCTGACGTGTTTTCATCGGACAAGTTATTTAACACACTGTGTGTCCACATAAACTTGTGGGATAAGCGAGAAAAGCAGATCCCTGAGGCATAAAACAGTCATATTTGATGTAAGGAATTAAGTACACTTGAAGGGGCAAGTGATGTAATCTAATATTGATGGTTGGGGTCTCTCTCTCTCTCTTTACACACCGCATATTATTGTATGAAAAGGTGCCACACTCATGAAATTGTGGACACGCACACGCCTTTTGACACACGCATGTTTGGTGAACTTCATTTTGCAGAATTTTTTTTTTAAGTTTTTTATTTTTTTAAAATATAATATTAAAATAATTATAAATATATAAAACTATAATATTATGGTCAATATCCCCGAATATAAATCCAAAACGAAACAAACGGGAGAATATCTCCATTTTTTCTCTGCAGTAATATCTATCTCGATTCTTCCTTTATTTTTTTTTCGCCGAAGAAAATATCTGATTCTCTCTCTATCCCTCGCTCTTCTTCCAATTGTCTTATCCCTCACTAAACAAATATCAAACACTTTGAAGACACGTAGGCTGAACTCACTTTACAACCTGTCGCTGGAGTTCTTCCCACCGCGCTGCCGAAGAAATGTCATCAACCACCACCGCTACCACTTTCTCTGGCGGCGACTCACCCAACCACCTTGACACGCCGACACTAGACAGGGAGTCCCCCAGGCTCCTGCAGTCGATTTCCGAGCACGGCGGATATGCTTACGTCAGCATGGCGGCTCTGGCCGAGGCTGGGGACTTTCGCGCGGCTGAAGCAGCTCGTGAGATGGCGTGGGAGCAGCTACACTCGGGGCCCTGGCACTCCATCCTGCCAGTATGGCGCGACGCTTACTCGATGGCATGCCTCCACGTTGCGAAATATCATTACAGCAGTGGTGAATTCAAGGAGGCCCTTAGGGTTTTGGATATGGGACTGATCATGGGAGGGATGCTTCTGAGGAAGGACTTGGACTCTGCAGTCGATAAAGTATCGGGGAAGGCCAAGGACGTTAGGGTTTCTGAAGAAAGCAATGAAGGTTTCGGGAAGTCCGAGCATCTACTTGTTGATCGGGAACTTAATGAGGTTGAGGTGAGGTCCGTCCCTCTTTTTTCTTGGTGGATGTAATTTTTGACAATTTATAGCCAAAATTAGGGATGAACATTAGTATTTGATCACCATATTATACGCCATCTTTAACATTAATTGATGGTTTGGATGATCTTTACTGTTCTACTACGGTTTATTTTGAAGAGAAAATGAGGCATTCTTCATTGGCAATAATGGAGCATGGTTTTTCCGTTTTTGTCGCTGCCGACGGACTGTATCATGTGGAGTTGTACCTTGAAAGGGTATTATTCTATCCAACAAAAACCGTTGTGAACTTTGACAAGCAAGTAAAAACTAATAAGAAGCTAGATTATGAAAGTTTAATGAAACATAAAACATTACTTGGTGCACTGCTGGTATATATCCGCATGCAGTGTAAAAAAAACTGATATCGTAGTAAGGCTGGAACTTAAGAGAACATGAAGTAAAATGTGACTTTTGCTTGCCTTACTTATGAGAAAGAAACAATGTCTGAGATCTGAATGTAAGGCAATTTTCGGTAAATATCAAAATCATAAACAAAAAAATCAGATTCCAAACTATCTCTGCTTATTGAAACAAATATTCTCATTCTTGAATATGATACGAGATTATTGATCAATATTTAAATTTCAGTATTTCCTTTTTCGTTACTCTCCTTTCTTTATTGCGCTTATGTGGTTGGATCTGAATGAGATGATTATTGACACATTGCATGGCCCTTCTAATGTTTATGCTATAGCTTTTACGGTTGTAGGTTCTCCATATTTTACCTGTCAAGTCCCTTTCTTGTAAGATTGTGGTGAAGAGGTCCAATCTGTCACTGGAAACATTCCTAAAAGATTATTACCTATCTGGTTCCCCAGTTATTATCAGTGATTGTATGGCTCACTGGCCAGCCAAGACAAAATGGAATAGCAGAGATTACTTGAAGAGGGTTGCTGGTGACCGCACAGTTCCTGTTGAGGTAATTACTCTTTTCATTCTATTTGTGGCTGTAAATAGTGGATCCTTCTCTCCTTTGAAGAACAAAGATAGAGTATCAGATGTAGGGTTCAAGACCAGATGCAATTTTTTGTTATTACATTACAGAAAAAGAAAAAAAGGGAAACCTAGATGATAACTCTTTTTAGAAAATTGAATAGTTTGTAATTAAACTAATTTACCTAAACTAACAGTACACGAACTTTAGCTTAACTTATGCATTGACCTTATGTGATTAGTGGCTGGTAAGTTCAATGCTGTATGATGATATTTAGTTTGTTTTTAGTCTCTCTTAAGCTACTTTCTTACACATAATTTGGGGAAAATATGATGCAGTTTTTTTACAAAAAGTTAGGATATGCTGCTGGAAAGAAATTGTTTTCTAGAGAGGATTTTAAGTGAAAGAGCATAACGTGGGATATTAATTAATTTTCTTGATTAGTGGTGGTCAGCCACTGCTGTTTGTCTATTTCACTATGAGATGTTTTAACCATATACTCTATGTGAGCTCCTTTGGATGGTCCAATCAGGACTACTCTTATTAGCTACAATATTGTGCTTTCTGGACAGATGTTCTCATGTTCAATACATTTGCATGACAAAAATTGATGCACTTAGATTACGTGTCAATGTAAACAGTCTTGTTTTCATTACTTGTTTTATATCCTCTTTCTAAATCATATTTCACAAATATTTTCCACTGGCCATCTGAAATTGTCTATCAGCTGGCAACTAAATCACCTGTAAGTTTTTATATAATAGATAAAAATTGGAAGAAAAAGTAAAGTTTAGAATGCTTTACAGGTTGGGAAGAACTATTTATGTGCTGAATGGAAGCAAGAGTTAATTACATTTTCGGAGTTTCTTCAGCGGATAGAGTCCTATGGCTGTTCTTCTGGTGTTCCAACATATCTCGCTCAGCATCCATTATTTGATCAGGTATTTGGTGTTATTTTTTTTTTTCCCTAATTGTAAGTTTTGTAATTTTGGTATGTAATTACTGGCCTTGTACTGCTACTGCTGCTTTCCATTACTGATTATTGAAATGGCAGATAAATGAGCTACGTAAAGACATTTGTATTCCTGACTATTGTTTTGCTGGTGGAGGGGAGCTAAGATCTCTCAATGCTTGGTTTGGTCCAGCTGGGACAGTAACACCATTACACCATGATCCACACCATAACATACTTGCTCAGGTAATTCAGTTGTAGTACTCTAGATATGACAATTACAGGGGAAGAAAACAAGCTACCTATTACATTTTCTTTTTTCTCATTTTATATACCACTAGCTGTTTATGGTCGTAATTATCCTTGCTGTTTGAGCATAGTTATAACCAGTTAATCATTACTGATAGAAAGAGGGGGTCCCATGGATTGAAAACCAGTCTTCATCTTCCAGCATTACTATTACCATGCTAATTTTTCATACTTCTCAGTTAGAGTATGATTGTATTATGTATTATGGATATTTGGCACCACATGGTTGATGTTCTTCTAGTTGGGTAAAATTTACTGTGGTATAGACCTTTAAGATATATGGATGTTGATTTGGTTTTTATGATTTCCTTAGTTAAATTTTTTGGTTAATGATGCTAACATTCTTTCTGAAGAGTATTGCCTCAATTATGGTTCATCTCAACAGCTGTATTATGCAAATGATTCTTGTGACCCCTGGCAATATTGTTGTGCATCATCAACTATAATTCATGTCTCTAGCCTCATATCCAAATCATTATCTCAGTCTTGTTAATGTTGTTGTGCGTCCTAATTTCTCTTTTACACCCTTCCTCAACTTCCAAGACACTAGTATGGATGCATGTTTGGATTTATTTTTCTCTGCTGTTATTTACATATTCGAATGCTTTTCTGAAAGACCCATTACATAATTGGACATCTATAATTTATTTGATCGAAATCATTGTGTTCTTTAATTCTTTTTTAGGTTGTTGGGAAGAAGTATATAAGGCTTTATTCTGCATCTCTTTCTGAGGAACTTTACCCCTACGCTGAAACCATGCTTAGCAATTCCAGCCAGGTATCTAGTTTGTTGAACTATTTGACTGAACAGCTTTCTTTGCAGTTTGCTTATGCCTCTACTGGAAATTGAATATCCATCTCTCAACGTGTCTCTATGTGTCTAGGATTCTGTTTCAACATTTTACATTACCCTGGCAGTCATGTATTTTATGCTTTAATCGAACTTTTTATCAGCCAACTAATAGATCCCATCGTAGATTTGATATGAGAATGATCATTTGTTACAAAAATGTTTCTTCTGCAAATCTTAAACTCTCTTAAGTTCCTTAAATGAGGCATATGTATTACTTTTATTTTTATCTTTTTAAATCTTGGTCTCCATGTTGATCAGAAAATTCTTTTGTTTGAAGGTTGATCTAGATGACATTGATGAGAGGAAGTTTCCTAAAGTGCAAGAGTTGGAATTTGTAGACTGTATCTTAGAGGAAGGTGAAATGCTATATATCCCACCTAAATGGTGGCACTATGTCCGTTCTCTAACTACCAGTTTCTCGGTTAGCTTTTGGTGGAGCGAAATTGAAAGTTCATCTGCATCCTAATAAAGTTCATCTATAGAGAACTGAGCATGAGCTTGCTTGACATTGTTAAAGAGATATCTATGCCGATGGGCATTTTGTATCACGGGGAAGTATATTCCCATGTACATAAACATCATTTTTGGCACTTGTTGCAACCATAATTATTAGGAAAATCGCGTAATAGGGTATGCCCTGAAAATGGTTTACAAGCTTGATACAAATCGTGATATAGATAAAGCTCCACTCAATAGTCAGTAGACTCGGAACTAGTTATACCAAATTGAAATTCAAGTCTCCTTCTATGGCCGCAAACAAAAAAAAAAAAAAAANGCCGAAAAAAAAAAAAAAAAAAAAAAAAAGATTTCTTCCCTGCTTAGGAAAGAAACAAAGGAAATACAGCTAATTATTCCTTCAATTTCGGTCTCGTGTCTTTTCAGTTTTCTCTTTGATGGACGCTACTGCAGCAGATAGAAAGTCATCCATGGCTTTTACAGAAGACCCCTTGTAGGTATCCTCATTTTTCATGGCGTTCCTAATCAAAAATTTTATGTTACTAGCTTTCCTTCGCATCTCCTTTCCATTCTCCCCGTCGCCCATTGCTAATTCAATTTTTGCAGCTATATCTTCATGCCTGACCTCGCAGCTCTTCCCTCTAGCTACCTCCAAACAAACACCAACTTCTTCCTCCAACAACTTGCAATTGAAAAACTGCTCGGCAGCCGTAGGCCACCCAAGAATTGGCACGCCATGACTAAGCGCTTCCAGCACTGAGTTCCATCCGCAGTGACTCAAAAATGCAGATATGGCTACGTGTGAGAGAATTTCCATTTGGGGTGCCCAATCATGCACTATCAACCCTCTCTTGGACTCTTGAATCCTTCCTAAAAACCCTAGTGGTAACCATTCTTCGGCTTTGAACTCCGAATTAATGTTGAAACCAATAGGTGGCCGCACAACCCATATGAAATTCTTTCGGCTATCCTCCAGGGCGAGAGCCAATTGCATCATCTGCGAGGCAGAGATTGTGTTCATAGACCCAAAAGACACAAACAACACCGAATTCAAAGGTTTTGTATTAAGCCATTCCCTGCAAAGCTCTGGACTAATCCCACCTCGTTTTCCACGCGATCTGCTTTCCGTTGACAAGAGAACCGGCCCGATTGCCCAAACCGGCCGGCCGAGCTTTCGTCGGAAGTAGAGCAATCCAAGCGAGTCAAACTCTTGGATTGTGTTGAACAAAATTCCATCCGAGTTGACCCACTGAGATAAATTCTTTCTTATGAAGAGCGACCAAGCATCAGCACCATTGGCCTCTGATATATTAGTGGGTAACTGTGTCTTATGAATAGTGTGAACTTCTGGAAAATCAGGCAATGAGAACTCATTGGAATTCACCTTCCGATGTGGAAGATTCATCCAGAGAGAGTAATAACAGGCCAAGCCATACCCACTGGCCCCGCTGAAGATTAAATGGAACAAACCCAGCTCTTTGGCCACACTTGCTGCCCATCCAAAGAAAAAGTCCGCAATAATACATAGTGGACGATGCCCTAGTTGTGGATCCATGAGTTTTTGGAGGAGTTCCTTGAAAGCTGGTCTCAGAGATGTTGAGGCTTCAAGGAGACGAAGAACGAGCTGATATGATAGCACATCAGTATTCTCTGTATTTGGAGGGAGACCATGATCGGAGCTGGCAAAAGGGATTTCAAGGAGGTTGATGGAGGACTCTGCTGGTATAGAGGCCCTAAGCTTTATGATGTTTAAAGGGGTGTTGACTATAGTGATGGCGTAATTTTTTCTTGTTTGCTCTATCTGAAGGGCTAACGCCAAGAAAGGGATAATATGGCCTTGTGCCATGAATGGGAATAAGATTATGCTTTCGCCTTTTGCTGCCATTGGTATTGAGAGAACAGGGGAGTGGAAGGGACAGAGAAACAATGAAAGATTAACTGACGTTGAAAGTTGAATACTAATTCCTGTCTCTGTGGTCTCTTACTTTATTGGGAAAATTAAATGCACCATAGACTTACGAAAAAAAAAAAGGAATGATTTTCAACAAACTTTTCATCTTTGTTTGGGTGAAACTATTCTATACTCTTGAGATATGATATCTCATTTTTTTAATTATTTTTATACTAACATAATTAACACAATTTAAATTTTATTGAATTTAAAATATGAGACAAGAACCTACTTTTGCACTAAAGAAAATTGCACTAAGAAAAAAAGAACAGACTTTTTTGTCAAACGAAAAGAAGATGAACAAGTGGCGCGCAACGCTTTCCACCCACTTCACGTTAATTTCGATGGCTGTCCTTATTGTTTATTAAGGGGTATCAAGACATGGAGAATAACTTTACAAAAAAATAATGTCATTTCATTCCTCCTATAAATCACTTAGGAGGCAGGAAACCAAGCATACTCAAACTCTCTTTTCTGTTTTACATTCCTCTGTTTAACTTCTCATCCTTTGTATATGGACTACACGAATCTGCAGAGCTTGTGTATATATGCATACTTCGAAAGTAAAAATGGTTTAGTTTTATGGCTTACGCTTTAGAATCTTCACCTACCAATTGAAAAGCATCAAGTAACGTAGTTGGCAATAGAATAAACCAATTTTAGCAATAATGAGCACATCAACTAGGTTGTTACAAGCTTTAATAGAGGAGAGACTTAAGAAAAGCAAAAGAGAATGGACTTATTTCGAGATTTTCCTTAGGCTGCAGATTTGTACCTGCAAAGAACTTTACACCTTAAGACCCTATCCAGAACATAAAACCCAGGCATCACCACGATCTTAACCCGGCTTGGACCATGTGGCCTCTGCCTTTCCATACACATATCTTCCATGTAATGTTGATCAAAGCTTGTATTTTCTTCAACCCTTAAAATTCCCAGCGGTGGATTGAAAGAAAAGGCCAGCAAATGAAGCAACCATATACATTTTGCAGCAACAAAGAAAGCTTGAAGCAGCTGTTCAGGCCAAGGTCTCGTCCAATTCAGGGTAGTAATAATACAACTCATTTTCTGGTCACAGAACTTGCTGAAGTCTTCACTGTAATATTTGGTCCCCTTCCTCAATACCTCGTTCCAGCTCAAATTCCTGAGTGCAACAAATGATTGGAACTGTGATTGGCGATCCTGTTGAGGGTCTAAGTACTTTGGGCAGCCATTCTTTTGGAATACACAATTCTCAAAGTCTTGGTAGAGAGATTGATTTACGAAGGCTTCGAAATGGTATAAGACTACCTTCGAATACTTGGCATTCAGAGAAAGCTTGTACGGTTGAAGAAGCAAATTTAAATTGTCCATTAAGGACAGGTCGTTTTCTTCAATCTGGCCTATAAGGGTTTTGCAGAATTGCTTCACTGATAATCTTGATTCTGATACTATCTGCAGAAACCCCTCCACCATCACTTCCTCACTGACAGGCATCAAATTCTCTCCATTCCCATCAAAAGATTTTCCCCTTTTGGAAAGATTACTAAGCTTTTCACCAAGTTGGGAATCCTTTGCCTGCGTTGCTAGTCTTAAAGCTTTCTTGAGCTCTTCACAGTAACCCTCCAAATACTCCAGCTTTTGTTTAAGCTCACCCAATGAAGATTTCATTTCAGAAACCTCCATTAATGCCGCGTCTCTGTTCTCATTTGCTTCTAACAACTCCTTTTTCAACGTCTCAATCGACATAATGCCCAAATCCTTTAGAACCTGAGAAACCTCTTCAGATTCTGTTCTGTTTGGGGAATTCTCATTCTTATGCTTCTTCTTTAACCGAGGAAACAGCCATGAAATGACCCCCTTGCTTTTGGGTTGTGATTGAATAGATGAGTGAGAATCAGTGAGCGGAACAACAATATTGGAACTCCTGCTGTTCCTTGTATTTTCAACTTCGCTGGTTAAGATTGCAGGCTTGCACCTATTGCAGGAGGACACGGACTTGAAGTCCTCCAAACTGTTTCTCCTTCTGGACTTGAAGTAGTCATTCACAGGTGATGTTTGAAGCACAGTAATGTGGTTTGCACTAGAACCAGTTACAGATTTGCTATCATCAGCAGGACAAATATGAGATTCTAAGTTGACAAAACCAGAAGCTACTCCCTTTCTTGAAGTCAGCTTCTCCTTATAATCTGGTACGATGGTTTCTATGTTGTTTCCTGTTTCTAACCCGTTCTCATCCCAACTTCCTGATATTGTTCTGCTTCTCATGGGGTTTTGATTATACCCTGGCACTGGGTCATCTTCATAGCTCTGTCAATGATTCTCATATTAGAAAGTTACCCACGAAAAAAAGAAAGAAATTAACTGGGGATGGGAACAAGTTGTAGTCATTAAGATAGACAGAAACCCGGAAACAATGGCAGAACAGAAAAAAGGGGAAAATTTGATAATGGTTTTCAAATATTAGGAATGAGGCAATAAACATCATAATTTTGGAATTGAGCCTCACAGCGTTCAGTTCTGTTAATTTTATGAACATGAAAAGTTCCATGACAGGCAAAATAAAGCAATGATCCTAAAAATCAAACAAGTGAAAGCTCATTTCATGCTAGGCGTTTGAGGGGATAGGAATAGGAGAATAACAAAAAACATTGAGAGCAGGATTCCAGGAATTGAGTGTCTCAGAATTGATAGATATTATGATGAATAGAAACAAGCACATTTCAGGCATATTCTAGCAACAGTAATTTGTTACGTTGATCAGACTTAAGAGTGGGTTTTTTTTTGTGAAATCCAGTTGAGGAAAGAAGTACAAGAGCAAGTTATGAAAGAAAATATCGTTACCGGGGTGAAAACAGGGTAATCTTGAGCAGAGAACTGAGAAGAAGGGCGGGAAGCAGGGGAAGGAGATGGGAATCTAGCATTGGCTGGGCTATTCCCTTGCATTAAAGCGGCATGAAGTGCTCTCAGCTCCACTGCTTTTGCAATGGCGCTCTGGATTTCCTCTCTACTTATTTCAGGGTTGCCATTGTTGCTATCCTCATTATGGTCTCGAAAAATCTGCCTCTTAGAAGCTGCTACGGCCATGGAACACAACACAGGAAAGAACCAAGTAGAACATGTAAATTCCAACAAGATAATATATGCAATATTATATATACTCAGAATTCTTGGTGAGCGAAAAGAACAAAATGGATGAACAAGTGGGTATCCAACGGTTGGATTTAATTTCCAGAGAGGAGGACCATATCTAGCTTAGAATCTTGGAGAACCAGAAAATAGAAGAAGAGGTAGAGAGAGGCTTCATAAATCCAATGACATTTTGTCTTTGTTCTCAAAGGAAAACTAATGGAATAAGGGCATGTGAATAAGAGAGAGAGAGAGAGAGAGAGAGAGGGATTTTTACCTCATATAAGAGGGCATTAGCAGTGTGAAGCCGGATTACCAATATGCCCATATATTCCAAAAATAACCAGAAAGCAACACTAGATGGTGGTACCACTGCTCACATGATTGCTTTAGTACAAACATAAGAAGTTTTATGCCACCATATCACTAGTCAAGTTCAGCTTTCAATTTGGGTTATTTTCAACGAGATTTTGCTTCAATACTCAATTGAGACTTCGTGGGTAATCATCACAATTATACACGAGTATGCTGTTGCCTGCTTCAAGTTTTTTTCTCAAAAACATCAAGTACTTCCCCTTACGCTAACATGATGATGAGGAGTTGGTGAACAGCCTAATTTAAGCTCAAGTGGCTTTTCTTTTTAATACAGGTCAATTGTGTCCTTATGTATACAATTGGTAGTATTATACACCATCATGCCCCATGCATCTATATAGACACACAAATTATACACCATTAGTCAAGGCTGTTCATTTTTTTTTTCCATCAAAAATTTAAGATGTTCAGCTGTCCTGCTAACGAAAGGTCAGTTGAAAATTTCAAAACGGAAAATTCACTTAACATAACCATACCATATCAAATTCATGGTGTTGACCTCAAAGCCGTTTAACTTCTAACACATTTAAAAAGTAACCCCAAAAGTATGCCTTTTACTTTACTATTTTCTTTTGCAAATTCCTAACTATACAATTAGGGAGCCGAGGTCAAATTTGTCTATGTAAAAGAACGAAAAAGAAAAACATTAAGCCGTGCTAGGAGCAAGTGCAGTTCTCTCGGCCGAGAGGGGACCAAAAAATCCTAAACCTTCCAAAATCCCAAGACTTTACAGAGGATGAATCTTGCATAGTGTCATTGTCATAGTGGGGACCAAAGGGACATTTCCTAACATTGTAAATTACGAAAAGCCCATGTCGTAACATACTCCATGTGTCTAAATACAAGTTCCCAAGAGGGGAATGTGTTGTGTAGGGACTTGAATGGGTTATTCCAAGGAAGCTAAGGGTATTTTTGAAAACGGAGAATACTCCCCTTTTTAATAATTGGAAATGGAATTCCATGTAGGACAATGGAACTGTTTTGATATGGTGTTCCTTCCTTGTTACTGTGACTATTTTTTTAAAAAATAAAAATAATAGGAGAAATCATTATTTTTATAAAAATTAAGGGGATCCCTGAGGCGACCAATCCGGAAAGTTAGTAACATTTGTCAACCTCCACATGCAAAAAGTGTATTTTCTTATTTAATTGATAGTATTAGCATACTATGCCTAAATTAAATTGTGTTTTTATCTATATTGAAAATATGATGCTTAAGCATGTCGTGAAGACTTTGGGCAACTCAAAGTAGGTAGTTTAGCTATAAATTAAAAGATAGACGCATTTGGTTTTGACCAAATAAATGATGAAAGTGGTTGGGATGTGCTTAGTCTTCTCCTAACCAACTAAAGATTTTATGTGCCCACCAAAAGGAAAATGCGATTCTGATTAAGTTATCCTTTGATATTATCATCTTCTAATCTTTATTTCTTTTGGCAATTGAAGTACTCTTCTTATTTGTTTAATTACAATTGTGAATCATTCAATGTTTTTTAGCAATGGTTACTTAGGTAACAGAGAACCATCGGATTTGAATTCGGTCATGTTACTTGAATTATGTTGCTTAAATCTAAGTTGTACATTCCATTAAAACTCATATTACCCATTAAATATTAATGTGTTTTAATAATTCAAATAAACTTTAATGAAATGTACGGCTCAAATCTAAATAATATGACTCAAGTGACATAATCGGATTCGAGTCCGAAAACCATAAGAGGAAAACAAACACAAATATCAGNAAGAAAAGATCATAACTGACTCCTACATAATGAAGACTAATGGACTTTATTCAAAATAAAGTAACAGTAGTAACAGCAGCTGT
This sequence comes from Cercis canadensis, assembly GCA_003255065.1. NCBI lineage: Eukaryota > Viridiplantae > Streptophyta > Magnoliopsida > Fabales > Fabaceae > Cercis > Cercis canadensis. The sequence goes on along the minus strand of QAOA01006130.1, from coordinate 298,063 downwards.
AAGTAAATAGCAGTAATAGATGTAAGTGAAACAGTAGTAACAGCAGCTGTAAGTAAATAGCAGTAATAGCTGTAAGTGAAACAGTAGTAACAGTAAATTATTTGCACTAATTTATGACAAATTTAATTATAAAATAACCATTTAATAAGAATATCTTAGCCTTAAAGGTCATCAAATGGAAGCAAGATAAGATGCATCAGAGCACATAGGGATCAATTATGGTGCAAGGTTTAGACAGGAAGGTGCCTTTTTGTTCTTCAATAATTGACTTTATTAGTAAAAAGGGGGAAAAAAAAAAAAGATATCCCATAATGACTTTAATTATGAAAGTCTTTAATCCACCCTAATGAATTCAAAGAAAACTAATTGTTTTCCTTTATTTAATTACCAAAACCATGTAGACAAGTTCCACGCAATCATAGCTCTTACATGCTTAGATTATAAAAGGAAACTCCCTTTTAAAAGAACAGAGAGAAAGACAGAAACATGGGACCGCTAAGGTCTTCTCGTCAATCACATACATTAAACAAATGCCACATTGCGCTATAGATAATCACCTAATTAGCAATTTAGCATTGTTTTTGAACAAATGTTTTTGCGAAAATATTTTTTGTTGCCTAGCTAGGTCCAATCCCTTATCCTAACTTTGAAGTAGAACATGGAGTTGTGCCTTGGTTCCAGCTGTGTGTGTAAACATATAGTTCTCTTTCGTTTTCAAACATAGATAACCTTGTCTGAAGGAAACAAGAGATATGGGTTTGATGTCTCTTTCGGGGTACCCAAAGGAATAAAGCATGGAATAGTAAGAAAACAACCAAAACAAGTACAAGGAGCACCACTGCAATGTGCCTCTACTGAGGCTGGCAAGTGGCAAGCAAGGTTCTCTTTCTTCAGTAAAATGACAACACCATCCACCCTTTTATGGGCTCTCCATAATTTAATTGTACAACCATACTGCAATCTAACGTACGCTTACCAAGTTAAAAGTTAAATTATACTTTTTTACAAAACAAAAAACAATAAAGAATTACATTATACTTACTGACCCCCTCGTATGATGTTATGGATTTTGTCATTTTTTGGTTGTTACGTTCCTGCAAAACCAGATTCCCATTATATTTGTTTGATCAATTTAAGCTCAGCCTATCTAGTTTGTGACTCTTTCGTTATACTTTAAATTATCTTTATACACCTTATAGTATAACTTAACTTGACCTTTGTAGATTCCTCTCATTTAGGGATATTTATTTATGCGAATCAGCTTGCTACACGCCCTAACCCTATGAGTGTTCATGATCCCTTGCTTGGAGTTAGAGGCCTGATGACTAGAAGCAGAGCTAAGCGAGTAAGAGAGGCATTGTTGAGCCTAGTTCAAGAGGTGCAGACCAAGGAAAGAGTAGTTGGGCCAAGTTCAAAGTTGAGATAGATCACTTATCTGTCTCTTGTAGAAGGTGCACATGGGCCAGCTTGGAGCCCAAGTTTGGAGCAAGCCAAAAATTATGTTTAATTTAATTAGTTTTATTTTTGGGTCTTTATGTTTATGGGCCAAAACATTTAATTAGTTTTAAATTCTTTTTTAATATTTTGGGCCTTTATGTCTATGGGCCAAACTGGGTATTAGGGTTTTATTAACTTTCTTAGAGGATCCATCATAGCTTGTAGCCTCCTAGCCGAATTGCCTATATAAGGAATTCGTGTATGCCTTTGCAAAATAGTTTTGAGATTAATATTATTTAGTTTCTGAATTATTGAGTTTCTCTGGATTGAAAGCTTCCCTATTGTTCTTGGGCAAATAACTTGAATTTGAACTTACCAAGGATCCTTCCTTGTTAAGGGTTCATCCCATTGCGATAACCAAGGTCATCCTACAATTTGGTATCCAAACACTCCGTTTTGATCCTTCGGATACGCGAACGCATCATTTATGTTGCCGAGCTTCGTGTTGTCCTCAAATACCTCTCTTTTTTATAATGCCTCTCACATAGCTACACTAAATTGATTTTGGAGAAAGCATGTAATAGTAAGTGAATGATCCTGAATTAAAAGGCACATCTTCTGTTACACAAAGCACAGAAAAAGAAAAAAGAGTAAACAAGGCCGCTGAGAAATGATATATTTGAAGTGTATACATATTGAAAACACACCAGTCATAAACATACAGGCTACAACACTTAAAAAAGAGAATTTGTGAATTTGAGAGAGAATAATGGATGTTGGTTAATGATGCAAATAAAATGGATGTTACTTAATTGATAAAATCTTTGGAGGAACTTCACCTTCACATGGGGTTAGTTAAAGCTACGCTGTGAACATCATGATATAATGTGGGATGACATTACAGGTTGTTTACACATAGACTTTTTTTTTTCTTGAATTTTTAATATGTATTACATTAATACTTTATAATTTTTTATGTTTTTACCTTTTTTCATTCACTAAATAGACATAGAATGCTTTATCCCAAAAAAAAAGTGTAATCGGAGATATGGGGACTTTTTGCTTCTTAGCATGGATTGCTTCCAGAACTGGGCTACAGTGGGTAGTTAAAAGCCCACTTGGTAAATAGCCTACACTTCTTGTTGAGGAGTGAAGGGCTCGGAATCGGAAGCGGCGACGACGATAGTGTGAATAAAAAGAATTGCAAAAATAAAAAATCCAGTGCCGCTGAGTGATAAGTCATAATCCTTGTAATAAGGAATAGACAAACTCTATTGGTTCTTTCTCGTTGCCACGGTTTACAATCCTGTATTCGTAACTTGAAGCAATCTTGGCCGTCATTAACTCGAGGAATCAACGGTCCACGTCTATTTGCTCGTAGGATCAGAGGCGAGAGGGCTTAATTGTAGATTTGCTCCTAGGGTTAGTTGTGGTTCCGCGGGTTTGAAATCCCTAACTCTTCTCCCTCGTCCCTCGCAGAGCCACCGCCACCAGCAGTGCATCTCTCAGTCTCCCTCCGTCCCTCTCTCTCGCATGGTCGCACCCCTCTTTCTCGCAAGCAGCAAACCGTATCTCGCACTCGCACAGATAGCCAGACGTATGTATGTATGTCGCTCTCTCTCTCTCTCACCCTCAATCTCTCTTTCATGCATGTTTCATCCTCACCCTCGCTGTTTCTCTCTCTCTAACCCTCATTGTTTTTCTCTGTTTGTTTCTGTACGAACTCGATAATTCTTTCTGCTGATTTAGTAGGACCTTAAATTTGGAATGCTTTATTTTCAATTTTCATGGCTGTAAAATTATTGTGCGTTTGGACTGTGGTTTGCATTGCAGTTATGGATTTCAATCTTGAATCTATTGATGATGTTATAGAAATTTTGGAAACTACTAATGCTATTAGTAAGAGAACCTAGTGAGGTGGTGGGGATCATTTCCATAAGCTAGAACCCAGTGAGGATGGAAGGAATAGGGCAAAGTGTCATATATGTGAGGTGGTGATTACCTCACCTCGAAATTATGATGGGACTACAATTCTATTTCACAAAGTGTTAAATTTGACTTATTTATTTCAAATTTGTGGATGAGTAACAGTTATTAGTTATTTTAAGGTTCAAAAGTACTTAATCTTATATTATGATGCCATTGTAGGCATTTTGACCCTAATATTATACTTTACAAAAAAAAATTACTTATCTATGTTATTTTTGAACGCAAATATTGTAGTTTTTATTTTAAAAAAATAGAACTTGGTTGGTGTGAACCACTGTCACACCACCTGGCCAATGATGTGTATGGTAGTCCTCACATCTCCATATTCTGGTTTTTATTTTTTTAAAACTACAATATTTATGTAAATAAGTTCTAAACTACGATATATACGTAAATTAGTTTCCCAAGTACAATATTTGAGTCAAAAAGCCTACCATTGTATGCTATATTGTTGAGTTTTACTACTTAAAAACTTAATTGTTTGATGAATTTTCATTTATGGAACTAATTTGAATTGTTAAATTGTGATTTATATTATATTTTTGTTTACGGATATACTTGCATTTAAAAGGCTGAAAAAAAAAAGAGAATTCCATATTATGGCTGGGCTGGGCTTGGCCGGCCATCTGCCAGCTCTAACCAAAACGTTGCAAATTTTGTCCTCCAACCTAATCATTAATTTCTCAGCAAGTTCTTAGGAGTTTCAAACTAATGTGATCTGATAATTGTGCCAAAAAAGAATTTCAGCTAGTGGGCATAAGTTTGATAATCTTTGCTTGCAAGTAATAAGAAATTTGGCATACGCATGTAGCACTGCTCTGATAGAGCCATGCTGTACGAATATTTCTGCTGTTATTACTAATTTTACGTAGTTGAAATTGTAGGTTAATCACTTCGTTCGCTTATCAAATAAATGCTTACACTAATCATCAGATTCTTTTAATGGAAGTTGCAGTGGTATTTATGCTGTGTGTAATTTTTGCGATTCATCAAAAGCATCTGCTCAGCCTGATCAGTAGGTAAAATATTTATATCATTTATAAGTTTCACTGTTCCTGATACTGTATACATGGAGAACTAGGTGCTTTCCCTGCCTGAACTTGGTCTTGTGGATCAGGCAACCAATATTTCTTGATACTTATTTCCCCCTGGCATTCAACCTGCAATATTCAAATTTGAGTCTTAATGCTATGTCATATATATAGTGTTGGTTTATAGGCAATTTCAGGATCATCCATAATCGCCGGATTCTTTTAGTTTCATTTTTTTTTTTTTTATTCTAAATTTCTTAAGGGTCTACCGAGCTAGTCTGTGCGTAGTTATTTGAAATCTTCATCGATAGGAAGATTCATACATTATAGCACCGATTGTTGCTGTCTTCGAAGAATTCCTGTGTGCCATAGAATCATAAGGGTCTACCGTTTATTGCAACAAATTACTGAACTTTCTTAATTGGAAGTTGTTGCGGACACCAGAAATATATAGGCAGATTTTTGTTTTTGTTTTTTTCGTTGTCTGATACGTGAGCATTGAAAACGGAAAGGTGTGAATGGCCCTTCGTAGGCTTTCATGTTCCATCGAAAAGCCTTTGCAAATTACAAGGTTCTCCTCCTCTTGTCAATTTTGCTCTGCCGTGGAATCATAGGTACTTTTGTTTTTGTAATATTTCCCTATTTTTCTTTGTCCGATATGTGTGATCATAGTAGACGGAAGGTAATGTCCAAGGTGCCTTAATCATGGGCCTCATAGGTGCAGGGCCTACAGTCCACTTACCTTTTAATTTCGGCCTTGAACTTAATATTGTTTCTTTTAATAGGCCTTGAGGACTTAATATATTCGTTAAAGCCTGCTTAAATGTAGGTCAGGACCGGTCTTAGTTTAAAAGCGTAGTTTCAGTTCGAATTCAATTCGATCATCTAATCTAACTATAATTTTTTACTGAATTCTTCTATCCTTGATTAGAAAATATTAACTTCTAAAAATAATTAGTTAGTGAAAAAGAACTCTCGCAAATGCCCTGCAGCTTTTTGGAACGAAAATATTTGTAGTGATGAATTTTTTTAGCGACGAAATTATTTTGTAGTTTAACTGACAAAAAGAGTTCAAATATAAAATTGAAGTTCAGCCATACAATAGACCAATGTAAAAAATTAAATTTCTAATGGAATATTGCGGTATCGGATTAATTATTTCAATGACATCCAAATTTGAACAAATGCTGGTAACATGTTTGTTGAAGATCTAATCATGCTGTCAAATAAGGTTATCTTAAAGCAAAAGGATTTAATTTTCTGAACGAACCTGTGTAACTCCCTCAGATAAAGATCTAATCATGCTGTCAACCAAGTATCAAATGTTTGCGTTTAGATAAACTAACATATATGCATACATGTGGGTCGAATCATGCTGTCTGAATATATATAGATTAGTAGATAAACAGATATACGCAATACTGACTCTGAAGGTTAATATTTACGTCTATCACTTTGTTAGCCCCTTACCTATACTCCATATGGCAGCTGGTGCTGGGATGAAAATCTAAACCTGAACAAGGTCCTCCTCCTATTACAACCGGTGTGGAAATATTGACAAAAGTTTCATTTGCCATGCAAGTGGAAAAGTAAAGTAGAAGAAAATAAGTCCAATACCGAAACTCCATAACATTTTCTTACTGAAGATGTTGATAACCATGTGGGTTTCCTTAAGTATAACAGATCCACTGAAGTATTGGAATCATTTCTAACTAGGAATAACAATCAGGAACAGTTTACAAAGCCTTTTCACAAATGTTAACGAAGAAATCTCAAATGTAATTAACTTACAACCAAGCTAGGGGAGGGCAATGAATATGTAACTTGAAAATTATAAATATCCAAACTGCCTGTACAGGAAATAATTAAAGCCAGAAATAACCAAATTGATGTTCCAGCTGAAAGACAACAAAATTTAGTGTACAACAAACATCAACCTCAAATGCCATTGCTGAATGGCTAAACATGCATTATTTTGCATTGCAGTTCAGGTAATACGAGAAACTGTGGGCAGCTCAAAAGCAATACAACATCAGTGATATGATGAGTAATATAAGTCATTGATTTCAGTTCCAAGTTAAAAAGATAGACATTTTTAGGGGATGGAATTCATGGAAATTCTCTTTACTATCAATTTACTAATAAAGAGGAATCAGGCACTCAGAAAACACGGTAAAGAATCAAGGAAAAAGCACATAATTTCAAAATGCTGTCTTGCAGATGGAGAAGAGGGAAAAGAAAATACATTTGAAATTATTTTAAGCACATAAATGCCAATTGATACGGGAAAGATGGAGTAAGATCAATAGAGTGAATCTCCTTTGGAACAATATCCGTCTGTGCCTACATAACAATAACAATCTTTCAGCATAAACTATAAGTACAGTTGCCATTTGGTGCATTTCAACACTAATGTTTGCATTTTTCAACACTAATAGAAGGAAATATGGAATCCTTTTACTGGAAAAACACATGATAATGAGACATTCACAGCCCACCAAGAGCCTTGCCACAAATATACAATTAATCAATAGAATCTAAGACCACAACTACCTGATATACTTGCTTATTGAGTTTAGAAAATCTACATCATTTTAAATGCAGTTGCTATTATGACAGTGTCAAAATAATGTATAGGATAAGGATACAAGAAAACTGGAATACATCTAAAAGATTCCAAAATAATATTATAGATTCAAGAGTTTAAGGCAGTAACCTAAATATAACTCTAGATCAAGTGTGAACTTCATGCATTTCTACTGCAGCAGCCCTTGTATCACCCCTTCCCCCTTAGAGAGAGGTTGCAATCTATTCATGAGGCAATTGTCAGTACTCTGAATGCACCCCGGCGGAGAGGGGATTAGAAATTTTTTTTTAAAAAAAAAATTCAAATATAAACCATAGAAAAATAATGTACTTATGAAAAAAAAATCCAATAGGAATTTAAGTTCTTGGGACCAGTACTCATCGTTATCCAAGTTCGAATTTCATAATAAGATATGAAACACAAATAAGCAGGAAGAATAATAGCCATACCTTCAAAGAGTTGATCTTCTCAAGCAGTGATGCTAACTGCAATGACATTACAGGTGGATGACATGAAGGAAAATATGCCAGAAATTAATAATCATACAATTTCACATAAATTGAAGCATAATGGCCATAAAAAAATGTAGAGAAAAGCATATTTAAGAGGATTTGTATCAGAAATTCATAATGCCAAACTGTCAACAAAATATGTTCCCCTAATGTAGTGCACACTTACCGACCTCGAGTCATTTGACATGAAGGCAATATCAGCGAGACCTTTGTATATGCTGGCTCCATTAACCGTGAACGCTTGTCTTGTTCTTAACACCTGTATTATATAGTTCAAGGAAAAAAATCCGTAAGGACCAAATTTTAGGATGCTGTTAAAGTACATGACCAGATTACAGCACATTTATAAAAGAAGAAATAAACCGAGAGTGCTGAAATCTGAAAATAAAATTGACTATTCCTAAGAATAGCATATCCCTCAAAATCAAAATGATTAGAATACTATGTAATGCTGTAATCAAATGGAACTCGTGCAATTAGCTCGACCAAGATAATATATACGTGTCAGTTCCTATGCGAACATGTATTAGTTTCTAATGCCCGTGAACCAGTGTGTTTATATGAAAATATGTTAGGTTGAATTGTAATTCTGATCCTTCCATTTTGTGAAAATAAATAATTTAATCTTTTCATTTTAAAACTAAACGATTTAATTCAATATTAATCACTCATTTACCAGCATATTAACTATAATTTAAAATTCCAATTAAGCGATTAAAAAAAAAAAACAACAACTCATTTCCATTTCCTCCCCCACTCTAACTCCAGTACAGATCTAGAAACCACCGGTCATGGTTCAGACAGAAAAAATTTAAACCCAAATGATACCACTTCTATTCATAGGGATGGAAGCCCGAGAAACCAATTGCAAGAGACAGAAAAAAGAAATCAAAAGCCCCAATTCACCTAAACAAAACCCTGACCGCCCCTTTCTCTCTTCTCCTATTCACTGTTCATTCCCCCTCTCTCTATCCGTCTCTAATTATATTACCTGGAAATGGAAGGATCTTGAGTCACTGTACAACAATTGCACCATCACTGAGACCAAAGAAATACCCCTTATCTGTCAAGATCGCTCACGCTCAGATGCTCTGCAGCGGCGTTAAAATGGACGTCGATTGCTGGACACAGATCGAGCTTTCAGGTGGCTGGGCATTGATGGGTTCAGTCGAAGATTCATTGAACTTGACTCAAATGGCTGGGGTTTGATGGGTTTGATCGGCTGCTTCTGGATCAATGTCTCTTTACGCGTTGGTCTTCAATAGCTAATGCTGGTGGAGCTCCGGTAGTGGCGGCTCTGCTGGATTTTGGATGGGTCTGTTTGTGAAGGATAATGGAAGTGCCGATCCTGGAGGAGACAGGGGGGTAAGAGAAGGAGATGGATTTTTTTTTAATGAATTAAACAATATTAGAGTTAATTATCTTAAGTTGATTTTTTTGGTTGATGATAATCTTAAAAAAATATTAGGAGTGGTTAACAATAAAAAAATATTTTCTCATGTCAACAAATTCCGTCTATTAGACTAGATTAACAAAAAGACCAGATCACAAAAAATATTCAAAAAAAAAATCCAGAAAGACTAAAATTGTCAATATTTTGTAAATAAGAGAATTAAATCCTTCAATTTAATTAAATCCCTTATTTTCACAAAATAAAAGGACTACATGTAACTAAGCTTATTAATTAATGTATAATTAATCACAGGAGGGCACTCATCAACAATGCCATAGAAAATTGATAAACTGAATTGGTTTTTTGTAGTGAGAGTAGAAACAATATCTGAAAGAAAAACTTGACAAAATAATGTGAACATCGAAGAAACAGGAAAGTGTAAAAATAGACAAGAGAGACTTACATCAACTGGTTCAGAAGAGACATAACCAACATCAAATATATTAACTTCATACCCAATGGGTTCTAGCCTAGCGGTATCTGACTAGGCTCGCACGTTGGGCGAATGTTAGCTGGATACTCATCAAAGGTCCAGCGTTCGATCATCCGCGTGTGCAAAAAAGTCCCTTGGGAAGAGGCCATTGCCGTGTCAGATCCCAGCCTCGGAGTGGTGAGACACTCATCCCACCATTTTAAAAAATTACCAAAAAAAAAAAAATATATATTAACTTCATTCCTTTTTACAGAGGTACAGAAAACCTGAAAAGGCAACGAATGATATATAAACAGCGGAGGAAGTAAAATATTAAGTGGATTACAGCAAAGCTATTTAAAATAAATTAGTTATCAGTCTATATTTGCAGAAAGCGTTTCACAATATATATTTGGTAATATGAATTAGAATAAATTGTTTTCAGTCTGTAAATTTGAATGAAAAAATCCAGAGTAAGAATCTAATTAAGTTGAAACCTCATCCTCCTTAATAGTATTCCATCTCATAGCATCAAGTTGACGATTTAGTGATAGGTGTAGCATCTTCTTCCAAGCCTTCCATGAAAATCAAGGAAGCCAAGTAAAAAATCATAACTTGGTTTAACGTCTTTCCCATGAAAAGCAATTCTAATTATCAAGGTAATGAAAAACTTAGTAGCCAATACATAATTCAAGTCCCCAAATTAGAACCTTAGTAGATATTTTTTCAAAAAACAAAAAGAAAACGAGCTCACCAAAAGAAAATGATGAAATCCAACTTAGCAAATTATATCACTGAATGGAATGATTACAAGAGAAGAAACATCATGCGAAGAATTGGAAAAGAAGAAAATATATAAAATAAAAACAATCACTAATTAAAACTTCCATCGTCAAGCTAATGGGCATCATATGCATGATGAAATAATTCAGAAGAGAAGAACCATAAAGGCTAACTGAAAAACAGGTCCCTTGGCGACAAAGAAACTCTAAAGAGAATTGGGTTTTTGTATTTCATGTCATTCTGCAATTAATTATTTAAGGAATCAAATATAAAAACATCAAATTCCAATAAGAGAGATTATTTATGGTAGTCACCACAACCAGATAGGAAGAAAAACATTGGAGCGGTTAGCCATATAAAAAAAAAATGGTTTCCGAGTGACTGCATAACAGGCAAACATACTACAATTAAAATTAGTTAGTTAAGACTCTAAATTAAAAGATCGCTCCTTCATTTTAATATCACGTCCCATGATGTAAAGTGATATACGCCTCTCAAACCTTTCCTCAGATACAGTCATGCTAATGCCTTTCAAATAGTAAAACTGTTGCTTGAAAAAATACAGAAGTTCTAAGCCAAGAGCTTACATGCGTATCTCATATTCCTCTTCATAATTACTTCATGATCCAAACAAAGTCACCATAGAATAGACAGGCCTTCATTTAAGATATAGAAGACAGTTTTGACATAATTTAATCAGATGCAAGAACACAGGTTCTAAAACAATGGTATGCTGATGATCTAGAAAATCAATAGTTCGATGAAAAGTGCAAAATTTTGTTGGAGGGGATATATGCACTGTTGCATTTCTTTCATGGAATTTCTAAGAGCAATAGCGTCAATGTAAGTACCGAAAAACCAACAAGCGTGTAGATCAGCTGGTAAGGGGCTGTTCTAGCTTAACCAAGGGTCTCGGGTTCGAGCCCTTGGGAATGCAGCTGCGTCTGTTGGGAGAGCTTTACCGCCCTTGTGGTCCTTCCCGGCTCGAAACCGGATTAGTCGGGCGAAGCCCGGACACCGGTGGGTAACAAAAAAAATGTAAGTACCGAAAAAACATAAAACAAACTGCCGAACTTAAACTTACATGCTAATTCATGTATCTGGCAATAAAAACCTTCAAAATCATGCACTGTTAAGCAATCCGATTTTGTAACAGATACCAAGTATATTCCCTGGAGTACAGTTCAAAAATACGATGAATACAATAGGAAAGCGCGGAAAAGAAAATCAATACAAAATGACCAAAAACCGCTAAATAAAATCAATTGAGTTGTGCTCACAATAAACAAGGAACACGCTGACATAAAATGCAACGTTGTGAATGGAAATGCCAGACACATAATCAAAATTGTATCTTTGGTTTATATAAAAAAAATGATGAACAGTGTATGTGAAGGTCCTAAAACATGTGAGTTTACGATCACATACAGAGTAACCCAAGAAACTAATCTAGTTAAGTATTTTTTTGGTAAAGAAGGAATTCATAGATAATAAAACGAGAACCTAGTTAAGTATTTGATGAACCTAGTATCTACACTTTCTAATGCCAAATAAGCCCATTACGTTGTTCCATGAAAGAATGGTTAAACCTTTAAGATTACTGAGACAGCCCAAATCTTAATGGATGATTACAATAAACATGCTAGTTAAATTTTTCTTCTCTCGTGCTAATCAAAATTTGTTCAGATGCTAGCTTTTTCAGATTTCGCTTCTTCTCTTTAAACATCAGAAACTCAGTGATATCTATATATAGATCTCCTCCTCTGGACTCCTGTTCACTTGTTTACATTCAGAACTATATTTTAAGAGCTGAAACCTTTTACAAGCATCACATGAGTCCATTCCCTGGTCGACATATACCAAAGTGGTATGACATAGAACCTATAACCATTTAATCAGCATTTACCTTGTTGTCAAAATCTACTGCAGAGATACCTTGCCTGTTCAAAAGCAAACATAAGCTGCTTAGAAATCCTCTAATCACGATCTGATGAGAAATCATTAATGCAATGAAATATAGACAGAACATAGATGGTGAAAGAGAGACAAAAGAGTGAAATCAATATTTCCTGTCCATCATTTCATGCAATGTGACTAACTTTATTCTTTTGCTACGTTTTCTCAACTAAAAATATAAAAAATTAGGTAAGCAGACAACTTGTTACCCGGTATAAAGTTATTTTTTGACAATGGATCAGCTTTCTCAATGTATAAATAGTTTAAGATATTCACCTGTCATTAGACTAACTACCAACCACTATTCCAAAACACATGGGTAAACATACACACAAACGAAGAAAATGAGACTCTCTAAATCACACTCCTGCAATGGAGATCACACTTAGACAAATGCACATACAGTAAAGCTTTCCAAACTATAATATCTAACAAGTCAACATAATCAAACATCTCCAGTTTACTCCTTTCTAGATATTTCAACCACCATGAACAAACATTTTAATTAATTTAGAAGTAGAAAGGAATAACTCAGATAACGCCCAACAAACCTAAATATGGAGACACTTCCCCACAACCAAGTAATCACCAAAATAATGATAATCATAACAACAACAAAAATTGCTATGTATTTCATCAGATACATAAATTAGGGAAGATACTAACTTTCTAAATGGCATCTGGGATGGCATCTGGGGACTCATATTTGCCTCACTAGCAAGCCGATGCATCTGTACATACGGAAGTCCAAGACATTCATTAAATTAAAATAATAGAATAAGTACATGTAACCATATTGTAGAGAATACTAAAACGTAAATTCATGTATTGATAATACGCACATGAGATTGGCAAGGCACTCCATTGACATGATACAAATGAGGAAAAGCTCCAACCTTCACAAAATGAACAGTACCACAAATAAACTTTCGGGCCATAATAGATTAACATGCTGAAAACCTTATCAAAATATGACGTACCTGAGAATAAGAATGAATTAGCAAGCCAGACATTTCATGTCCATAAGTAGGCTCAAATCTACCATTTGGTTCAATAGAGCTCCTTTTCCAGCGGCACCTTTTGAATCAAAACAACATTAAATTTCCCCGGGGACTAAAGAAAATACGAAAAAGGAAAAAGCAATTTACCTACGAGAAGGATTAACGCTTTCTTTCGAATGTTTGAGAGGGGCGAGGTATCTGTCCATTTGCCCGAGCTCTCTCACACAGATCTTGAAGAAACGGAAAGTGTAAGATCGCAAATACACAATACCTTTACTTCTTACATGCCGTTTCGATGGTCCCCTGAGATGGGCGTGGATTGCAAAGCATAACGGGATTGGGCTGCAATGACAATAATTTGGGCAACGGGCAAGTAAGCCCAATTCAAGCAAAGAAATGTTAAGATTTTAATTGATATTTTCATCTTCTAGGATTTTACCACAACATTATTCCCCTTTCAAACTGAATCACACGCTGAGATAATTCTGCGACCTAATTGAAAATTAGGCCCAGACAAATCATAATCATAAGAGATGAGCAAAATAGTTGAAACTTTGAACTGTAACATTAAACTCAATACAATTTACGCAAGAAAAAATATGCTATTCTAATTCAAAGCTGGGATAAGAGAGGAATGCATTACAAGTAAAAGCGTAGGAAGGTTATATTAAATTCTAAATTACATTAACCCTAGGCCCTCTCCCCTCTAATTCTGCGAGCTAGCTGTATGTCCTTGGGCATAATAGTCACCCTCTTGGCATGAATAGCACAAAGGTTAGTGTCTTCGAATAGCCCAACCAGATAAGCCTCTGCAGCCTCTTGCAAAGCAGCGACAGCGCTGCTCTGAAAACGAAGATCAGTCTTGAAGTCTTGAGCAATCTCCCTCACCAACCTTTGGAAAGGGAGCTTCCTGATGAGCAGTTCCGTGCTCTTCTGGTACTTCCTGATCTCTCTAAGAGCCACCGTTCCTGGCCTAAACCGGTGAGGCTTCTTGACCCCTCCGGTAGCCGGTGCCGACTTCCGAGCGGCCTTTGTGGCCAACTGCTTCCTCGGTGCCTTTCCTCCGGTGGATTTGCGGGCGGTCTGCTTGGTACGAGCCATTTGCGTCGTGAAGGGAGTGAGCAAATCAAATTGTAGAATGCAAGATCTAGAACGGAGAACTTTAAGTTGGGTTTGGGAATGTATATAGGCGGAGATTGGGGAACTTAGGCGGGAATTTTTGAAATTTCTTTTCGGTTCAAGGGATGTGATGTGATGTTGAATGCGCGGAAAGTGAAAATAATGAGCACTAGTACCGTCGATGAACATTTAATCGACGGTTTATGTGTTTCTTGGACTAAAGGAAAGGATCGTGATCCGTGCCACTACTCAAGGACCAATAGGGTTGGCGTATTAACTCCTTTTTTTTTCACTACTTTACCCAAGCAACATTTTGGACCGGGATTGGGCTACTAAGTAGTCTGTTGGGCTCTCATGTGTGATCGACTACTGGCCCAAAGTTTTTACCCCCGGATTTCCAAACAAAACCATGGTACTTGACCCGAAGTAAATTATGAAAAAAGAGAAGGAAAAAATAAAAGAACCAATTCGGCTACATTTTCTAAGCAAAATAAAGCATGATACATACATTATTGATTTCTTTTATTCATCATGTAAAAACTTAAGGTAAGGCATCAAGTTAGTGAATTTCAATTAGTTATTTCAAAAAATCGCTTTATATTGTTCTTTTCTCTCTCATTTTCAATTTATGGCCTGATCATACAATAAAAAATGTGAGAAATGTTAAATTAACAAATAGAAGGAGGCAAATTTATTGGTGTTGATTGAGATAAAGAATGGGAGACAAGGAAAATAGGGAGCTGCGCTGGCAAGTACATTTAGTGAACAGACAAGGTATTAATCATCCTAAAGGTTATTGTGTTATCTTTTTGCTACTGTTGCTGATCTCAACCGCAAGTACATTTAGTGAAGAGACAAGGTAAGAGGCTCTTCCAACCGCAAAATAAAGGAATAAAGGTCATTCCTATTGTGCAGGAAATGAGTCATCTTTCTGCTCTTGCATTTCAATGTTATATTCTAATTGATCGTTTACCACGCTCTATCATCAAGTATGTTCACGGACTAGAAGCATGAAATCTGCAATTTGTAAACTAGTTGTACATTAATATAAATGCACCGGACATCCAGATGAAACAAGTTCAAAATCTGTGACATATTTTTATACTTGAAGTAAGTAATTATATACTGTTCATTCTGCTTTTTCATGGACAAGCTAATCAAGAAAAAACCAAAAACTCCTCTCCCCCCCTTCTCAACCCAAAAACGGCTTGGGAGTCCTTCGTTTAAGTCTGAAGCAACGTATATTATATATGTACAATAGCATAGCAAGGGGCAAAAGAAACACAAAGGAAGAAGTGATGAGAAACAATCATACCCAGTTACTGGAGAGAGAAAAGTCATGGAATCTGAATGAGAGTTCCCCAGCTGTGTCTCTCTCAAGCCTGGGCTCTGATACATCACTGATTACTTGACTTGGATCAGAAGATTCAGGGGGGAATAATGGTTGTATTTGATTTTCATTTGGTTGACGTGCCAATTGAACCTCAGGTGGCAATGGCAGAACAGATGGTGAGAGACCCCTAAATCTAGTGCTCCCTCCACTTGAAGAAGCTAATGCTCGGTCCCAAAGGAAGACGTGCATGAGAATTGGAACTTTGGTGTGTCTATGCAAGGATAGCTTCTGGCTTAAAGAAACAGTATCATAGCACCGAATGGCTCCTGTAGAAGAAACCATCCATGGAAGAACCTTTTGGTTTGAAACTCTTGAAACTACCAACAAACGAGAAGTTTCTGTGGCTACTTTATAAAGATTGCTCAACCCTGACCGTGTAGCAGCTACATTTTCTTGACCATCAATAACTGATGAGATGAAAATAAATCCCTGTTGATTACAGAGGAAATTATAAGCAAAAAACTTCAACCAATATAATCCATTCATTTAGCAAGGAAATGCATGCAAGATCAAAAGAAATATACCTCTTCAGTGCGACTAATCGCAAACCCGAGCTTTTCATCACTTTCTTTTAGTTTTATCTCAATTGAGAACTCTCCTCCAATTGGAGCATACCATAGGCGAACTGCTCGAACAACGCCTATGTCTACCCCATGGTAATCCTCAAATCCGTAGAGACTAGCATTTGCAAGGTTAGACAAGTCTGATAATGACCCTGCATTCACAGTGGAAGAAGCTGTCTCTCCTGATATCTGTCACCCAAACAAAAGAGGAACTCTGGTTGGCACATGATACAACTAAAACCAGTCAAGAACAGAATACAATCCTCTCAAAATGAAGATAGTTCAAGTTTTAATGCCTCCTCCACTTCTAATATATCATAAGTCAATTATGAAATCCTAAATACTCACAATGACACTCCAACATTAGTCTTTTCTGGACCTCTATAAGTGGGAACTTAAGATTATTAAAACTTCTAAGAGATCATTGTAACAGTGGAATAGGGTCTCATATTTTAGGAATTTCCACAAGTTTAGTGATGACTTGTTACCCACTCTTACTTCAAAATTTTTACAAGCTTAAAAAGAGAGGGCTACCAGCCTACCACAAGACCCATGAGAAAGAAAGGAAAATTTAAAAAGAGTAAAGCCATTACATTGTGATACCAAATAGCATAAAAGAAAAGGGCATAGAAAGTTACCATATGCACCATATCCTGATTCGTGAATAGGGAATTTACCTTGGTAAGCAGGGACTCAGTTTGTATGTTCATAAAAACAATAGGGACCCCTGAAGCTTGAGCTGCATGAAGCCATGCATTTGCCCTTGCTAGGGTGTCCTCCAGATCATTGTAGCGAGAACCTACTCTATCTGAAGCTTTAGGAAGGAGTAATATTGAAAGAAAGTTGCTAGAATTAGGAACTGATAGCAACTCCTGCATCCTCCGCTCCCATGGGTACGAGACATATCCATCCTGAAGCCGAGTCCTGGTTAATGCATTCACCATCCTTGTGGTCCTTGAAGCTGCAAAGCATGGTTCATTGTTTCCATATTAGATAAAGTCTTAAAAGACATTGGAAAGATAAAAGACAAAAATTGCAAGTCCAAGTCCAGTTCTGATCGAATTGACAAAGAGCTTGAAGCTAAGCATTATTGATTCAACTAATTCCAAGCATAAATTATTTCTAAGGTGAACGCAAGATGCATTTAGGTTTGTTGTTGTGCTGAATTTAAGGCTCCATAAATTAATGGTAAGATAACTGGACAGGTCATTAAACTCAAGCAAGATCGCAAGGTCACATGATTCCATCTTAGTATTTGATAAGATACAATGGCTACGTCACATTTTAGACAGCCATTCCTGCAAATGCAATAGAACAGCGAGACCAGAACCATATATATATATTGCTCTTGATAGCGTAGTTTGATTAGATATCAAATAAGGTTTATCATAACACATATGATAAGTAATAGAGTCTGCAAGCAGATAGTAAACAGTTTGGTAACAGGCAAACAATGATTGCTGGAAGTAGAATAACTTGAGGAAACATTAGGCCTCTCAGTTGATAGGAGTATTGGGCCGCTAAGGGACCAACCCCAACCTTCTCATTCAGTAATACTGATTTTATTGGATACAAGTTTACTCTTTTCATATTTAAACAATATTCCTGAGCAAAATCATATGAAGCCATAAGTACAATTTATATGGTGCTATGTTTGACAGAAAATCATGAAATTCTTTAATATACAAAGCAAAAACAGGACTATGGAAAGAACTAAATACTGTAAAAGCCTAAAAGGTATAATTTAACCAGATTCTGTATATCAAATGTCGATTTCAATATTCATTCACATTGTACTAAACCATGTATAATCTATGATTAAGGCAACTTATCAATGTCCCTCCGGTAACAAGCAGCACTTAATCACAAGTTGACAAATTTTATTTTTCAGACTAATTCTAAGACATGAAAAATATTGGTCTCTAGACAAAAAAAAACGGGTGTCCCATTTTGTAGGAAAAGGAATATGATAATTGAAATTAGGTGAACCACTCTCTCATTACTTTTCACCACTAATGACCCCGGTCAATTCCACAAAAGAAGTCACAAGCATTACGCACCTTGTTGCCTGAATGTCGCAAAAGTTTGCAGCTTTTAGTTAAGAAGTTAATGCTTCAAGAATTCAGTTCACTAAACATCAATATGTCTTTAGAATATAACAACTAATAGATCAGAATACTTGGCAATGGATTGAGGATACTATTCGCGGACTCTTAGCTAAGGATGACGTGGAATGCATTCTGAAACTGAAACCTGTGAATAAAAATGACTGTGTGGCGTGGCACTCAACCAACTCTCCAAATTTTCAAGTACAGCTTGGGTACTGGGCTGCTTTTAAAAGTCTACACAACAACATGGGAAGGGGACCAAGCCGAGAAAAGGATGTGGGCCAAAGTTTGGAAACTTAAAATTCCAAGCTAGTTAAACATTTTTCTGCGGCGTCTTCTTCAGGATGCCATGCCGGTGGGTGTGAATTTACAAAAGAGGATAGCTACTGTAATACTGGGTGCCCTCTCTGCCAAACATCTACTGAAACAAGCTTTCACTTGATGGTCCAATGCCCATTTGCAAAAGGAGTATGCCTGGGTTCCAAATTGATGTTGAGATCCACTGAACTGCAAACTAACAGTATTAAGGAATGGTGGGTAAACCTTTCCAATCAACTTTGTGGACTTTAGAATCGGAAACAGCTGGTGTCTATGGCAACCTTCTTATTATGGAGGATTTGGAAGAGTAGAAATGAGTTGATTTTTAATCAGAAAACCTGGAGGATTGAAGATACAATCCCTTTAGGTTGTTGGTGGAGTTGGGAGTTCCCATTTCTTCTGTTATCAGTTTGAGTAGCCAGAGTTATATTATATTGTATGGTTACTTATTGTTTACCATTTTATGAATGAATGAAAATCTCTATCTGTGACAAAAATAAAAAATAAAAACAAACAAACAATAATAAGAAGCAAGGCCAAGAGAATAAATAAATTCTATTGAGAAAAAGAAAATGTGGATAACCTAAATAGACTCTCTAAAATGAGAGTGCATTTTACAAAGTAAAATTTGAATATTCTAATCCTTATTAAAGATTAAAAAAAATTGAAATTTGTTAAACGTAATTGGTAGCAATTATTTTATTAGAATTATATTTCTGATAAAGGGATATAAATCTAACATAGGTACACAAAATATTCAAAAACATAATATATCTTATATGCATTCAAAACTACAAGTCGTTATTTTCTCTCAGTCTGGTCTACTAGCTGCCAGCCTGCCACAGTCCCACATCGTGTGAAAGCAAAAGGCAAAACATACATGAACTTTGATTGGCATTAAATTTTGCCAACAAGCCGGTGCAAGTTGTTGAGTAAGCTAATGTGTCGGTTAAGCAACACAAATATAAGAATTTTTTTTTAGTACCCTGTTAATATTATGTAAATTAAAATAAAGCGGGGAAAACACCTTATATAAATTTTCATTCATGTTAATTTACATAGTTTTATTAATTTTGTTACTTTTTTTTTTTCTAACATTTATCCCGCTGTCATTATTATTACTATAGATTATGCCCAAAAAAGTTATTGTCACAGAGAATTTCACACGTGTGAAAAGCACCATACGTGGGAATCTAAAAGGAACTCAAAGGGCGGGGGAAACAAAAATTAAGAGATCAAACCCAATCAACCATGTGTGCTTCAAAGTCAAAAACACAAAAATTAAAAATTAAAAAATGATTAGGAGGTTGACGAAGTGTACCTTGAAGCTCGAAGCACTCAGCCTCGGTTCGATCCAAGAAACCGACAACGTAATTCGGGTCACTAATGGACCTGAGCACCAACTGTTTTTTGCCGGTGGAGTCGTTCGGAACAATACAGGCCTGCAACTCGGAGAACTCGTCGGGTCCTCGGCGAACCCGAATGAGAATTGAGGTCTCTTTCTTCTTATAGGTGTCTTGAAGGATCTTCTGGACGCCACTCTTGCCGTTCTTGAATGGCGCTTTGAATCGGATCAACGAATTGGCGGAGCTTCCGATTCGGAGTTCCTCGACTATATCACCTGTCTGGAGCATATCGCCGGTCCATTCATCGGCTTTTGAGCTACCTTTGAGGCATTCGATTGATAGCACTTTCGGGTCTCGGGTCGGTGAGTCGGAGCTGCTTTGAGATGCTCGGTCCATGGGCATGTTGATGCTTCCTCGCTCTTTTTACTCTTGCTAAGCTCAGAGTAGAGCAATCACAGTTTTCATGGTATGAGAAAAATAGATATTTATCCAAGGCATAGAGCGCTTGAGCAAATTGAAGATATTTTCTTTCTTTCCAATATATATATATTTCAAGAGGAGTAGGTAGACGCTTTGAGAAAGGTGATGATGGAATTGGTATGAGAAAGAGATGGAAACTTTACAGAAATGTAAAGTAAGGGAGGCAGAGAGGTGTTGTTCTAGGTGGTTCTTGTAAGAAATTTGATCGAATGAAGTATTGGAGATTAACAAGGGAAGTCAATAAACGCATAGGCTAATGTGAACCCACTTTCTAAGATTTTTCCTTTACAAATATGTTTTTAAGAAAAATAACTCAGCATCTTCGAGCAATCAATCGCCTGTGGAAAAGTGTATGATAATGAGGGTGTTCTCGTTTGTCAGTTTACATCTAATATATCCATCCCGTTTCATAAAAATAACAGCTTACTAATTTCTCTTACCCAAGTTAAACATTGACACACTCCACATCCACGTCTAGTCCTAGTGTCATTTTTAATAGTCAAACCAGCAGGCATATAATTTTCATATCTATTCGTAATTATTTAAACATGACTATATGAATAATTTTTTTTTATTTTTTATTACAATTTTAAATTCAAATATAAAATATATAAGTCCTAAAAACAATTTTAATACCATCATTTAATATATAAATAATAACTAAATCAATTATATATTTATTTATAGAATTGAAAACTTTTAATAATTCATGTTTACAAAATAGTTTTGTCAGCCAATGAGTTGTGGTTGAATTGGCATGTATTCTCACGTTAGGATCATTCATTACAGGGTTAATTAATCCCCCACGGGCCCACCCTTCTCCTCCGTGACTTTTTTTTATAATTAAATCTCAAAAATAAGAATAAATGTTTTTAATCCTTTAGATAAAAAACGATGACAACTGAGTTAGATTCAAAAGATAATAAGAGTATCTAAAATTTTCCTTATCAATCATGTTACATTACATTTAAAACCTTGCACTTGCACATGGATCAGGATCATTTACCGCATAATGGGTCCGACTTATCTTGTTATTTCTTAAAGCGCTCAATCAATCAAAATCAGGTTGATGTCGGAGTAGTTTTCATTTTTCAATAAATATAATTTTATATCGAGAAACAAGGATGATCTATTAAAACAAGAAAATAAAG
The DNA here is from genome assembly GCA_003255065.1 of Cercis canadensis. NCBI lineage: Eukaryota > Viridiplantae > Streptophyta > Magnoliopsida > Fabales > Fabaceae > Cercis > Cercis canadensis. The sequence continues at coordinate 276,424 of QAOA01006130.1, read as the reverse complement.
AATATGAGTTGAAATGAATTAAACATAAAGTTGCAGCAAGCAAACTAGTGATTCAAAGTTGGAGCTCGGATTCCACAAGCAACCAATCGACTCGACTTGGACATTTATCATTTCTCAAATTGGCCCCATCCCATCCCAACATTGATTTTGAAATTCTATTCCACTCCTCCATAATTTAATTTTTCTCTGGTTGAATCTAATTTCCTTGATCAGATCATTTCGCACTTTGACTCCACACAATAGTGGGCGGAGCTGGAGCATAGCACATTGGAAATTCTCTCCGCAGTCCGCCCACAAAGAGGAATGTTCATATATCTTAGTATTGACCAAAACGAGGATATTACAGCGTGTATTACACAGTCCAATGGTATTGCAGATATGTGCGTCATCGGCGAAAATTTTGACGCAAGGGGTGGGACCACCATCATCAACGCGTTCATTCCGCCCTCCTAAAATCATTGGAGCATGAAAGTCCACGCCCGTTAGCGAGAGGTGACGTTAGCAAGAAGAATGTGAATGACGAAAGGAGCGATAATACGATGTCGTATTTTAGCGTATTGCGTCGCTTTGTATTCATATAATGGGCTTTGCCAACCCCGGCCCTATCATATAACCAATCATTGTCCAACTGGTACTCATAGTTTATTTTTTTCCAGAAAATAATGGGACTCATATTGACCCCAAAAAAACAGAAAAAGAAATGGACCTGATCCTTCTTATTCTACTTAGGAGAATGGCCCAAATGTGAATTCACGTTTGACAAAAAAGAAATATGCACATATAACAGAAATCATCTTCAATCGCTAAGGATGAATCAAATTCCCTGGTACTGCCGTCTCTCTGTAACTATTCATACTAAACAATAACATGCCATAATTGAAAACTATTAAATCATAGTATCACTATGCAACTGTATAGAATATTTGAGCATGATTCCATCGCCATCTGCTATTTGCAGAGCTCACCTACATATTTCACAGCAACCTACAAGGAGAAATTTCTTTTGTAGTGCTTCTATTGAATATTTCAAATCCTACATTTAAAAAAGCAGAGTAAGTTTACTAATTTTGAGAATAAGTTAAAAACTTTCATGCCATTTTTGACTTATACCGTTACTTGACTTCAAATTTTACATCAAGCTATGTTGGAAATGGTTGAGACTTTAAATCAAGAAGGCGTTATAATTTTTGTATATATGAGTGGAACTTCCTAATTTTAACCATATTAATAATCTCTTCCATTTTTGTTTCATTTTTCTCTGTATTTCTCTTGAAACTGCAGTTTAGACCTGAAATTTTTTGCCAATAACATCATATGAATATTCAATCACAAGATTACTTACTTAGTCCTTGCTAAGCCCATCTCTTCTGTGCAGTTAGGCTTTTAGTTCCACTAAGAGATCGCCTTCTACTCTTTTTTAAGTCGATACGAGCTGACAGCTGCTTTTGCCTTAAACAAGAATCTGTATCAGATTTCCAATTAGTTGATATTTCTTTAAGAGGACTCACGGATCGAGATTTTGAGTTCTGTTGAATCGCTCTCCTTGAAGAAATGAAGGGTTTTGTTGGTGTAGAGTTCTGGTTACTTGCTGAAGGTGAACCCTTATTCAGGACAAGGACATCATCAACCTTGGTAGCAGAATCTTGAGCGCGGTTGATAGGGGTAGTATCTGAATCAGAAGATGAAGGGCTCGTAGTACTCTCCATATCATATAGGAGGTTATCTCTCATGTGCAGTAGTTCGCCACCATTTGAATCAGATGCAGAGAAGGAGGGTCTACGAAGTCTTAAAAGATGCACAACCTGCACTCAGTTGTCAACGAGCCAATTCACTTGGAAGCTTTTAGAGTTTAATGAACTGAACTATACTTAACCTTCACTTTGATAATACGTAATATTGTCAATTAATCAACTTATAGACCACACTGATAAATCCCAATTTTCTATATCCACCACATATAGACTTGCTCTTACTATCTTACCTTTTGTTCTAGAGTCACCAAGTCCTTCTTTAATTTTGTAATTGTTGTATTCTTCCTACGTATAATGTCTTCTAATTCTGCAACTCTCTGTTTCGAATAGCAGTAGACGTGATAAGTTGACTAGTTAAAGGGAAAATGAGTAGTAACATGCAAGGATGGTTGAGTATTACCTTGGAATTAGCAACCTCAGAAGAGTTAAGCAGAGTCGTTAGCTCCTTTATTGTTGATTCTTTCTCTTCACAGTCTCTCTTAAGATTAAAGATATCTTGGTCGAATGCCAAAGTATTTAACTGTGGACGTGAACAAAGTACAAAAAAACAAAAAAAGTAAAAAATGGAACAGCAATAAAAAGAAACATTGAATTTTTCAACTAATATTTGAAACTTGAAATAAGGAAGAAACTATGTACTGATTCAATGAGAATACGCATTATAGAGGAGTATACGTATAATATGAAGATCAACAATAACATCAGCACATAGCCTGTAAAAGTAAACATTTCAATAAACCAAAATTAAAATAGAGAACAAGATCAAAGATCCTGCCGAAAGAACTCTGAGAAGTTATTATTGTAGTGCTAAACTAAAAGCCTTCATTGTACAAACTTACCCAAAAAAGTGAACCTTTGGAACAGTGCATATAAATGGGATATGTATACATATTACACATGCTGCTCAAATTGCATAAATGGAGCATGAGTATAATTTAACAACATGCAGCAAGTGAATTTTATCTATATACAGAATCTAATCTATAACCTACGGTTATTTTATTACGGAGATTCACTGATATGCGTCACCAAGCCACTTAGCTTCTCGAGCTATTTATTCAGTCCTTTAGAGTCACTTAAAAGGCAATGTTATTCCTCATATTTGAGTCTGTTGACCAAGGAAGTTTGATCCAGACGGGAAAACAGATTATCTCAGTGTTCCAAAAAGTATAGACTACATTTAATTATTACAAGATCAAAAAATAGCAGCAGATTCCTCAGAAAAGCCAAAAATACCATAGTTTGTTTGAGTCTGGACAGAACTAGGCAATATAGGCAGGCTTAATAAACTTGTGACCAACAAAAGAGACATTTGAAAAGATTGTAAGAAACCATGAGGCTCCATCAAGAGTATAAGAACCTCTCAAGCAAAAGGTTAGAGAATTATTCAAAAGTTCAGTAAAGAAGCAACAGACAATGTATGCAATTCTTGTGAACTTCATCCAAATGAGACAGCAATCTATGAATGTCATGGTTTTGAAGGATGTATTACCTGGATATCAGCAGCGGACGTGACACTTGAAGCCCAATCTGACAAATCAGACATCCGTCGCTCCTCTTGTTCTTCATTTGAGAAAGGCATCTTGTATTGGAGCACCTCATTCCCACTTGAGACTCTTATAACAGAGCTACCCTGTTAACAAAGTCAATAAGTGATCAAATCCAAGTTGTTCAGCGAATGCATTAATAATGTTATAATTACCAGCCACCAAAAGAAAGCAATAGTACAGTGCACAAGTAACTATTAGTTCTTACCATCAACCCATCAAATAAGTCACCGTGTTGATCACAAAGCCAACAACCACAATCAACAAATTTAATTCTGTCCGTGCCAAAAGTTTCACCCAATGGTAATTCTCCATTCTTTGTGAATGATTTGTTTACCACAGCACTTGAGTGTTCCTTAGTATTATTGTTAGTATTGTTCACCTGCTCGCAAAGATTGTCAAGCTTTTGCTGCATGCTTGATAGCACCTGATCCTGGAGAAGAGTCAAAAACGATAAAATCAGAAAAGAACATTATTAGATTCAAAAATTATACCACCACACAAACAAAGAATTCAAAGAATATAAAAAGTGCTAAATTCATGGTCCAAGAGAGAGGAAAAATTGTATAAAAGAATCACATCCAGAATTTCACTTTTATTATTGCTTAATATCAAGGGCAATGTGAGAGGCCACTCGTTTAGGTCTGGAAAAAAGAAAAAGTGAGTCAACAGTATATGTTATTTTTTAGAAAAATGTAATCTTTAAAAAGTAGCATAACTTAAATTCGAATGTAGACAGTGAATCACGCATATAAAGCAGTAGTACATATATCTTGGCCATTTGGTTACCCATGCAATTCTTGAAAGAGTAACGGCGCTCCAATTTCTTGATAAATTAAATAAGAGTTATAATTCAATCCCTTAAATAAATAAAGCATCAAGAAAAGCAATATTGACCAGTTCAAATAACAATCCCAAACTAGAGATGCACTAACATTCCTCTCGACTCTTGAGAGAGTCATGGATACCGTATAAACAACTAAAACAAGTTCATTAACGAAACAAGAACCCCAATTATCGTATATGCATTAATTAATTAAGGAGAAAAACAAGCACCAGAAACCCAAACCCAGAAATGAATACCGAAGCCAAATTAGGTACCCTAAGTTCAACGGATTTCTTCAGCTGCCATATGTGCTGGTTTTTCTGTGATTCGGCAACGGCAACACCGATGACGGCAACAATCAGGAACCTCTGGATGGGACTAAACAGCTCCCACGCCACGGCTTCGTCTCGACTTAATCCACCCCCAATGGTCTGGGCGGAGCTCGCTTCTTCCGCGTTCACTAGCCGCCCCTGGAGGGATATCCAGGCAACTTGTCTTGCCGAGGAGACTGGGCGGCTCGGCTCAACGAAGCTGCTCGAGAGGCGGCGCCCGGAGGGAAGGGGCATCGGAGAATGTGGAGCAAGAGATACCAGAACTGGAGCCGCATGAGCCTCGCTTCGGCGAGGCTCTTGGTCGGCTTCGTCCATGGCGTGAAGGGAGCAGGGGGAGCGTGATTTCAGGGACTGTATTGAATTCTAACTTAGGATACTGCTCGCCGATGAATTATTTTTGACACCGTTTCGGGTATTTCAAATGTTTGGTTTGAGAGGGAAAAGCGCACACAAAAGACTGAGGTGAACGTTGGGCGCAGTTGGAAACANCGGCTTCGTCCATGGCGTGAAGGGAGCAGGGGGAGCGTGATTTCAGGGACTGTATTGAATTCTAACTTAGGATACTGCTCGCCGATGAATTATTTTTGACACCGTTTCGGGTATTTCAAATGTTTGGTTTGAGAGGGAAAAGCGCACACAAAAGACTCAGGTGAACGTTGGGGGCGCAGTTGGAAACATTACACGTGTGAATTTTTCTATTTCTTCAAGACTTATCTAAAAAAAATAAAAAGGTTCCCTTAACATAATAAAGTTTGAAATTTGGCATTCACAACTGCTAAGATTTAGTCTTAGTAATATTATGCTATATTAGTAAAAAAATCTTGTCCTTCAACTTATCACACAACAAATGAATTATAATGAACTGTTATGATATGATTTTCATTTAATTATGGAAGTTTTATAAAGACAATACCTAATTTGAAAAACGAAGGGTTGAAGTTTTGAACATAAGAGACTGGGAGTGGGAGGAACTTAACTGTATGGAAGTCACATTGCAAACTTTTTTTCTAATCAAATATTTTTTTTTTTTGCACAAAAGGCTACAAATGGAAATAATTTATTACCTCTTATAATATCACTTTAATTAGTTTTTTTTTAGTACATGATTGAATGGAGATTCGAATTTTTAATCTAAAAAACTCCTAATTCCTCACCATTAGTTACACTTAATTTTTTTCATTAGAAAAGCAAATATTATTTTTTTTATATGCAAAACTTTTCAATTTCCATTGAACCAAGTTCCTTTCTGTTTCTGTTTTAGTTCGGATATACAAAATAAGCTCTATTTTATCTTTCTTATTTTTTTAAAATAGGTAATAAAATAAGAGTGATACTAATAGAGAGCAGGTAAGGAGCATTAGTATTAAAGGGTGCATAAGATGAAAATCTTTGTTAATTTTGAGCCATGTACAATTCACTTATTGTACTCACAAATTAAATATTGGGGGATGAATTTGCACAATTAAAAAAAAAAAAAAAACTCACGGCTTGAGACACTCCATTGAGTATTGATGCAGATAGGGTATTGTTATTTGTTTCTTTAATCCCCGTGTGCAGTGTGGTGTTGCATGGTCTGACTCTAACCCTGAGAGGACATTTTGTTGGTTATGAAATAATCCGTTGTGCGATGAAGATATTTGCAGGGTAACGCAACCCATTTGAATTCTGAATTCTGAAGCATTGAAAACGACATGAAAGAGGAGCCAAAGACTTGACGTTCTCGTGGCTAGGAAGGTCCCCACTGCCAAAGAATCTGCGTCTGCGTGTCTCCGTGAGCCTCGCTACAAATCTCGCTTTTTCTTCCTTGTACCCTTCTTACCAACAACTCTTAATTTGTTACTCCTGCACCTTCCACGACACTCCGCACTCCGCAGTCCGCACTCCTACTTAACGTTTAGGGCACTTTTTTTTTTTTTTTTTCTTTTGCGTGGTGACATCATTAATGACGTGGTCTTCACTTAAATGAATTTGGCCCCACTTTTGGTCCAATAGGGACAATGACTCATCCATGCCTTCCAGCTCTGCAACTCCATTCCCTCTCTCTTAGGTGGTGTTTGGTATGGAGAATCTTTTATTCCCAACTATACTACTTTTTTGGGAATCCTATTTCCAGGAATGATATTTTCCCAACAAAATTTTATTCCCATGTTTGGTTCAATTAGAATATACACAGGAATGCTATCAATTTTTCCAAATATACCCTGCACTTCTTTTTGCTGCTCTGCCCAGAAAGACCTATTGGAACCAAAATCCAAGTGAGCAAAGTCCATGGAGGAAGAACATACAGAACCTCAAGGGTCTAATTCGGTTTGGTAACAAGATAGAGAATGGGTTTTTCCAATACAGAACCATTTGTGTATCTCCAATAGCCTGCAACTCATGGAACGTTCGGCAACTCTGCTGCACCTCATGGAACGTTCGGCAACTCTGTTGCACCGCAGCACCGCCAGAAAAAATTCTCCAAGACCCATAGGTAAATTTAAGATTTTTTTTCTCAAAGTATCAAAGTCAGAACGACCACAAGCATCAACTCAAGTTTTTCAAACCAAAAATCCAAAATGATTAAATCTGAATCGAGTGGGATTTACCCTTCAAGCACTAGTTGAGACTGAGAGAAGATAACCCGAATATCAGGAGCTTCGGTGCTGTATGCACTTGTGGGTTTCAGATTCTAAGGTAGAGAGAGAAAGCTCCAAAATTCCTCCAATGGATGCCAATTGACAGGAGAGGATGAGGGGCTGTGTGAGACGGAGAAGACTGGTCGACGGTGGTGTCCCACAAAGAAGGAGAATGAAGGGGGAATGAAGAAGGGTAAAGAATGAAAAAAAAAAAATTCATTCTCAGGAAAGTTGTATACCCACCTCTTAAGGTGGGAAAGTTTAATTTTCATTTTTAGTACAAATTTTATTTCTAGGTATCTTTAATGCCTGGGAATATTTTTTTTTCCTTACACCAAACATGGGAAACTTTTCACTTTCCCAGAAATGTTAAAACATTCCAGGTACCAAACACTACCTTAAGAGCAGATCGGCACCCGAAACCGACTTTTTCCCTCCCTAGCCAATACAAAAAGAAACTATTTACTTCCCCATATTATGAGGAGTGTGAATCAGTGTTTTAAAAATTAGATCAGACCGAGCGATTTAACCAATTCAACTGGTGTCTGGTCTAAATTTCAGTTCGATTATGAGAGTTAAACTGTTAGAATGGTTAAACTGATAAAAATTGGTGAATTAGTTCAGTTTTACATGATCGAATAATTCATTAAATTTTTATTTTTTTTTAAAATTACATCATTTTGAATAAAATCTGAAAATATTTTACTAAATGATTCAAACCCCCTTCTTAAAAGGAAGGAAATAAGAGACTTGAATCATTAAACTAATCCTTCTTTTGTGAATAAATTTATATTATAATTTACTTATTTACATTTACATTGTATAATGGATAAATATTAGCCATAAGAAGATTCAAACCCTTATTCTAAGGAAGAGAAAAAATATATGCCACTAGGCCAACTTTAATTTTATTAACAAATTTACATAAAAATATATTTATTATAATTTAGAATATACAATAGACACATTAAATATTATATTTATAACATAATCAATCTGACCGTTTGATCTAACTAGTGCTCATCCTCTAAAACAATTTGCTTATCAATCCAATTTTTAAAACATTGGTGTGAATGGAGGGAAAAAGGGATAAAGGATTGGAAACTAACTATGCCCTCTGTCAAGGTCGGGTATAACTGATGAGGTCATGTCTTGCTAGCGAGGTCAAGTCTTGATTAGGAGTTTGATCTACACAAGAACACAAGTAAATTAAAAGTCAGGTTAAGGTATGTCTAGATCGAACTGAAAGGATGTCAGCAAAGAGAGTGTAAAAAATAATAATACCTATTAAAGGATTGTATTTATAAAGACACAGAGAGAGATTTTCGTAATTAAAAGTGATTGGATCTCATTGGGCCTTGGCTAGTTGGGCCTTTAGTAATGGGAATAGACAAAAACATTGGAGGTAGAGAGATCAAAGAGAAAGGAAATGGAGAAAAAACAAAGATTGAAGATTATCAATTTAAAAACATAAAAGAAAAAGAAAGATTAAAGATAAAACAAATTAGGCATCGTTTGCAACTCGGATCCACATCACTCAAAGTTACAATACTCGAATCCACATTGGTGATAGACATTACTTTTCAGAGGAAAAAAAAAAAGGGAATAGAAGAGCAGAGGTAGTATGATAGTCTCCATTGATATGGCTATGGCTTGAGAAATAAGATAGTCATCCCAAAAATGAAATAACAACCACCGAATTGGCATTATTGGACGCATCTAGATTTGGCAAAGAAAAAGCAAACCTCACACACACTAACACATGATAAAACCAACAAAAGCATGTCGGCCCCCATATGCTTCCCATGTTATTTGATGTAAACGAAACCCACATTCACATATAATATACATCCTAACACACCCTTAGTCTTTACCGTAATATCAATAGTCCATGAAGATGCGAAACTGCAATTTCCTCCCTCTACCATACCATCCTCCATCACCAAATGAGGGGCCCCTCCAAAAAGGATTTTAGTAGAACAAACAGAACATAATGTTACTATAGCAGATTTTGTACACCGCTGCTTTCTAAATGTGGCATCCAATTTTGATCTTAAAGTCAGCTTTTATGAGCCAATGTTTCTTCTTCTCCTTCACAACACAACCACACAAGTGGTAGCCTACATATATTTCTCTTTTTCAGTGCAGAACGAGAAACCTGCTCTAGTTCCTATCTGATCTGAACCAAATTATTACAAATCTGTACAAACCCTAAGTGGTATCCACCACCCTCTTTTGAGTTATTGCTGCTGCTTGTGTGAACACGTACATTTAGAGTGACTGTCTGAAAGCGTCTAAACAATTATGTAGGATGAAAATTAGTGACAGATTAGGTAACATTATACTTCATAATGACATGTTGACATTGTTGAGAAGGGTCAGTTTTTGACATACCTGAACCTGCTTTTGAAGATCTTTGATGTACTCAACAGCCAAGTCCAACATGTCTGCTGTGTTTGTTTGCTGGAAAGGGGAGAAAAACAAAAAATTAACGCCACCCAGCCTCCTCAAACTGGTTTACCTGCAACAAGTTTAAGTCAAAATATTACCTTGTCCATGTTGGGGACCAGATCTTGTAGTTTCCTCATACGCTCACTAATTTTGGTTCTTCTAACCTAAACACAATTATATACAAAGATAAGCATAAAGACCAATTGTACTATGGAATTTCTGTAGGTTTGCCTAATTAGGCCTATACATCCAATAAATACTCAACAAAAATGAGGTTGTCTATTTTACAATCAATTGAACTTATTAGATAATAGTGAGAAAAAAAAGACAAGGATATGCTTAGAATGAATCAATACCCTCTCCGCAATGCTTCTTGGGTGAGTGGCACAGCCCCGCTTGGCACGAATTTTACATGGAACAGATTCTGAGAACTGCAGAAACTTTTCAATGGCTGCCATTTCTGCTGACGTTTTTGGCAAACTTAAATGATGAGCCAAAGGAGCAGTAGACTGGCTTCCTGTCTCATTCTGATCAATGACAACAAAATCAGGTTAATGGCATTCCAGCGATAAAGTATACATCAGACCAACGTCCAATAGTGTTCTACCTGAGTTTCAGCTGCATTTAAACTAGAAAATATTTTTGCATCATCATCTCTTAATCTTTTTACGCCAGTAATACTGTCAGACATGATTGTAGCATCATCCCAAGGACCTACTGGGAAACCTGCGATGAATTCATTACCATGGCCTTCATCAAAACCTTCATTTTCTGGATTGCTTTCTCCATTGGTTCTGTCTCCAATCTCAGCTATTGACGACATTAGCCCTGATGAGTAGTTTGGCTGATTCTTCAACCCCCTCGCAGGAGAAAAGTTTGCTTCTTCATTAGTGTTATTACCGGCTCCAAAAGTTCCCATGCCTCTGATAGCAGCAAAGCCTGCCAATTAAGCTTGCATAGCGTCATTATGACAACCTATTCATGAAGTAAGAAAATACGAAGATTGGGATAAATACGAAGCTTGAACAAGAACATATTATGATACCCGAGATAAGCTCAAGCAACCTCGTTCTTAGAATACCATGGAAATTTTATCACAGCATCCACGACATTCTACAGAGACTATAATAGTTTTTTCCTTTCTTCTTTCTCATCACTAAGCTGCTCTATATTCAAATACTTGTAAACAAACTAGGCATCCAAGCAGCAAATTATATAAAAAGAATAAAAGAAATTTTTTTCGAATAGCAAATCTGAAGACCCTTATGCCAGAGAAAAGAAAGATCTTGAAAACTGGCATAAAATACTTCACCACATTTCTCTTTCACTAAATTTTCATTTTTGATACTCTTCCAAGAATAATATATATATGGTCAAAAATAAATAAAAACAAAAAGGACATACTATTTTCAATGTCTATTTGGGAAAAAAGTCCAGCGGGTGAGCTACTATGCCTGATAAGATTAGAATTTCCACCACCAGTCTTCATCTGCGGCAACCGATTTGTTCCCAAAGAATATGTTCCTTCCATAGCTGAGGTCATGCTCTGATTTGGCAAAGGTGGTCGTCCTGAGCTTTGGTAAAAATTTTGAGGAGCAGAGCTATAATTATCGATACTGTTCTGCTGCTGTTGCTGCTGAAGAACCACGGTTTCATTATTCATAGACGGCATAACCTGAGCCTGCTGATTAATCTCTTCCTTCACTGCAGAATTTTGTGGAACAGTTGACAGATTTTGAGCAAGTGAATCTTCTGTGCCGCCACCACTAAAACTATTCATAAACCGTGAAAAGACTCGTTCTGTTTCAGGACTCGAAGGGCGATTAAAAATGTGCTCATAGAACTCCTTGTCAATGATATTCGTAAAATAAGAACTTGGTGCCGATCGGTACCGTATCAAGCTTGAATTCATCTGCTGCTGGTGCTGATGATCATTAAATGTGGGATGGTGTTGCTGAAGATCTGACTCCATTATTCCCTTGCTCTTCTTCAATCCTATTCAGATATGCTCACCGATTTTCTTAACTACTCCCCTTATCAGATCAAATCAACTCCTGAACTCTTTTTCTTTTTTTTCTGCACTTGAAAGATAAAAGAATTGTCCAGAAAAAATTCTTCTTTGCTCAAGGGCTCACCCCCAAGAATTCTAGACTATTTTTGCAGATCTAAGACTAATACAACAAACCCAAATCCAGATAATTCACTTGGACTCTATACCATGAAGTGTGGCGCAGCTAAGGTAGCTCACAGTCAGGAAGAAGGGAGGGAAAAGAAGACAGATAGAGAGAAGAGAGAGAGAGACGAAAATAAGTTGTATTTTCTCTCGCTTAACACCAAAAGTCATCAAATTTAATAGCAACCAAGTTCTCTGTTCCTGAAAGTGAACCACTCAAACTCAAAAGATAAGACTAACATCAAAAGCAACAGCTGAAAATCGAAAAGGATATGATAATACCGATAGAGTGCATATGAACAGAAGAAACAGAAACACCCAGCTCGCTCTCAAATATTTTTGTTTAGTTTATTTTATCCCCCTTTCTACTATGTACTGGTAAGAGTGGTGGAGATGGCAGTAGGCTTAAGAGAAAGAAAGCCAAGAATTATAAAAACCCACTTTATTTCTCTCTCTGGGTACAGCCAATGAGAAGTAAACACAACTATAAATCCAGGCTTCAGATTTGGTAATGTCTCCAGTTCCATTTTACCATAATGCCCTCAAATGGTAGGATAATATTTGGGGAAGAAACGAAGTTAGTGAGAGTAACGTGGCACAGGAAGGCTCCCCAAAGGAGAAACAACACAAGTTAATCCTATTTTTAGAAGAAACGCTCGGTTTTGATAAAATGGGAAGTATACGAGGTGAAATGACTTTATTACCTGCATACTATTTAGATCATCTATGAAATGAATGACTGATCCACAAGACAATTCCTTTTTTTCTTTTTGGGACCCTGCTTGTGTCCCTGGACTCTCTCTCTCTTCTTTCATTAAAATCGTCAAATGCAGTTATCTCTATTAAAATACAGGAATCTGTACTTTGTAAGATCTTAAATAGGTAATAGCTTTTCTGTTATATTTAAAAAAAAATTGTTTGTATTTGAAAAACACCTTTTACAGAAATACTCAAATATGCTATAATTGTTGAATATTTAAAATACCAAACAAGTTATTTATCAACACTACTGCTATTAAGTTCAATGTATTTTTTTTTTAAAAAAAAAAAACATAATTTATAAGTTCATATGATACATAGCATCAGGATTCAGGAGAGCAAAATAATTGAGGTAGTTTTTTTTTTGGTAATTACATTTTTTTTTTATAATATTGAGGTAGTTAATTAAACTAAGAAAGAATATAAATATGTTTTTGTAACTTACAGGACACCGCATTTGTTATACACTCCCGTGACACATTTATTCGAAAATATCATTTTCCATTTATCAACTCAATTATTATAACTCATCACTTACGTATTAATATGGAAATACTGAAAAGCTTGATCTACAATATTTATTTATATTACCATATGCTCAAATCAATTTTAAGATAAATGGAAGTCCAAGGGTTAAGCTTTATCTTAAAATATGTTTTATTGAAAATAAATTTTTTAATTAACTTGCATAAATATATATATAACTCTTCCACTATTATTGGGAGATATGATCATATCTAAACTTATTTTTTGCTTCTTAAAGATACTCTGTTTTTGCTATAAAGTTGGTAAACTCATATCATATATCCAAAAACATTTTTTTAAAAAAAGAAAAGTAAAATAACGACCTAGAAAATAAGGAAAAGGAAAAACTAATCTCACGTTTGGAGTTTTGGAATTTTCTTTTAATAGATTAATTTGCTTCAAGATGAAAGATGAATAATGAGCACAGCTACCCATGCCATGCCCGCGTATAAATTTTGCTCTTAATTAGTGGGAGAAAGGGAAAAATGTTTTCTATGTGGTGAATGGGGGACCAAGGGTGCCACGCGGAGCTTCGTGCAAGGAGATATGTTGAAAATTATTTCTTCTGACCCCGCAAGCCGCAACGATAGTTTTTCATAAACCACCAAACGACAAAAGCTATCCCAGCTTATTGGGGTATTAATTAAGTACCCTTTTGATTAACTATAATTAATTATGTAATCTTCTATGCAATTGAATTACTAATGCCAGTGATGGACGAGCAGAGTACATCCACCATTTTACTGAAATTATTTAATACAATGTAATTTTCAGTCTAAGTACTGCTAAATATTCTATAAAGGAAATCCATTATTATGATGGGAAGATAATAAATAGAGTAAAACCTTTTTTTAGTCTTTGAAAAATGTAATCACTGATAAATTGGTCATTGAATTATTATTTCGTCGGATAAATTGGTCTTTAAATGTCACTAACGGGACCCTACCGAAAGATTAATTTGTCCGACGGAATAATAATTCAATGACCAATTTGTCACCGAAAATTTTTGGATGACAAATTTGTCAATGACTATATTTTCTAAGGACTAAAAAATGATTTTACTCTAATAAATATTGACCTTAACAATCGTATAAGTAATCATGTATTCTAACTAGTAAAATTGGGAAAATTTTTTGAACTTGAGATCAAAATTTATCATATTTACTTTTAGTTGTTGTGGTGTTATTAATAATTTAAATATTTATATTCTTTTATAATAAAAGTTTACAAATAAAATAATGTAAATATATATATTATAAAAATATATATACCAAATGATAAGATATAGCCCTCAAACAATAGTTCAAGTGATTATGTATTCATTTTTTAAGATTTGACGAGTTCTCAATATCGAATCAAATATTGGTATGAATGTCCTGGGTGGTTGTAGTGTTATTAATATAATATTAATATTAGTAACTTAAATGTCTCATATTTCTTATATGATTTTTAAAAAAAAAATATATGTAAATATTATATCTCTAACCAAAAAAAAAAATGATGGTAAGATATAACTTATGCATTACTAATTTAAATTATAGAGTACATCTTAACATAGTATAAAACATATAATTTTTTCAATGATTTGTGAATTTAGTGATATTTCTTCTAATAATAGGAACTAGAGTATTTGATGTCATCAATTTTGTTCATGCTATTTACTCTCATCCCTTATCCCTAACACATTGTGCTTTTATGCAACAACAAAAAAAAAAAATCTAATTTTTATACAAAATAATGGTTTTAAGAGGCAAGTGAAATTGAGTTTTTATTTTTTCTATAGATATTATTTAAATGTGTGTGTGTGAGAGGAATTATAACTAATTAGTAACAATGATAAATAACTAAACATTGGGTAATTCGTGTTCCTTCGAATATTAGAGGAATCTCAAACCGTACCTTCTCTACCTCATAGTTAATATTTCTTAATACTCTTTTTCTTTTTAAAAAAAAATATATTTGTTATGCTATTAGCAAACAATTTTTAGTTAAATTCATCTTTATATTCTTAAAAAGCATATTTTAGACTAATAAAATTCTTCGTTATATTTAAGAAAATAAAGATAAAGAAATCTTCAAGTATACCAGCATACAAAATTATTTGAAGGTCCAATAAAATTGGAAGTAGGTGGTGATTCATAATTGGCCAGGACGAAATTAAACTTCAAATCAACCAAAAAAAATGAAAATCAATATTGTCGGAAGAAGACGTTATTTACTTAGTGGGACATGAAGGAAAATTAAATCTTACATCATACTGCATTCGAAAAGGGAGAATTAATATTTAGATGCATCACTATTCACTAAAGAGGAGTGTTTTTGTGAGGGATTTATTTAGGATGAGTGACAGACCCACAAAGCTGAGGATAAAAGTTCCTTTGAAGTTTGTTTATTTTAAGAAAATTTAATCTGGGTAAAGAAGTTCCTTTGAAGTTAAAAGTTAGCTGTAAAAAGTTGTATTTTATTTATTTATTTATTTATTTATCTGCAACTGCAACAGAGATTTAAAAATGGTGTAAATTAGACGGATTAATTGCCAAATGTAGTAGCAAGTCTTTTTAATGATGAACTCTTTGAGAGAGTTGGTTAAAATTTGAGCCTAACCAAGGTGGTGATGCACGTGTCTCTACATAATTATGATTTGGGTCAAAGTTGTGTTGAGGCCAACCAAGCAAGGATTAAAATATATAGTTTACAGCCTATTACAGTGGAAGAATGTGCTTTTATACCCCAAAGCACTGCATATCAGATCTTTGTTTACATTACACTTCAGTGTCGCTAAAAGACAATCTATTTTAGTGGAGACTAATCGTCTTTGTATTAAATATTTGTAGATAATATATGTTTGTGTAAACAAAGTACGATTCTTTACATCATCTAAACTATTCTTATATATATATATATATGTCAATATCACATAATGGTGACACATGTAAATTGAATACAAAGTAGAAATTTCCCTTTCCCTTTTAATGAGAGAGAGAGAGAGACGTTGAGAGAGTTTATTTAACATTCTCTGAAAAATTAGAATGAAAGCCATCACATGAAAGAAAAAGAGAGAATACAAAATAATGGCGAGGTGATAGTTACTTGTGAATTGTTTTTCCAAAGAAATATAATATGTTAAGAAAAATGAGAGAAAGACACATATAAAAATAAAACATTTGACATTAAATATTTTAATTTTTATGAAACTCATAAATCATTGACATCTAACGTATTTTAGAAATTCTTTGATTTTAATTAAGAATTATGATATTCAATATAAAAATATTTATTCGTCTACTGTACCATTCTCACTTTTCTCTAACTCATTTGTCCTTATATTTACGTGGTTGAAATAATAATTGAACAATTAGTGAAATCGGTCCTTATTAGATACGAATCCTAATTTTATGATTTAAATATCTCTCTGTGGACCTGTCTCTCGACCCCACCCATAATGCTGTCAACGTTGACATTTATGAAACCAATTAACGGCTTTGGATGTTTTTGTTTTTGTTTTTGATATGGATGCTTTTGTTTTTGGGCTTTGAGCTTTTTGACACGAATTTGGGCCTCTTTCGGACGAATGTTTTATGAACAACAAAATCCAACATCTCTCCAATGCCAAGCCCAAGCCCAAACCTAACTTACCATCATGTGAAGAGAAGAGAAGACAATATGGTAACTGCTTTGTAAAGGAGAGTAAAATAAGAGAATTGTTATTTTTACACTCTAATTTATTAATGCTACACTATTTTTAATGTCTAAATATGATATACCCTACCAATAAGCATGTACATCAGCTGGTAAGGGGCTGTTCTAGCTTAACCAAAGGTCTTGAGTTCGAGCTCTTGGGAATGCAGCTGCGTCTGTTGTAAGAGCTTTACTGCCCTTGTGGTCCTTCCCGGCTCGAAACCGGATTAGTCAGGCAAAGCCCGGACACCGGTGGATAACCAAAAAAAAAAAAAATATGATATATCCTAAATTACCTTCATTTAAAAATTGATTTTTTTTTTTAAAAAAAAAATTTGACTAATATATTCTATTTCTAATTGAAAAATGAAGCTACAATTAATAAGAGTTAGAAAGAATATTATAATTAGTCAAATTTTAAAAAAAAATTATTTTTGAATTAGGGTAATTTAATCTATATATCATATTTAAACATTAAAAAGAATATAACATTAGCAAACTAGGGTGTAAAAAGAGTGAGTCCCTAAAATAATCATGAGCTTTTTTGCCTGTTCAAACTCATTTCTTTCGATTTCTAAAGTCATCACAAGAGTACTGATCCTCTAAATAATGATGTTCGGATGCGAAGAAGAATTTAACTGCAGTTTCTAAATTATTTAGTGCATATCAAAATGTTGATTGTTTAGAGAGCTTCATGAGAAATCAGCATGATAAAGGATAAAGTTTGGTTTTATTAGAAGCTGGCCATGCCCAATTGCTTCTTTAACTATTTATGCACACGCAGGAAGAGAATCCATAATTCTCCTATGCAGTTGATTTGAATAAAGAGCATCGACTGAGGTACGGAAGATTATGCTTACTATGGTCACGTTGTTTCTTTTGACACAAGATATTACATATTTCACTAGCAAGTATAAAATATGTACCATTGGTACTTTTCATTGGAGTAAAACATTATGTTCAACCAACATTGCTTGGTTGTGCATTGATTGCCGATAAGACGATTTAAACTTTTGCTTGGTTGCTGCAAACATGGCTGTTGCCGCAGTTCTTTAATTCATCCACACACCATTGTTTTTGTTTGTGGCGTGTTTTAGAAAAAGATACCATGTTTTGGGTTGGTTGATAGGTTTAATCTTAGAGATGTTGAATGGGTTCAAATCCAATATCCTTGTTTGAGAGATATTTCTTTCGCTGGGTTGTCTACTAGTTCACGCTCAGAAAGTTTGAAAAACTATGTTCAACGGGATTTATAGAACGGTACAGAGTGATTCTTGAAGACATGAAAAACAAATGTTATTAGTTTACACACATTAAATTTTTAACAAGTTCCAATTAAGTAGAGGTTTTGGGAGCAGCAGCTTGGCATCTTAAGAAAGAAAACGATGACGTGAGCACAACTTATAGTGTGAAAGATTTTTAAGATGATCAAAATTATATGGCAGAATGGAACAAATCGAACTCAGATATATATATATATGTTGTTCATGCCAATCATTTGAATACAGAGGTTATCTCTGTAGACAAGCTATTGTGCCTCTACAAATGTCTGGTGTTTTCAGTACCCCGTCTATTTCTTGCAACGGTGGACAAATGGTGCTATGACTATGAGCAGGTATCCCATTAATTAGTGAAACATTTGACGCGGTTCAATCAATGATTTTTTAATATTGTGATCAAAAGTCTTCACTTTGAGATTTGGTTTTGTTTGGTGAGCAAAATCTTAATACAGCGTCAAATATCATAAATGAATTTGTTTTTGTGATTGGACTGGTGGCAAAATTTGACAATGATTTTTTTATGATTTTAGAGCTTTTGAGGTGGATCATGTGGTAGTCCAACATAATTAGATACTTGATACAGTGTTTAGTTGTGCTACTATATTATGTAAGTTGGGTTATGTTATAATTGTCCTCTTGACCTGTTGGATAAGTTGGACTTAAATATGATAAAAAAAAGACCATCACCATGGGCCTCAGCCTACGATTACGATAGGTGTTGGGATAAACTTCATTAGCCGAAGAAAAAGAGAAAAAGTGTTGGGTTAAACTTAAACTGCTTGGGCATGGGAAATCATCAGGATTCGGGTACTTGAAGCTGTAATTTCTACTTTAGCTATCGTTTTTCCCCATCAGCCTCAAGATTTCTTTGTTTTTATTGAAAATCTATAAACTAAATCTCTCCCTGTTGCGTTTCAATTTCTCTCTTCTTTCCGCAACTCCGTTTAATATGTTTATCTCAATATGATACCTTTTTCAGCTGGGGATGTATGTCCAATTTGCACTCACATCACATGGTTGTTTACTGAGTGTGACAAAGTATTCTCAAAGTCATAACAATTAAAAACTATCATTTTTCTTCTTTCTTTTGAAAACATGTTGGAGGCTTCTCACCTCTTTCAGTGGCCAAATAAATTATATATCCCAAAATGAATGTTCTTTGAATTCCTCAGAAAATCTGTAACAATTATTGCTCGTTTAAGTTTTCATAAGCAAATGTCGGCCAAGAAAATCTGAGTTAGTTTCTTCGCCTGAATTTCTTCCTCATGCTTGTCGGGATGATCAACAATCAAATTGTTTTATCGATCATTAGCAAAATCCTAATAAAATAAAAGATTATGCACCAATCTTTGCGTGAATGATGGTTCATATAATGAGGCCGTTGGAAATGAAGATCAAATAGGTAATGTGCCTTGTTGAATGCCATGTTTGGCGCATTCTATATGCACATATATAATACCAAGGATTTGGATTAAATATGATAATCATTATTCCCAAAATCCTGCAAATGACTGCCCTAGATAGCACCTAAACTCTGGGAACCCTGATTAGCTAATTAACATACACATAATGACATAACTGTATCATTTTGAAGCTGACGCTGCATATATCTGCATTGTCACCCCACACTATAACAGCTAAATTTAGAAACTGTTCGCTGTTATATTTCTTTNCACCCCACACTATAACAGCTAAATTTAGAAACTGTTGGCTGTTATATTTCTTTTATCACCAGCAAAGAATAAGATGACTTCCACCAAAAAAAAATAAAAATAAAATGGTTTAGACTAAATAATTGTATGGGTTTCGATTTTAGCATACTAGTGGATATCCTTGAATGTGCATTATAGTTGAGGACCATGAGATAATAGTTGTGGTGATGGTCACTGAAGTCTGAGATCTATTTTGGTAATAATGAGAATGATGGTGGGCTAGCAAGATTTGATAAGATTTTGGGTTGCTGTGAGATTTCAAGCATGTACACTTTTTGATACCTTGGTTTGTTTTGATGATAATTATATGAGTTCAATAATTTTTTTTTTCTTAAATTATTTTTTAAATATCATTTTAATTTGTAATTTTTTTTATGTTATTTTAGTCTTTAAATAATTATTTTGCCTATCAAATCAATCTTTTAAGTGATCATTTTTAATGTTATAAAAGATTAATTTGACGGATAATATAATTATTCGATAATTAAAATGACATTAAAAATAAATAAAAAATTAAAATAATATTTAAAAAATAATTTTAAAAAAAATATTTTACTCTTGCGGCATGAAATGAGTAGGAAATATCCTGTATTTACCACAAAAGAAACCCATTGAGAATTTAAGAAGAGATGGAAGTTGGTTGATTCCTTCACCAGCTTTTTGGGGTTGGGCGATTGAGGATGGAAAACACATGGAATGGAATAGAGATCTCTCATATCTGTGAGATAGTATTTAATTTAAACCCCTTCCAGCAGTCTTGTATGACCATCTGGATGAAGATCATTGTGCACATGCTCATTACTTATTAGTAATCATCTTATCTTAAAGAAATAGAAGGTTTCTTATTTGGTCAATCTCACTTCAAACCTTCAAATTAAGAAATTAATGAATGATGTTGATGGTGAAAAGAACAGAGTTTTGTACTATATGCCATTGCCACCTAGCTAACTGTCAGGTCTCTTGTGCAAGATCTCATTTCTTTGGAGAAACAAACAACGTAACCTTTTTAATTAATTGTTCCCCTTTCCCAGAACGAAGCATAGAATCTTGCAGATAAGGTTTTCTGGAACATTACTCGATAAAATAATTGAAAACACATGTACAAGGCACAAATTTAGACTCTGCCATTAAATTTATTGGGTTTCAAATTATTGATAGCAAAACAGATTGTTGAGGCATAAATATGTAAGTTGTTTTGGGCTGATACAAGAAAAAAGAAGAAAAAACTAATAGGGAAAAGAAGTGAAGATTCAAGAAATAGAAGGAGAAGGCACATATGTTTTGGTATTGTGATAACAAAGAAATAAAAGATGGATTGTCGTTATCCGGCGAGCCGTAGTGACCCATCTGCAAGATTTTCATACTAGTGGGTGAGTTTGTAGTTGTACAGTAAGAGGATAAGGCAGTTTGATTGATTCGGAGCATCCATTTTTACCTATTCGGATACCCATTTTACCATATGAATAATTTGGTATAAACGTTAAATCAAGTGCATATTCATTCATTAATTACAGAATTAGACTGCTTCCTAAAGGGACTAAAATGGTGATAACAGTTGTCTATATTGTACTATTCCAACAATAATGACATAGTCCTAACTCTTACCCAAATTCATGAATCTTGCCTTGCCCGAGAGCCTCTCATTCTTAGAGATTAGACCCAGTTCCCTTCCTAACTACATCTAATCAAGGAAGCCAGCTTTCCATTTTTAACTTGCTAAAGTAAATATAATGGGAAAAATTAATGAGTCCCATATATACCAAGTTCTTTCTGATCATATCTTATTTCCATTTCTGCTTTTCAAAAACCAGTAATTTGATAAACTCCAATTGCTGGCCCTGCCACCGCCAAGCTTCATAATTTAGTTCTGGACCTTTCGATCGCTACCATGTGCATCTCCTCCTTCAACTCCCAGTCTCTGTCACTTATTCCTACCGATGTGCCCAAAACTTATCTTCTCCCATGTTCACCTGTTCCATCTAAAATAATTCTTTTATTAATTAAATTATTTATGCATGTATATTATATTATACCTACCGTTTATTTCTTCAAAGAAAAGAAAAAACCCAAATTGACCTAATAGTCCAAACTTCCCCAGTTACCAACTGTTGGGGACAAAATCGTCACAAGACTTTGATGGACAGTATAAATGACGTTGTCAGCGTCCCAAACTCCCATGCACAGCCTTCTCGATCACGGCCTCAGCTTAAATCGCAACATAAACCGGTGCACACCGTCTGTGTGTGTCGTAATAGATATTAGAGCTTAGAGATAGAGGCACACGCACACAGGAACAGAGAGAGTGTGTGTGAGTGAATCAGAGTCACTGAGTGTCTAGCTCTAAGATTGGGAAATCTAGATCTAACCAACAAAAACCAGAATGGGAAGCACAACAGTTTTGTTTATAACAGTGTTCTTACTTGCCGTTAACTCTGCCGTGAACAGCTGCCCGCCGTCGGACAGGGCGGCGCTGCTGGCCTTCAAGGCGGCTCTCCATGAGCCATACTTGGGAATCTTCAACTCGTGGACGGGCAACGACTGCTGCCACAACTGGTACGGCATTAGCTGCGACCAGCAATCCCGTCGCGTTGCTGACATCAACCTCCGCGGCGAGTCCGAAGACCCTATCTTCGAAAAAGCCCACCGTACTGGCTATATGACCGGTTTCATATCGCCGGAAATCTGTAAGCTCACTCGACTCTCCAGCATCACCATCGCCGACTGGAAGGGAATCTCCGGCGAAATCCCTCGCTGCATCTCCTCCTTGCCTTTCCTTCGAATCATTGATCTCATTGGAAACCGGATCTCCGGCGATATTCCCGGCGATATCGGCAGACTTCATCGCCTCACCGTATTCAACATCGCCGATAATCAAATATCCGGCCAAATCCCACCGTCATTGACGAACCTAACTAGTTTGATGCACCTTGATCTCCGAAACAACCGAATCTCTGGCCCCATTCCAAGAAGCTTTGGCAGGCTTAGGATGCTGAGCAGAGCTCTACTGAGTGGGAACCAGATCAGTGGGCAGATTCCAAGTTCCATTTCTCGAATTTATCGTCTCGCGGATCTGGATCTCTCTCGGAATCAACTCTGGGGGGCCATCCCGGTATCTCTCGGTAAAATGGCGGTTCTCGCTACGTTAAATCTAGATGCTAATAAGTTATCGGGAAACATGCCGGTGAGCTTGTTTAGCTCGGGAATCAGTGATTTGAACTTGAGCCGAAACAATTTAGAGGGAAATATACCAGATGTGTTCGAGCCCAGATCTTATTTCACAATTCTCGATTTATCGTATAACAATTTAAAGGGTACCATTCCAAAATCCATATCAGCCGCTTCCTACATTGGCCACTTGGATTTGAGTCACAACCACCTTTGTGGCCAGATCCCAAGTGGCTCACCTTTTGATCATCTTGAAGCGTCGTCGTTTGTTTACAACGATTGCCTTTGTGGGAAGCCACTTAAACCTTGCTAAAATGTAACACCATCACTCAAACGACGTGAATATTTATCAAAGAGCTTGTAACTAGTGGTGTTAAGGTCCAAAAACACCAAANTGGTGTTAAGGTCAAAAAAAAAAAAAAAAAAAAAAAAAAAAAAGTGTTTGTATTAGATATTATCCCTCCCTTTTCCTCTCAAAAGATTTGTATTTTGTTAAAGGAAGACACATATGTTTAATTAACTGATTGTATTTGTGTTTTATTATTCGTAATGCTGTTAAATAAAATAGAGGGTTAATTTCCTGCACGTAACCTTGCATGAATTTGAACCAAAAGTGTGAACCACCATTGTCAATAAGTGAGTATTAATTAATACAATATAAGAAGTTACTTTTTTTTTTTATTTTATTGTTCATTTTCTCTAGAAAAAATATCTTATTTAGGCTAAGATTATTCATGATTTCGTGATTGTGACTAAAACTTGAGGCAAACATCAAAACAGCGTGACGTCTGATCTGAGTATGATAGAGAGGAAATGTTATTTCGCCGCTTACATGGGTTGACCAATTAGTTGAAAAAGGAATAGAACACTGCTTTTCAATAAATTTAAATTGAAAGGTTTGTTTGTTTTATTAAAATGCACGACGATTAAAGTATTGTTACTAGATTATTTTTTCAAAGAAATATTGTTAAAAGCATTCAGAAAACAAATGAAATTGGCATTAATTTGTGGTTGTTCCTTTTTCTTTGTCCGACACCGACAGTTCCTTTTAATTATTCATCTGAGAAGCTCGTGATTTTAATTTTTAAAATTTCTTTATCACAAAAATATATTTAAGAAAAACAAGGAGAAGTTGGAGCGCGGGAAAAAATGAGTGGATAAGAAACGGCGGGCAAGATGCTATCTAGACAGCACACGTGAATGACTAGACCGTAGATGGTGCATTGAAGGAGAAGGGTCAAATGATGGCACCGGTGGAAATCCATTTATAACATTTCCCATTTACTTTTCCTTCGTCGGTTACAGTTGGCATCTTATCCGCATTTCCCAGTTTAACTTGTTACAGCTGTCAACATCTATTACTTAAATTGGTTTTTTTTTTTGGGCCGCCCTACAGACTATTACTAATTTATTAGTCTCGCCTACCATTGGACTCTGGATATCAGAAGCCAGAATTCGATTAAGGCCATATTAACATTGTCCCCAAAGCCCAAATGACTTACCAGTGGGGCCTCCAAGAAGAATAACTGGGCTCACGTATTATCATTAAGCCCAAGTTTATAAGCCTATGATCAATAGATAAACTTAAACAGTATAGGCTTCCCTCCCTAAGGATAAAAAAAACAAAAGAAAAGTAGAACCTCCATTAATATTAGTGACAACACCCGACCAAACCAAAGAAAAAGTGATAATATTAGAGGAAATTCACTAATATAATGCAGCCTACACTGTTTATCTACTGATCATAGGCATATAAAAGCGAAAAAGAAAAAGTCAGTTTTGAACCAACCAAAAAAAAAAATAGCATCTTGTTTCTTTATAAAAGCAAAGAAAGAAAAACTTTTTTAATACTTAAATTAGACGTTTGGTGTTCATGTTTCCCATTTATGTTTGGTGCAGAGTTGGAGTTGTGGAGATTAGGAAAAAGAGATGAGTAACGGAAAATTGCACGAGAAGAAAAGCAGAATGGGAATTATTTGTGCCTTTAGCCATGGATGATGTGAATGGAAGATAGTGTAAGTTACAAAAGATTAGTGGCCTGGCAGTGCCAGAATGGTGCATCAGATACTAGACAGAAAAGTGAAATCCTCATTAGCTTATAAGAGTAGAGTATGAGTATATTATGTAATGTAATAGATCATCCAGCAAGTTAAGACATGAGAAACACAATGAAGCTGCTCCCAGCCCCACCACCATCAAATTAAACCTTTTTTAATACTTAAATTAGACGTTTGGTGTTCATGTTTCTCATTTATGTTTGGTGCAGAGTTGGAGTTGTGGAGATTAGGAAAAAGAGATGAGTAACGGAAAATTGCACGAGAAGAAAAGCAGAATGGGAATTATTTGTGCCTTTAGCCATGGATGATGTGAATGGAAGATAGTGTAAGTTACAAAATATTAGTGGCCTGGCAGTGCCAGAATGGTGCATCAGATACTAGACAGAAAAGTGAAATCCTCATTAGCTTATAAGAGTAGAGTATGAGTATATTATGTAATGTAATAGATCATCCAGCAAGTTAAGACATGAGAAACACAATGAAGCTGCTCCCAGCCCCACCACCATCAAATTAAACCTTCAAGTGTCTTTTTATTTTTCGATCGATTCCTTCCTTGCTACCTTCACCATAAGAATCAAATGCTTATCAAGAGCATTAGTATTGCCCTCCTGCTTATATTCAAATTTCAACCCATGCTAATATGCTATGCTATAAATAACCTTGTTCGTTAACTCCAACATTCCATGTCTCATGCTTCATTCACCTAGCTAGCTAGCTAGATGAATTAATATTAAAAATGGGTGCAAATGCAATTTTGGTTATTATGACAATGACTCTAGTTGCTATTAGCTCGGGTGTGGAGTGTTGTCCTCCATCTGAATGGGCAGCACTAATGGCCTTCAAGGCTGCTTTCAAGGAGGAGCCCTATGTGGGACTCTTCCGTTCCTGGAGAGGCACTAACTGTTGCTACAAGTGGTATGGCATTAGCTGCAACCCTACCACTCGCCGCGTCGCTGAGATCAATTTCCAGGGCCTCAATCTCTATGGGGATTTTCTCTTGAAACGGGCCAGGCCCAACCTCACCGGATATATCTCGCCGGCAATCTGCAACCTCACCAAACTCTCCACCATCATTATCTCCGACTGGAAAGGAATTTCCGGCGAAATCCCTGATTGTATCACATCGTTGTCTTTTCTGCGAATGATTGATCTCAGCGGAAACCGCATCTCCGGCAAGATTCCCTGGGATATCGGCCGACTCAACCAACTATCCATCCTCAAGCTCGCCGATAATATAATCTCCGACGGAATCCCAGGGACACTGGTGAAGCTATCCAACTTAATGCACTTGGACCTTAGAAACAACGCAATTTCAGGTCCCATTCCGTGCGACTTTGGTGGGCTGATGATGTTAAGCCAAGCTTTACTGAGTGGCAATGAAATCACAGGGCACATTCCGTGGACCATTTCGAGAATATACCGTTTGGCGGATCTGGACCTATCCCTGAATAAAATATCGGGGCACATTCCGGTGTCTCTGGGGACAATGCCGGTTCTTGACAGTCTCAATCTCAAGTACAATAACATATCTGGAACTATTCCGCACACTCTACTTAGTTCCAGAATCACTTATTTAGATTTGAGCCGAAACGCACTCCACGGCCACATACCCAACGTTTTCGGGAAAAAAACGTATTTTATGGTTTTGGATTTATCGCACAACACCCTCCAGGGTTCTATTCCCAACTCAATCAAATCTGCCTTCTACATCGGCCACTTGGATTTCAGCCACAACCGTCTCTGTGGCCGCATTCCAACACGCTCACCTTTTCATCATCTTCAACCCTCGTCCTTTGATCACAATCGATGCCTCTTGGGAAGCCCTTAAAACACTTCACACACACATAATCAATTTCCCTTCTTTCTCTTTAATCCAATGCTTCATTCAATTTGTCGTAACCTTGTTCCATACTCACTTTGCATACTCTTGTAACCGCCAAAT
This sequence comes from Cercis canadensis, assembly GCA_003255065.1. Taxonomy (NCBI): domain Eukaryota; kingdom Viridiplantae; phylum Streptophyta; class Magnoliopsida; order Fabales; family Fabaceae; genus Cercis; species Cercis canadensis. Next base: position 249,608 of record QAOA01006130.1, on the reverse strand, counting down.
CATACTATAGTTTGATCATTGAATTCGGATAAATGATATTAAATTAGTTTAAGTCGTACTACTTTCTGATTTTCTTTCTTTTAAATCATGCTATTTATTTTACCCACATCAACACCAACACCATTATCTGAAGGAAGAGAAAATCAAAACAAAAACTATCAAGGTTGAATGTTGAAATACACCGTGTAGGGCTCATCTCTGTAACCCAATAATGGTTCCAAGAGATAATTCCTATTTGTCCCCTCAGCCACAAAACTGATAGGAAGATAGTGACTTATTCCCTTGCTCGCTATAAAGCTAGCTGCCTTGTTGAAATTAGTTTCAGAATGAAATGAGTGAAACGTAAAACTAAGCTTCACACTTGTTCCCGGCGAGTAGTTGAGACCACCATATAGAAAACAACAGCCTTTATTGCTTCGAGCTTCTATGGATACAGTGTCATCTCTTCCATCCAATCCTGCAACCACATTAAAAATACTAGAGTTGCCACCCTCACAAGAATCCACAATGAGAAGAGAATTTTCTTGTCCTTGATGCATAACGTGCATCCCAGTCCCAGGTAGACTATAGGGCTCTAGCATCACTAATTTCCCAATAGCATCTCTCAAAGTTGCAAAACTTGGAGAGGATTGTTCTGTTAAGACGAGTCTTTAGGTTGCATGAAGAGCATAATCTGTGCCAGGTTCAGGTATTGTTTCCATGCTAAATTCTTGGTCTTCATTCAGGTTTGAGTTCATTAGCACCAAAGTGGAGTTTCCAAAATGTTAGGTAAAGGAAATTAGATGACTATTGTAACTGGCTGGAATTGGAGTAATCCAATCTTTAACCGATCTATTCTGCCCAACTTTGAGGTCCCCATCACCACCGCTGTGACCAACAAGGAGATATGGACCATAAAGAAAGAAAACTGTGTCAATTATCTCAACAAACTATTCAAAGACAAAAAAAGTCATAGAATTAAGCTTGACCTTTTATTTGTTCTGTTCTGATGGAAATGTGCAACTCAAGGGTAAGCTTGTCATCGGCGCTCCATGCTCAGTTGATTGACAAATAGTTTCCTATAGGTTTACACAAAATAAAATGTTAACTTGAAACTTTCAAGGGTTAATTTAATTTGACTCTATGTCTAAAATAAGGATTATACACCTGACCTGGATCTGACAGAGATAAAGTCTCATTATTTAACAACCCCTTGGCGCCGTCCAAACATGACCAACTTGGTATTTGAAAGTTTAATGTAGAAGAATTGCAAATTCCCTGAAAAGAACATTCATAATTGAAATAACTAAATTGTTGTATTGTATAAGTTCATTCTTGGTGTTTTTATAGTAAATGCAGACCATAAATGTTTTGGTTGTCTACATTTTGAGCTAAAAAGATTAGTGAAGTTGTTCAAGATATATGAATATTTAGGCATATTAGATGTATAACACAATGAGAGAGGCACTTGATTGGGAGAAAATGTAAATGTCAGCCGCAGGAAAGGGTTCCATGAAGCAATTGGAACTACCGTCTGATTAAGCATAAAGGCTCCAGTTTTCCAATTAAACGTGCTCGATATGTATTATAGTATGATCTTTTCTTTCTTCTTCAAAATAGATGGAATCTCCCAGCTTAGAGAATGATTCAATTCCTAATAAAAGGTGAAACAGAACAAATTATATGACAAGTTAGGAGTTGGGAAAGAATATGGTGTATTTGATGCAATTGGTACAAGCCAAAGGTGATGTGCAAAAACAACAATTTTGAGACCTGTTCCATAGCAGCACCAGAAAGAGTTATACTTGGTTCCCCAACCATGTGAACTTCTAGCCTTGGAAACCCCATGTCCTTGTGGGAGCATGTATATCATTACTCCAGGTTCTGTTCCTCTTTGAATGCTTAGCACACCATTTGTTAAAGCACGCTCAGAGTAATTTGCATATGAAACATCTTTCGTCCATCTAAATAGATTACGAGAAACCGAGAAAGGTAGAAACATAATCAGTATAATAGCAAGATGACACAGTATTAAATATTCTGTCTTTTGTAAAATCAAGTGTACTGAGCTAACATAATGACATATATTAGGATTTGCTATGCACCTTGAGCATGTTATAGGTTGAGCATGATTCTTCATTCTCTGAACCAAGAACGCTTGCCATTCTCTGGGGTTCTCTCCTAAATGTTACGGCGTATAACCTGTAAAGGACATCGTTCATTCCTCCAACTTCCTCATTCATTGATTGATAATGTCTCTGCACAGTAAACTGTTTGATGACATTTTGCACATTCTTGTAAAAGTAATCAGCCATCCAAGTCACCATCTTTAGAGCTTGAGAGTTTCCAGCGATAGTATGTGGATCCAATAGCCCAGCCATGATCTGTCAATCAATCAATAACCTCAGCTAGTTGTATACTGCGAAGGGTCCCAATCTTATTTAATAATTAGGGTCTACCTTGTGAATGGTGTAGTAGGGGGCCCATACAAATTTCTTAGCTTCAAAACGATCAAAAAACTTAGAAGGAAATGCAGAGAGATATCCTGTGCCAATTTTCTGCTGACAAGCAGAGAGATTGGCCACATTTGAGTTGTTGCACTCAAGTAATGCCCTTTTAACATGTAAAAGAGATGCAATTATTACTTCAATACTAGATTATATTGAATATTCATTGTAATTAAATTTGTAGAGGAAACAAACCAACAAAATGACCACGAAGCTCTATATGGGGGTCCTCCCTGCCTCCATAGGGCGTGCCTGGCGTTGGCAGACCAGCAGTGTTTCTAAAGTTCCAAAGGAGACTATCCATACTCCAAATTGGTGTGCTGTGCACGACCATAAATTGAACCCTCATTCAATCTCACATCATGCAGAGCCACTTCTTTTAGAAAACCTTGTGGCGCCTTATTAGACAGACCCATATTCTTGATTTTTCGATACATCATATCCCAGTCATAATCATTTCTCTCTTGTTCTTCTTCTTTTAAGAGCTTCCTTGGTAGCAATTTTGACCAAGCCTAGTCATCGGTTGGTGTCACATGATCATGATCGTGATTATTAGGGATCAACTCTGTCCTCCATGTTCCCTTTTCTGATTTCATAAAGTCGTAGCGAAGAGAATGTGATGCAAACACTTCAGGAGTGCTTGTACATTCTTTTCCCACACCACATCCACAACCACATAGCACCATCACAACCGACGCCACTGCCACTAGAAATATCCTCATTCTTATTTTCCTGAAAAATTCACATTCAAATCACCTTAAGATTTTAGAAGCAATGATAATGACAATGATACACACCTGAGCTTAAAGCCTTAAATGAGCACAACATACAAAGACAATTACCCAATTAGATGAGGATAGTCGAGAATTATCAAGATATTATCGCCAATCCTAACTCAGGTCAGGATTAATAATGGAGGACTATCTCAAAGTAAATCTAAAGAGTACAGAACAGATAAACCAGAATCATGGATAAATTGAGTTGCTTTTCATTCTTTTATGATAAAATTAATAAATAACTTGTTAAATATGGATAATAAGATTTTCAGATAGATGGATTTGTTTAATATGGATATCAAGTTTTTTCTCCTTCCTCTTAAAAGAATTAAGTTGTGGACTTATATGGACATTTTAGAAAGGAAAAAAAAAAGAAGCGCCCTATACGCCTTTTATAGGAAGAAATTCACCCTATCCACTTCTGGTTACATATTATGTATATTAATTAAAAGTCTATTCACTTCTCTTTTACCGTTCTTTATCTTCTAGCCCTACCTCACCAAAAAAATCTTCAAAAAGAAAATAGAGTTAACACATAGCTATTCTCTACCTTTTTTTTTTGGCCAAGAGATTATCTTTTAATATTTATCTAATAACTAACACTTTTGTGATTATCATAAGGAACAAAAAGGTTAAAAATTATTTTTGAACTATAAACGATAATTTAAGTTAAATTTTATTTAAGAGAAATTATATTCTTAAATTAAATCCTGTTTCTTTTCAATAATTGATTTTCATTAAGTATAAGGATACATTTTTCACCACTTCTTCCTTCATATTCTTTCTGTTTTGTATCTCTGTTTTGATCTGTACAGAGTTGATGTTTGATCCTTCAGTATTATCTTTAGAAAAATCTAAATTGCTACCTTTATTGGAGGAACACAAGAAAAAAGAAATTTTTTAGTCATTCGATCTACAACTGAATATTGATTGTTTGAATCTTCAATGATGAACCATAGTGTTTGGATGGGGTATTTGTAAAGTATAATATATTTGTAGAGTGTATTTAAAATACTAATTTTCAATTACTTTGTTTGTATAATTTTTTAAAATATTTTTAAAATTCTAATGTACTTTTAGAATGACTTTCAAAACCCCAATACAATTCAAATTCAATTAAAATAGTGTGTATTTGAAATTTATTCTTTTCTCCCCCGATACCCCTCCCCCTCCCTGGAGCCTCCGTAAATCCTCTCTCTCGGCACCGTGTGCTTGTGCGCAGCCATCAGCCAGCATCCCCGCCATTAACGCAGCCACCAACGACGTCGTTGAAATTGAATGAAAGACTAAGGCAGAGTCTGGCTAAATCTGGATTCTTCATTGTAGGCATTGCTCAGACAAATTTTTCATATAAAAAAATACAAGCTTTCGATTACAGGAAGCGCCAAAGGAAATTTTGATCAATGAACGTGGACTGGAATGCTCCTCCGGCGAAGGTTCTCATTCTTCTCCCGTTCTTATCACTAGGCGGTGGCACGCAATTCCTTTGCTCTGCTTGAACAAGTTTCACTGTTACTAGGAAATAGCTCAAAGCCCAGAACGGTCAGAGAGTGCAAACAAATCCATGCAAAGCTTGCAGTCTCACAATGCCTTTCCGAAATTCACTTGGCGAACACCCTGGTAAATTTGTATCGCAAATGTGGCGAGTTCGTTCATGCTTACCTACTGTTCGACCAAATGCCTTGGAAGAATGTTGGGAAGCAAAAGTGATGGATCTTGGAAAGCAGTAGCATATAATGCTGTTGCTTCTGTTTTTTCCTCCCAATTCAAAGTTCAATTTCATGGAGATAATGTGAAGAATCACTTCAGATTTTGGAGGAAATACTATGGGATTATTTTTGATATTCTGAGTCAGAGTGGTTTCAATTGGGATGGGACAAAAAGCATGACAACAGTTGACAATGAAAATGCTTGGAATGAATATATCAGAGTAAGTTTAGCAATTTTCGGTTTATTTTGCCTTCACATCCCTTCATTTGAAGAAAGGCTCAACATGGTTATACTTATGCAGACGATCAAGTTTCAAAAAATTGATTCCCAGTTGTAAAGATGGAACAGCATCCATAAAGAAGAGCTCGTGGGTTATAAAGTTAAAGAGGAAGCCATTGCTGCCACCTTCACCCACTCGGAATGCTCGAATTAGTGTCCATGCCAATAATGGAGCATAAACTAGATTATATTAGCAAATATGAACTGTTATTTAATTGGTTTAGAACTGGAAGCTGTTACACAAATGTTGAGTGCAATCCATGTAGAGATACTTTGATCAAGAAATTAAACCACAGAAATTTAAATTGAGGTGATTTAGTATTAGCTTCTCGCAGAACTTGCTTTGATATTGCAATTTTCTGTTTGTTTCTAGAGGAATGAAAGAAGTTATTATTGTGCTTATATATTTTTTGGTATTGCCTTGTATGAACTATGATTCACTTTAGCCAACACTTCTAAGATTCTGTATTAGCAAATATGTTTTGTGATTGATTTTTTTCTTATATTTTTCTTTTATTGATTAAAAATTGTGATTTGAAGAGGCTTTGTAATGTCTATCAATAGTTAATATTGTTGTTAAATTACTTTTTTAATAATAGAGTATATCCAAACAAAGTATTTTATAAATACATATATTTGAAACGCTGCATTTCAATTACATGTATTTAAAATACACAATAATTTGTCAAATACTTCATCCAAACACAACCTTATTCTTTTTAACTCCCTATATTATTTGCAGGGCTGGAAAAACCTGTTTCAGGGTTGAATGTTGAAATAAACCGTGTACGGTTCATCTCTAAAGGTGAACAATGGCTCCAAAAGAAAATTCCTCTTTTCTCCTTTAGCCACAAAGCTGACAGGATTGTAATCACTTAATCCCTTCCTCGCTATAAAGCTTGCTGCTTGATTGAAAGTATCATCAGAATCAGACAACTCTGATTTGCAACTAAGCTTCACTCCTGCACCACTGCTTAATCCACTAATCACAAAGCAATCCTTATTGCTTTTGGATTCTAAGGATATTGTTTCATTTCTTCCATCCAATCCTGATACTAAAAGAAAAACAGCAGAGGCTCCACCACTCGAAGAATCCACTATAAGAGGCTGTTCTGGTCCTTGGTGCATCACCAGCAACCCAGGAAGATCAAACGGTTCTAACATTACTGATTTAGCAATGGCATCATTGGATGTTGAAATCTGTGAGGATGATGGATCTGTCAAAATAAGTCTAAAGGTTGCATGAAGAGCATATTCAGTGCCAGATTCAGGTAATTTTTCCATTGTAAATGATTGCTTTGAGTTTATTATAACAAAAGTTGAGTCCGAAAAATCTTGGGAAAAAGACACTAGCTGAGTATTGTAACTGGCTGGGATTGGAGTGACCCAGTCTGTAATAGAGCCATTAGACCCAGCTTTGATGTCCCAATCACCAGTGGTATGACCGGCAAGAAGATACGGACCATAAAGAATTGCTTGAATAGAAGCATATTCAGACCTGTCATCTGAATTTAACACAACGTTAGTAACATAGAAAAAGTTGAGTATAGCGATGATCAGCAAATATCGATTATCCATTGAAGCTACCTTTTATAGCCTCTAATCTAAGGGTAATGGGCAACTCAAGGGTTAGCTTGTCACCAGCACTCCACTTTCGAGCGATTGACAAAAAATTTCCTACAAGTCCACATAATAAAATGTCACTTTTCAAGTTTCAAGAGTTAAGCTTTGCTGTGTGTCTCACTCCATTTAAAAAATTTACATACATACGAGCACACATACATATGTAATACATGTGTTTATGTGTGTGTGCGTTAAGGGAAGTAGAGATGGATAACGATTGTATTCCGCACCTGGAGCTGGCAGAGATAAAGTCTCAGTATTTAGTATCCCCTTGGCACCATCTGAATGCGTCCAAGTTGGTATTCTCAAGTTCAATGTTGATGAAGTGCCAGTTCCCTGCAAAAGTATATTTAAGATAAGTTGCAAAGACAAATGTGGAGGACCTTATACACAACATCCTAGTTCCTTTCTGCTCAAACAAGGTTAAAAAAATTAAAAAAGAAGAAGAAGAAGAGGAAGAAAAATAGAAATGGGCATCATAAACCGCACATATCCATATTATTGCTGTTATATAATGCACCCATCTTCAATTCAACATTCACTTCTGTACAGTAGTTCTTAATCTTTATATTGTTTAAGTACAACCTTCATTCTTCAAGTCGTGGTAATAGAGGGCAGTTGCTGAAGGTGGAATGCTAATAATCAGCATAGTTCATTATTGCCAAAAATAAAAACAGAGATGTGAAAATAGCATACAATTACTAGAGAGCATACTCAAAATGTTTTGGAGCATATCAGTATCAGATGGCAATTATATATTAAATAACAATCATAGAAGAACCAAAAGAAGTAGGAAAAGCACCCCCTTCCCTTCTTTTTCCTGTAAACTGAAAGCTTCAGTGAGGAAATGGTTGAGGAAGAAATAGACCATTTAGCCCAGATAAAAGCAACATGAGGATGTTGAAGCTTAAAGTATCCAAGATGAATTTCTAGCCCGGTAAATGAGATAGAGAGTTGAAATAATCCGTGTGACTCAACCATGTATGGTAAATGTAAATGACACCTGTTTCGAGTACTTAAAGTAATCTAAAAATGGCGACATGGATGGTTGAGTACCTCATTGAGAGAAAATGTAAATGTCACTCGTAAATAAGGATCCAATGAAGCAACTGGAACAACTGTCTGATCAAGCGTAAGGTGTCTAGATTTCCAATTAAATGAGCTTGAAATGTACTGAATGATGTAAAGAGACGGATCTTTCCCTTCTTCTTCAAAGTAAATGGAATCTCCCAGCTTTGAGAATGATTCAATTCCTAAAGTTGAAGAGAGAAAAACATAAAAAATTATTTGAGAACAGAAGAATATGGTGTAGTCTGATGCAATTTGGAAAATATGATGGACACAACAAGTCTACACCTGTTCCATAGCAGCACCAGAAAGAGTCAAACTTTGTTCCCCAGCTATGGTAAGATTTAGCCTTAGAAACCCCACGGCCATGTGGGAGCATATATATCATCACTCCAGGATCTGTTCCTCTTTGGATGCTTAGCACACCATTTGTTAAGGCACGCTCATAATAATCCGCGTATAATACCTCTTTAGTCCATCTAAAAAGGTGGCGGGAAACCTAAGAAATCATTAGCACGGTGAAAACTTCATCCTCTTTAATTTTTGGTGCTGAGATAACGGAAAAATTTTAGGCTAATTGAGAGCACGATATTATGCACAAAAAGGCATGAATCTTTCATTAGAAATAAGCTAAAATTTAGCTGTCAATATCAAGTGTTACATATGCATACTCACATACACACATATACATATACATATACATATACTTACATAAATCCACAAACATATATCATAATAATATGTCTTCCCAAGACCTATTGCACCTAAAATAAAACGATTTAAGCTGTGATAACTTTTTGTATACTCGTGCACATTTTCAGATCCCCAATATTTAAGCATGCCATCATGAGCTAATCAAATTACTTATAACAGCTTTACCTTCAACATGTTATAAGTTGCGCATGATTCTTCGTTCTCTGTTGTCTTCAGGTTGTCTGCTATCCTCTTTGGATTACTCCTACTCAAAATTGAAGTGAAGGAGTATAAAAGAATCAAAATGTAATTGTTAGCCAGAAGGAACAAAAGACTTTCCACTTGCTGCTCTTGTAGCAAACAGGTAATGAATAGATAATTTGAAGTGCAGATGAAAGAACTGAGACTAGAAGAGCTGAAATCTTAATACCAGAACTCACTAACTGATGTCCCTCCAGTTGCATAGCTGTGAGAAGAGTTAACGAGGTCCATAAAGAATGTTCCAATTTCCTAACACACACAAAAAAAAAAAAAATCTTAGAATCTTGGAAAGCTTGGCAATTACCTTCTTGGCTTAGTATAACTTCCAAAGCAACAAACACCATACATACCCAATATGCAAAAAAAAAAAAATTGAAAAAAAGGGGCTACGAAGAGAAGTGTATTTTGAACCATAGAGTTCTCAAAGAAAAAGGACAGGGTGAGACCGATACTGAGTCATATACTTATTGTTTCGAGCATTGAAAATGAAAGCATGCTTTAGAGACGGTATAGAAAACATCATATGTAAACTCTAAATTATATAACAACAAATTAAATTCCAGATAAATAAATAACAACAAAAAATGGTAAAAATATAGAATTCCTTTGAAAATTAATGATATCGGTAACAGTGATCTATGAATATATAAAACAATTCACCTTATAAAGTGGATCACCAGTGACTTCATACCGCATTTGTGATCCAACAACAATTGGGATATGTGTATTAGCATGAAAATCAGCTATGTCATTAGCCTGCAAGAAAAAGAGAATTTTAGAATTCTTGGGCCTGGTTAGAAAATCATATGCAACTTGGAGACTAGAATACAAATAATCAAGTTCAACATCCTAATAGTTCATAAAACACGAAAAGTTCAACAACCTAATATCTAAATGTTTTATTTCCCGATGAACCCATGGTTGTCACTTGTCATACTCTTTAGTTGATCTATTTTTTCATTACAAGTCAAACTAGATATAGGGCCACAAGTAGAATTACAAAGAAACTTGCTGGTTTATGTCATGTGCACTTTTCAGAAAAAGAAAGGGAGGGGGGAAGAAGAACTTTCACTACCTGCACTGCAAGCACCCCTAAAAAGCATGGTTTGTCAAAAAGGTGAGCCAACAACACATGCTTTGCATCTCCCTGCACAGATTAACAAAATTGGTTTACTTCAGGATTAATGCAGTTAGAGAAATAACCAAGAACCATGTGCTATAATTATTGAAATGATATACAACTCAGTAGTCAATAAGCTAAACTAAAATCAAGTAAACCATTTACCAAAATCAGTGTACTTCATTCCCAGATGAAGCTCACTGCATATTGCTTTTTTCAGTGACTTATTACATGAAGGATATATATAAGCTGTATAGACTACTATATATTCCCGTTGCATGACATGTACATCTACATAAAGTAATCTCAAAATCATGGATTAGAAAACATATCTGCTAACACTTATACTTAAATCAACCAAATCAAATAACATAACACAAACAAACTATGCAGCAAGAGACTTAAAGAAACTATACAGACTAGTTAACCTACCGTTAAGCTGTATAATTTGTAAAGGACATCATTCATTCCTCCAGTTTCCTGATTCAGTGATTGATAATGCCTACTTATAGTGTCCTTAGTGATAACATTCTGCACACGGTTGTAAAAGTAGTCAACCATCCATGTCATCATTTTTAGAGCTTGAGGGTTTCCAGCTATCATATGTTGATCCAAAAGGCCAGCCAAGATCTGTCAAAGTGAACTAGTTGAAGCCACAATATTAAGGCCAAAAGTAGTAGCATAATTAAAAGCAACCTTTGAGATTTTTACCTTGTGAATGGTGTAATAGGGAGCCCACACAGTCTTAACAGCTTCAAATCGATCAAAAAATTCAGATGGAAATGCAGAGAGATATCCTGTGCCAATTTTCTCCTGACAGGCAGAGAGGGCGGTTACAAGAGCAGACATTTTCTCCTTCAAGCTATCATTGTGAGTGCTGGCCCACATTTGAGCTGATGCACTCAAGTAATGTCCTTCAAAACATCAAAAGCAAGATACTATTCAATAACCATTGATACTAAATATAACATATGCTAAAAATTGCATCTGGAGGCAATTCACTTGTCAGATGATAGAAGACTAAAAGCCCAAGGACAATGAAACATGCAGTCTAATAGCGAGTTATTGTGCTTTCAATGGTAATGTACCCAGTTAATAAGTCTTTGTGCAGAAACATCAATGAAATANAATAACCATTGATACTAAATATAACATATGCTAAAAATTGCATCTGGAGGCAATTCACTTGTCAGATGATAGAAGACTAAAAGCCCAAGGACAATGAAACATGCAGTCTAATAGCGAGTTGTTGTGCTTTCAATGGTAATGTACCCAGTTAATAAGTCTTTGTGCAGAAACATCAATGAAATAATCATGGAATGATCAATGAAATAAACTAACCAACAAAATGACCCCGGAGCTCAGAGTCTGGTGCCTCCCAGCCTTTGTAGGGTGTCCCAGGCGTTGGCAGACCAGCAGTCTTCCTAAAGCTCCAAGCCAAGCTGTCCACGTCTAACATCAACAGATACTCCAAATTTGTCTGCTGCGCCCCACCATGGATTGAATCCTTATGCAATCTCACATCATGCAGAGACACTTCTTTGAGAAAACCTTGAGGTGCTTTAAACACACCCATATTCTTAATTGTCCTATACATCACAGCCCAATCATTCTGTTCTTCTTCTTCCAAGAGCTTCCTTGGCAGTAAATTTGCCCAAGCGGATTCATCAGTTGGCGTCAAATGATAAGACATCATCTGAGCTTTCCATGTTTCGTTTTTAGATGTTAATAACTCATGTTGAAAAGTGTGCGACGCAGTAACAGTGTTTGTACACTCCTTAGTACCCACAGCACAATCGCAGAGGCATATCACAAGGACAACAAACGCCAACAGTAAAGCCTTCATCCTCCTGAGAAACAGAATTAGATAAACCTCAAGATTAAGTCAAAATGGGTACAGAAAATATCAAAAGTTACCAAAAAAGAAGCTGAGTTCAAGTTGTACTAGAACAAAATGAAACCCAGAAATAATGCAACAAGTGACTGAACAACATGCAAAATGGGTACAGTAATTTGAAATATTATCCAAAATTCAAACACGGGACTGCGAAATATCTTAGCATCACTGCAATCACGTTCACGGATGAGCGGAACCTTGGATAGCTGGATTGGACCCAAAACAATTAAACAAGGGACAATAAGCCAGTTGAAGTGGTTAGCCAAGCTTGGCTTACCCATCAACATCCTAATCCTAAAAGGGTATGACAACCTCTGTATACTGGTTTCAGTTACTTGTGCAGACAAAAAATTAAATAAATAAATGGAAAGTAATTAAGAAGGGTACACACGCTCACTTTTTTACACAAAAAGGATCCCAATAGTAAAACAAAGGTGAAAAAACATAACACTGAGCCACCAGCAGAAATTGGCTCTTCACCACTCAGTGGGCAAATATAACACTTTGCTTTTATGACACCAATTAGGAAAAAAAAACAAAAAAACATAATGCCCATAACTACTCACGTTCTCTATATTTAGAAGTTCGAATTCCACTAAACGCCCAGAAGGACAGTAATTTCTTTCCTCTGTATGCTTTCTGTCTTGTGTTTGGATGCAATAGAAATCAGAGAAGAACCTTACTCAGATTAATTTACAAAAAAAAAAAAGGTCAGAGGCGGTGGTGGCAGTGACTGATATGTGGCACAAATTGTCTCAATCATCCTCGGATCACCTCCATAGAAGAAGATGACTAAATCAGAGGAAGATAGGATAAATGTGAATTCAAAGAAAGTTTGTCAAAATCCAGAGAGGCAGATAAAGAAAAAAAAGTGGTTGAGTTCCAATTAACAATGCTTGAATTTCTTTATAAGTACAATACAAGACCTATATATAGCTATTGGCGACGCTGGTTCTACCGGTCACGGTGAAATTTTTTGTGTGGAAAGCAACCTTTTCTCCTTCGTAAATTGAGGATGCCTGATTTGGACTAGTGATATGGAGGTGAATAAGTTGGATTGATGACGTAATACCTGCACAATAATAGAGGATCAAGATTCGGGTGGTAATACTTAAACTCCGATGTCTAAGTTAGCACAGTCTGAACTAAATAGTATATGAAATACTGAAGTTAAAAAAAGTCTTTTTTACCTATCATATTGGAGGTTATTTGTAGGTAGTGCTTGAGGAACATAAAATACATATATAGATTTATTGGTGTGAACCTTTAGCTAAATAGGTCTAAAAGTTATTTGGCCGAATATTGGGTATCTACATAAATGAATTTCCATTCAAGGGAAGTGATGAAGCCAAGCGAAAATGAATTGCATTTACGTACGGCACTTAGAAAGCTGATGGAATACTTCAACTCATTATTGTCACCCAACAGTATAAGGACATACTTTATACATGAAGCGATTAAGGATTGTCCAACAACACCAAACGTGTAATTCCACGACGGCTTTACCCTTGAGCTTAAGTTACTTACTACTGGGTTTGTTAGGCAAGAATGTTAGGCGCTTATCGCTTCTGGTGATCATTGCCTTAATCTATACAAGAGCTTTGCAACAATAAACCCTGTGACAAATTAACAAAGACTTCCATAAATTAACTAGAAATCAAATGTCCATTTGGCTCAATATGTTACATGAAATGAGAATCAATCTTGGAAATGCAATTAATCATGGGATTTCTTAAAACCAGCTATTAGCTAACAGCTGAAACAAAGGCCACATACGTCCACTTTCTGTGATTTGCTTTCAGTATGGCTATAATAAAGTCTTAGCCATCTTTGACAAGCAATACCAGTAATCCTAAATCTCAATTCTCAATTGTGTATGCTGTCGTGAAAGAGGTGGAGGTAAATATAGAGCATAGGATGACACAAAAATGCTTGATTTAATCTAAGTGTACGTATTTTACCAAAAATATATAAGTGTACATATGTATTAAAGACTATGAATTTTATGATACCATATGAATATGTCATACCACATTAATGTGACAAACATTTACTATCTGTTGAAATATGTGAGTGGGCCTCATCCAAGCCTTCATGTTGTGAAGAATGTTGTCTTCATGTTGAGTGTGTCACTTCTTGTCCTAAATGCCTAAGGCATTTGGACTTGTATCACTCTACTTTATATACTTTTTGTTTTGTTCATCTTTAACCAATGTGAGACTTGCTTCCACTCTTTCATTTTTCTAACACTATCAATATGTAATATTTTCATATTTTATTGGAATTAATATATAATGTATCTTATTCTCTCGAACAAACTTAAAAATAATTTACTTGTACATATATCATTCACATATTAACTGTTTTTATGTGTTATGGTATATCACATCTATACCAAATTAAGTATCTAATAAACCTCCATTAAAGAATCATATAAAAATAAAAACAAAAACTAAATTGTATGTATTGAAGACTATGACAAATAAAGCCTTGGTTAGATCAGTTTTTTTACGCATTATAACACCTAATAATTAAGAAATTTAAAAGCAAATGCAATACATTAAATAAGAAAAATCTGATATAGTAACAAACGAATACTTGATAAAACGGTCTATAGTTCACCTTTCGAAAAAAGAAAAAGAAAAAGAAGTGTATATTTCATCTATATTTTATTTTTGTGAATCAATATACAAATTGAGTTAACAATTCAATGTCAAATTAATTTTTGATAATTCAAAAATGCTTTTGAAACATCATCATATCACTTGCAAGCAAATAAATCTAATTTAGCATGTAAAAACTTTAAGGTAAGAGTACTACTGTTGACTCCTTTTTTATTCTGCAGATAGTGTTCCTTTCAACCTTAATAGTTTAAAAAACACGATAAAAATCTTGACTAGATGATTCCAGTATATACAAGAACGTATAATTGTCTTTGGAGCAAATGTTTTTAGAATTCCGACCAATAATAAATGTTATTCTAAACCAGTTTAAAAAGCTATATCATAAACAAAACTCATGATCGAGGTTTAGTGAAAGTACTGTTAGGAGAAAAAAAATTATAATTGCTCTAACCCTAAAACAAGATTAGTCTTACGTACAATTGAGTAAAGTGAGAATATTCGTAGTATTAACCAAAAAAGATAAAACTCATGCAACATCAATATTAAGTAATATAGAAATTAAATGAGCTGCATTTCACTATATAAATTAACCTCAAGTGAACATTTTCATCAAACAAAACAATCAAAATTAGTAGTATATGCTCTTCTCAAATATTCTCATGGTTAGGACGTTCAGCATTATTAGTACCATTCTGGTGCATGGTTTTGTTTCTTGCTACCACAGTACTATCTCTGCTGTTGAATCTTCACATGAATATGCCAAGAATATTGGATCTCACTGCGGAAAACAAGTGTATGAAAAACTATTCTATGATAACTACATCGCCAAGGAATGTTGTCGTAAGCTTGTTCAAATGGTTTTGCTTGCCACATCAGATTGGTGAAACATTATCTTCAAACCAGGCCAGAGCTTAAAAGTTAAATCCTATTAAAGTTTTGAAGAAGAGCCATAAAATTTACAGGGACTGTCTGATTAGCTTAGGTGAAATGGAAAATTAGGTTGAAGTCTTAAGTCTAGATAGGGTTAACGATTTTTTATAAATAAAAATAAGATAGACCATCAAAGCGCATTTTTTCTTGAGATGTTATTCCTTTGGTTCCTTTTTCAAGTGACAACTTAATTTCTAAACTTCTCTTCCATATTTTTCATTAAATTTTCTGGTTAATTTTATTTTGTTTTCTTGGTTTGGAAATTCGTTATAACGATTTGTGGTTCTTATTTGAAATAACAAAAATTTCATACTCCCAACTTTAGGATGAACATCCAACAAATTAAATCCTCCAAAACAATATGAAGAGCAATAATTGTGATGTCCTCCAGCCACTAAAAATTGCTAGGTTTTGGACATGTTTGATGTTGTCTCTTCCGGAGAGAAGTTAAGAAAATTGATTCAGGGATGAAAATGTCTGTCCGAATCTCCAACTTGAAGGAACCACATTGAAGAACTCCAACGTTTTTCCATCAACCAAACTCAGCTTAAAAGAGAGTCTTTGGTTTCGAAGATCATTGTTGCTCTGCCAATTTGCACCCCAGTTCCTATGCATCGCCGACCATGTTCGACTCCTCGATCCCCTTATCCACACAGCCTTCAGATCCCCACTGCCACCAACGTTGGAGATCATCACCATGTTGAAATTCGTTTGTCCTTTTAACGTGAATCGCACACCCCCTCTTCTTTTGCACGCCACCCTTTAGTTTAATAAGTACATCAAACGGAAATCAATATTATTTAGATGATATAAATGTCCAAGAAATACGTTTTTGGCCATAGCTCATCATGTCACTGTTTTCTTTTGATTAAAGATAAGTGATGCAAAACATTCCATTTTTTTTTAAAGAACTTTTTTTATGTATGGATTTACTAATTAGCTTTGTTTGTGAAACAAATAGGGAAAAAAAGAAAAAGAAAAATGAATTTAAACACGACGCATTATTATATGAAAATATATCAAATACATATATGATGTTCAAGTTTATTTTTTATTTTCATTCCTCTCTTTTCTTTATTATTAATTGTTTTACAAACTAAGACTAGATATTTTACATCAAACTTTTATATCCAACGTCAATTAAATTAACAAAAATTATGATTGATTTCTATTAATTTGGATCAAATAATTGAAAGAGAATGTGTTTAAGTTCTGCGTTCTAATTATTAGAAAGATCTTTCAGTACTTATACATAAGATATGGATGTCATCTTTTTTCAATTCGGAAAAATTAAAAAGAAATTGTTATGAAGAAGTTATATTCGCTTTTGGATCTAAGAGCTAGTGTCATATATAGTCTTTGTTTTTATTAATAAAAGATTAAGTGTTATTAATTACCTTCTATAGAGGACAGGAACAACGCCTTCATTGCCTTGTCGCGCAATGCGAAAGAAAGCAGGCATGGACATGTCGAAGTGTTGGTGAGGGGGGTCACACCACCCACCGTGATTGTTCGGAGGGCAAAAATTGGTGGCCGTTACCGCCACACTACGCCGTCTCAGACACCATTTCGGGTCGACCCGGTAGTCACACATCACTTGGTAGCAAGCACCACATACCTCACCACCTCTAAACAGCATGGTGCTTACCGCCGCAGTGTTGATTCCAAACCCAGCATGAAAGGTATCGTCATAGCCACAAGCTCCCCCTAGTTAATATACAAGAAAATGAATTTGCAAATAAAATATTTGAGATATATCCAATTCAAAATGAAGAACCAATCATTATTTTAACGGAAGGAAGAAAATTATAAAGGGTAAATTTTAATCTCTCATGTACACAAACCAAAACAAGAAAGTTTATTTTGTAATGGGGTTTCTTGAATTGCAAGAACGAGGTTCATGCTAGATACATATTTTACACTCTTTTCTTTATAATAGTGATATTTATAAGCTTATCAATATTACATATAAAATATGACTTACCAAGGGTGGTGGGATCCTGATTGGCACCATAGAACGTTGCATGAGCGTTAAGCCAACCGTTAGCTTGGACGTGGATTCCATTCACAATTGCACCGAGAATGAAGAAAAAATACCAAAGAAAACTAGAAGGAATGACAAGAGGTCCCATTTTCTAAGTAAACAAACACAAGTTAAGTTTTCTTTTTCTTTCTTCTCCCTACCAAGGGTATGTATAGTCCTTGAAGAAAGTGCCTCATTTTATAGAGGGAAGACGCGGTTGTCGGTGATTATAATAAAAATGGATCTGTTAACTGTTTTTGTGGAATTTTGATTTCATAAAACGCGTTTCTTTACACGTCCTGTAAAGTACGGTAGAAAATGTACGGTGGGGCGACGGAATATTGAGAATTTGAGACAAGAAGATAAACTGCACATGTCATGGCTTGTGCTAAGTTCAATCACATTGATTTTTCTGTCTATACTATGATCTGTTCTAAAGAGAGATAAAGAAAGTAGACCATTTGGTGCTTTAGATTCAAACGAAGCTTGTGAAGAAACTCATGCAATCAAAGCTAGCTTGTTCTACTAAGATCAGTTGGTTACAAGACTCTCATTGTAAGAAGAGGGTCTTATGTTCGAAACCTTTCATTGACAAAATAAAAGTCTCAATGTGCTTTCCACACAAAATTACAACGATAAGTGTTTCAACAGCGAAACCCCTGAAATAAGGATGACCCGTCCTAAGTTTAATTTGGCTCTATCTAAATATTAAGGTTAAACTATAGTTCTTAGATATATTTTCAATCAAAGAAGAAAGAATATTTGCACGTTCTCCATTCCATTTAAGATAATCTCTATCCCTATGAATTTTATCTAGTCATTCTGGCTTTTTATTATATAGAAAAACCAATCAAGATCAGCAAATAATAATATTTCAAGTCATTATAAAAAGAAAATGTTACGTGGGAGAAAGCATTATTCGAAAGTTATAATGGGGATGGCTTCTCCCACATGCAAACACACAACTTTGTTCCTTTTTTTTTTTTAAGTTTTCAAGTGTTGTGTTTTCTTTTCTTTTTCTTTTGGTTCACATAAGGCGACCTAATAGTATAAAAAATGTGTGTATATGTACATATAAGTACCAACAACAACAAAATAATCTGTACTTTGTGTCTTCATATTTGATTTTTTTTAAAAATAATAAGAACCTATGCTCATGCCATAAATAGGGAAAAAAAAAAAAAACAGATGAAACATATTGTATGATAACGTAAATCTTGACGAAGCATCCTGTGGGAAGATTTTAGTAGTAATAGGGTGACCTCGTGAGATTTGAGAGGAATACTCATAAATGCGAGTAACAGTGATGGTAGAGTGAGCTTTTTGTGATTGAACCAACCCCAAAGAACTATTCCATTAAAATTATAGTACCTAGTAAAAAATCATAAAGTGCTATGGGCTTGTCATTTTGGGCATGTAACGTAATCATTAAAATTGTGGCAATTAACATTTATTTGAGTTATGATCTTTTTTATTGTCAAAAATCGATTTAACTTAAAAATTTAAGATGTTAAGTGAATGTCAAAGAATAATTTTATATCTATGTTTCTGCATATAAAATCCCTTTTGAACTTAAATAATGAACAAAACACATATCCACTTATATCATGTCCTAAAGAATCAATTCAACTTAAAGATTTAAATTATTTAGTAAAGATTCAAGAATGATTTTATATCACTATTATTCCACTCGAGTCACCAATAAATAATAAAGTATGATGATTAAATATCTGCCCTCTCTAACTGTTAGAGAAACTGATGCAACTCCGTTGTAGATAAAGCTTCAACCTGGTGCAACCACCTTATNTTTTGTGATTGAACCAACCCCAAAGAACTATTCCATTAAAATTATAGTACCTAGTAAAAAATCATAAAGTGCTATGGGCTTGTCATTTTGGGCATGTAACGTAATCATTAAAATTGTGGCAATTAACATTTATTTGAGTTATGATCTTTTTTATTGTCAAAAATCGATTCAATTTAAAAGTTTAAGCTGTTAAGTGAATGTCAAAGAATAATTTTATATCTATGTCTCTGCATATAAAATCCCTTTTGAACTTAAATAATGAACAAAACACATATCCACTTATATCATGTGTTGAAGAATCAATTCAACTTAAAGATTTAAACTATTTAGTAAAGATTCAAGAATGATTTTATATCACTATTATTCCACTCGAGTCACCAATAGATAATAAAGTATGATGATTAAATATCTGCCCTCTCTAACCACTATTTGGAACATGATAAAATTTGTAGCCTAACATTATCAATCGTGGATTAAAAGCAATTATAACTAGTAAGCTCATTAATAGCATCAACAAAACATCCCCTCCAACCACCGACCCATTTCTTCTCAAACCTCAGTCAAAGTGCCGAGGACACTATATACCATATTCTCGTCCACACAACTGAAAGCCCAACATCTTGGATACGACAACTCTTGGACAGCATCAACTGGTAGGCCTGCAAATATGGGCATAGACCTGGTGATTCAGACTAGAAAGTTTTCAAGACAAAAAACAAAAACTAGAAAGTTATCAAATTTAAAGAGAAATGGTTTTTACACATCCGATGTCATATTATATATGTCACGGAGGCTGAGTTGGTAAAATTTTAATCATATAAAAAAATTTAGATAGAGTTTGTAAAATTTAAATTGAATTAACTGAATTAGTGTGACATCATAAGATAGTGTATAAATAATATCACTTGATTTAAAAGACCTGAATAACTCATTTGATTGAAGAGTGAGTAGGTGACACATTTGGAGAATATGTGATCTCGATCTCCAATATTAAATGAGAAATGGTAAATTTCAAAGTCTAAAATATCATATATTTTTATATTTATGGGTGTTAAATGATTTATTTTTTGCTTGAGTTAATTCTCCATTTAGCTAAAACTTGGTGTTAAATGATTTGGATTACACATAAAAAAAATTAAGTATATTTAGCTAAATTTATAATAAGTAAATTTAACTGGACTCACGTTTATATAACTTGGTGAGAAAGATAGTAGTATATATAGAGTGGCACGCAATCCTCTTATCTCTTTAAGTTTTCAATTACAATTTAATAAGAATATAATTTGAAATCTTGTTGTTACAAAATACAAATGCCATTTCCTCTCATCTATGATTATAGTTTTAAATAAGTTTATTAATACGATTCTTTTTTTAAATCAAACGTTAATACGATTTTTTTCAATAAATCTTGAATTAATTAAATTAAAACTTGTTAATTTATTATTAAATAAAACTTTTTATATTCCCGCCACGTGTGCTACTGCTGAGAAGTGAGAAGTGAGAAAGCGAATGCTTTTTGGAATTGGAACAAACTGATCGGTTATCTTGTAAGGCAAAGAAAATTGCATCAGAAGCGTGCGCCACTGAAACGCGTAGCATGCACCTGAGCTGAAATAACCCAAAACAACACAGGAGAAATACATATTAGTTTTAGCTGCCGCACTCGCTAGGTCGTTACATGCTCTAATTGTTCAATTTGGGAAAATAGGTATTTGTCGTCCCTTTTCTCTGGTAATTTTTTTCCTTTTTTAATTGTCTGTTCGTAGTTTTCTATGATTCTCCCCTGAATTTTTGAATTTTTAGAAGCCTTTGATGCTTAAAAATCTGTTCTTGCGGACTTTGATTGTCCCAAAAGGTTTTGGGTTGAACTGCTTGAGAACATAAATTGGGAAAGTTAGTTTATTGGGGTTTGTTCGCAAATCTGTTTTTCCCCCTCCTCTGTTTTTCCTTTTTGAGGGTGGAGAAGTTTTGGGGCTCTGTAATTGACTCTAGAGAGGGGTTTTCTGATATGATAGAGCTGAATGAAAATTTTCTTTGATTGCTCTGAAAATTTAACTATCAAATTGTTTAGAGGCTTTTCATTTAGCTTAATACCAGCTATCATTTAAATATAGAATGGAGCTATAAGAATCTTCTTATGAAGAAGGTTATGGGTGTCTATTAGAATAATAGCACAAATGCTTTGCTACAAGAGATGTGGGTTGTTAATATTGCTAAATGATAACAAAATATTTTTTTTAATGTTTATGTACTACTCTATTACTTAATGGTTACAGAAAAAGATAAAAGGAAGATGAAGGAGAAAGAAGATTGAGGTTAGGAGGATAGTTCATTATGTTTTGTCTTTTGAATGGTTGTGCAATTGGTTTCTCTGGTCATATAAGCACTAACAAGCAATAACTCTGCAACTAATTGCATTTGTATGCGATGATAGATAATATAGGGCATCACTTGGAGCTTCCAGTTTAGCTTAGTCGGTGAGTCTAGCATACTAGGCTCTAACATGAGAGACCTGACTTTTAGATTTAGTCCTGGCTATCTACAGAAGTATCTTTTCTAAAAGTTTGCTGTTTATTATATGTCTTAAAACCATTGCCTTTTGGTTTTTTCTTTGAAGTGGATTAGTCTCATCTCTCAATTATGGTATTTTACTGTGATATAGGAATCTGTTCAAAACAAAGAAATCACTTTATTTATGTTTTCCGAAGCTCTGCATTTCTTGAAGTTAGTTTTTCATCCAGTGTCAGATTGTATTTAATCAACAACACTGATTAGAGTTTTTAATTTGACCATGTAAGTTTTTCATGCTTTTCCCTGTCAAGATTGACCTATATGCCTTATCATGTGCTCTTGTTATGATGATGGAAGTAGCTAGCACCAAGTCCTGTGTATGATTTTACAATTAGTGGGAAGGTGGTATTGTTCATTTCATTGCTTTCTTAGCCACAAATCGTATCAACGAAAGTATGCATCAGAAATGGAACTTGAAAAAATGAGCTCTTTCTGGAGCTTTCTTGCTAACAGGATTTGATCATCGGTTCTTATCTAAATATAAGGATTAGATCTTGGGTAGAAACTTAATCCACACTCATAAACAGGACTAGATCATCCGTTGGTTAATCTTCTCTGATACAAAAACATTGCCTTTTCATTTTGGTTAGATCTTTTCCCCAGGAACTTGTGTTCATGGATGTTAGCGAAAGAGAGGATGAAGTTTCAGTTTCTTCTCTTCTTCTAAATTCCATAAATTCGCAGCAGAGAGAAGGTCTTTCTCCAGAAGATCTTGCTTGGGCTGATTCCTGCCTCGTTAAAGATTATGATATCTCAGAAAGTAACTGGAACCCTCTGAAAATCGCTTTGCTAGAAATTATCAATTCCCCACCAGAATCTTTCAACACTGATGGAGGAGGAGCAGATACCGAGATTCTTCCCTCCAGTGAGCAAATAGAAAGTGCAGAGTTTGATGGAAATGATGATGATATTGTTCCCCTCAGTGTAGCGGCAAAAAGGAGTTATGATGATATTGCAGACAATGAAGAGACTGAAACGCTGCCATCATTAACTTTTCAGGGAAATCCTTTTCTGCCAACTTATAGTGAAGACGTGAAAGTGAATGGAACCATTGATTCAGTTCCTAATCTGGATTCTGCAGCTTATGAAATGGAGCACTCATCTGAGAACATCTTCAGGATTTGGGATTTGGACATTTCATCTGATGAGGAAGGCGAACTTGTTAAACAGTTAAACAAAGCCCTTGGAGAGAATTCCTTTCAAACGACACCACCTTTTGATGATTCTGTGGAGTGGAAGGATTTGAAGGAAGACTCGCTGGATAATCTTATTGCTGGCATTGCTGACCTGTCCTTGAATCAAAATGCTAGTTAATTCCCCTGTAGGACTAGATTTACTTTGTTTACTTGAATATGTAAATTCCAGATCTTTTGCCTTTTTTTAAAAAAAAAAATAAAGTTAATTTCAAAATTTATTTATTTAGGTTTATTATAAATTTTAACCACGTAAACACATATAATACAATTGATCCAAATCTCCTGAAAATGTTGAGATCTTAAATTTAAATTCTTATTTACCTATATCTTTAACTAAAAAATTTAATTCTAATAGAGTTATTAAATCTGTGCTAACCTAGAAGCAGAGCCGCAGAAGCCAGTTACTGGGTCACCATTATAGAAAGTGGGATTTAAAGAGATCCATCCTCCATAGGACCATATTAAATTGGCTGAATTTATTCATGTATGAAAATGGGTGTTGATGGGCATTGAACATTAGTTATATTTTTTTAAGTTTAAATTTGATTTATTGTCTTTTACCATCATCAAATAGAAATGTGTCGCATTATTAAAATAACTTATTTTCTTTTACTAGTAATAGTAAATGGTTTTAACAATTTTTTCATATATAACAATACGTAATTAGATAATTGCCTAATTTTTTTTTTGCCACATGTTTGATACTTGTACACAATGACTATAAATTAATTACATAGTTGATGGTATATGAGTTTAGCAGATCACTTGTATACAATTGTGTACAGTTGTAAAGTACATTGTAGTAGATGTATAACTAATCACTATATAAACTTAAAAGAAAGCATTTTTTCTGTGAGTAAAACTATTTATAGTCATTGTACTTGTTCTCTTCCTTTCACTATTTTTTTTGTTTTTGTTATCTTTCTTTATGGATCTGATTTCTCAATTTAAAATAGCTTAGAGTTGCACCGGTTGCAACTAATTAATATTCAATTACAGTACTGCACCAATTCTCATTTTGTTGAATGGGTATTGTGGGCTTCCCCTTATGTTAGTAATAAGTAAAGCATGGATTCATCACTGGTTAGAATCATTTGCTCCTGGCTTCCCCTTATGTTAGTAGTAAGTAAAGCATGGATTCATCACTGGTTGGAATCATTTGCTCCTCACTTCTTATTCAAATGCTTAGGGCATATCTCAGCATGGCCCAAGACAAGGAGATCTCTTTCTCTCTCTCCCCCCTTATATCTTCATCCTGTGATTACGTCTTCACTTTAGAATTTTATCTCAAGCGAAGCATATTGCCTATGTTGAGATGCACCGTATACATTTGAATAAGAAGCAAGAAATAAACATTCTAGCCACAAAAAAAAAAAAAAAAAAAAAAAGATAAAGGAAAGAACGATGTTAATCAATAAAAATGAATCAGTGATACTTGTTTTATCACTTGAAAATTACAGCGAATATGTTATATGCCACATTGTACATTGTAGGAAAAAGGAGATTTATTGCTGAGATAACAGCAGATCAACCAGGGAAGACACAATTACAATAGAGATATTCTTTAATGGGAATGCAATCTCTCCTGGCCTTTTTTTTTGGGTATATGAAGGGAAAAAAGGTTTGAATTCCTGATCTCCAGCAACTATCCAAACTCCTTACCACTAAACCATACCTAGTGGCTTAATCTCCCTTAACTTTGAAGTCGTGTTTCTTCCGGCGCCCCCACTCACAAACGCCTTTTTTTGCAGTTACTAGTATAAAACACTTGTGTGCATGGTTGTTGTTGTTGTTGTTCAACCACCTCAGTTGTCAGCGACAGAACTGCAGAAATGTGAAGAACACGTTAAAACAAGACATTTTGATATGTAATTAGAATAGGATAATTTCAATGAATTAATGAACGTGAGACGATGAGGACTAGGAGGAAAATGTGTGTAAAATAACTATTAGCAATTTCTAACAAGCAACATCAACACTGCTAAATCTTAATGTTTGTTGAATATGTGATAGTGGGAGATGACGAATACATAGAGCATAGTACGTTGCGGATAGGCTATTTTTTATTTTATTTTTCTGTTTTCTTGTTTTGCATCAATTACATGTTTTCTATTTGAAAATGTTAAATTCTTTGAATGTATACAAATTAAGCAGATTGCTTTATAACTAACGTAATTGCTTTAAAGAAAATCCAGCTATTTNGAGCATAGTACGTTGCGGATAGGCTATTTTTTATTTTATTTTTCTGTTTTCTTGTTTTGCATCAATTACATGTTTTCTATTTGAAAATGTTAAATTCTTTGAATGTATACAAATTAAGCAGATTGCTTTATAACTAACGTAATTGCTTTAAAGAAAATCCAGTTATTTTATCTCACATCACATGAATCACTCCCTTTTAAAGAGAGTTAAGGCTACAGTTTAGGTTTCTGTGTTTTAGAACAGTATACATCTGTATATAAAATATAAAAATAGACAGCTAACAAAATTTAATCAAGTTTAACTAATGTCATTATAATTATTTTTTGTCAAATTCAAATTCTGTTAATTATGTAATACATNTACATATATAGAGAGAGAGAGAGCTATATATATATATATATAGAAAACCACAAAACGTATGGTTGAGAGCTTGCCACCTAATTAAAGTGCATCTATGCACATTTCATGTTGTAGGTAACCTAATCAAATTGCAACTTGGCAAATGAATAAATGGTGAGTAAAAGGTAACCAATAAAAACATTCTGAAAATAAGAAACTAAAAGTTGTACATGGATGAGTCATAATGTCATACACAATTCACTTAAAATGCAGACATTAATTCCCTAAAAAATGAGGTAGGTTTGCATTAATTCATTCATATCTGACAATATTCTCTAATGCTATGGATTTTATTTCGAAGTCATTGCCATATTTAAACAAATAATAAAAGAGATGGACTTCTATGTTGGGAGGGTACTGGTAAAATAATGAATCCAAAAACTTATTGTAGACTTCAACTTCAAATCAAAAAATTAAAAAAGAAACTTTATTCTAAACACATATACATGATCGATTATATTTATTTATTTTTTGATATTTTAACTATTGGCCACAGACCATTTAGTTATGGATTTTATTTCTAACTAACAAGCTATGACATATTCTAAAATAATATTTACTATATTTATGTCAGATCACTTTCTGTGAGAAGCTTTGTAGTTAAATAGTCACCA
This sequence comes from Cercis canadensis, assembly GCA_003255065.1. Lineage (NCBI taxonomy): Eukaryota > Viridiplantae > Streptophyta > Magnoliopsida > Fabales > Fabaceae > Cercis > Cercis canadensis. The sequence goes on along the minus strand of QAOA01006130.1, from coordinate 223,329 downwards.
CCAGATTTCTATGTATTCATGTAAAAGAAAAAAAAAAAAATCATCATTGGGGTGGGTAATTAATTTTCATTCTTTTTTAAAATATCATCAACTTGTATAAATGCAATCTTTTTGGATTTAGATCTTTAAAAGTACAAGGTTGTATCGAGAAAAAAAAAAATGCAAGATGTATTTCTTTCAACAGCCTGTATTTTAAATAATTTGAGTCTTTTAAATTATTTATTTCAGCATTAATTTGTTTCTAAAAATGGAGAATAACATTTGAAATTTTCTACATGTCAATGAAGTAGCTTAAATATACTTAGATGAAGGAGCATAATAACATATAAAGACGTTTTTAAATCTTNAAGTAGCTTAAATATACTTAGATGAAGGAGCATAATAACATATAAAGAGGTTTTTAAATCTTTTTTAAAAAATTTCTTGAACTAAGCAACTGTCTAATAATTTCATAATTTGTATCACATTTTCAGTCACTTGAAAGGAGTATATATGAAGGAGTTTGTTGATTCTGCTGGTATTCCTACCCACTTGAAGCGCTGCATAAGGAAGCTTTGATTGGTTGGGAGTTTCCAAAAGAAGATTCTGATGGTGTAGTCTTTCTGGTTTTTCTTCATTTGTACCAAAAAAAGAAAAAGTTCAGTTCATCCATTTTCCACCCTTCCAATTTTATCTCTGACAACCATAGCCGAAGAAAAACTTGTTATGCTGCATTTTGTGTAGTTTTCTTTCATGCCAAATTATTATTGAGTTCAACTTCCAACTTTCAAATTGAACTATATCTATTATAAAACTCAAAAGTTAAAATCGATCAAACACAAGAATCAACATTCAAACAATAGAGTACGAAATTCACAATAAAAAAGATAAATTCATGATTTTATTTTTATAGTTTTATTGCTGCTTTTTATCATTTATTAAAAATTATACAATAAGGAGTAGCTTATCTCTCTGGTAATGAAATTTGCTTTTAGTTCAAATACATAGTAATGTATATAGTAGTTTGCCATATTCTAGGCATAAGCAAATTGCTTCACTGCTGAAACAACACATTTTTAAGGAGAAGCAGGTGGAGGACATTCATATCTGCAGATGCAGTGATAATATTCTCCAACGACGTCGCATTCTCCTATGGATGTGGGGCCATGTCTCCGCTTGCATTCTGGACTGCAAACAACAAAATTGCATCCCAAAGGAAGCAGGATTTCTTGACACAATAGTAATGCATCATTTGCCCCCTCACTTGTCATTGACATAACTGCAAAAATGCAGAATCAGCGTTAATTAAAAGAGGTAGCACATTTTGATATGTACTATAGACTATAGAATTAACACTACACCAGCATCGCTAATAAGAATTAAGAACAATTTTTTGTGAAGAACACTACGTTAGCATCACTAAAAAGAATTAAGAAGACATGTTCATATAGAACAAATGCATTAGCATCTCTAAATAAAAATTCAGGATATCAATGAATGAATGAATGAACCTGAAACAATGAACACGACAAGGAAAACGTGAGTGAAGGAAATCTTCGCCATTTCTGAGAATCAATGCCTACAACCCTAAAATCTCTAATGTTTTTTGTGAATGCGTTAGTGGGTTATGGAGGGTATATATATACCATGGATGGGCAGAGAGTGTAACAGAAATCATATCTATGATTTAATTACGTTCCATAACTACTATTTGACTAAAAAGTATAAGAATACCAAAAAATTTCTATTAGAAATACCAGTAAAAAGTAAAACCTACATCCGCAGAATTGGGATTCCTTTTCTATTACAAATACCAGTAAAAAGTAACGTAGAATTGAGATTTGTTTTCTATTTGATCAGAATTTCTAATGGAGAGACTTTCTTAAAAAACTAGGACTTTTCTATTTGTATTATTTCTTCTGGGAGAGAAATTAGCAATCTCTAATAAGCAATGCCAATAACTCTAAAACTCTCATGTTTATTGTGTATGGGATTGTGGAGATGATGAATATGTACAATTACAGAGCATTAATATACGTGACAGATACGGCTATAATTTAGTGTTGATTTTTCATTGTTTGCCAATCAAATAAATGTTACAGATGTCTCATATTTTTTTGGTCATGACAGATATTCATTTTAAATTAAAGAGATTTTGTGAGGTTCTTTCTCTCCTAATAGATTTTCACATGAAGCTCCATATGTTTTGGAAAGATTTAAGAAAATATAATATACAGTGCACACGCACTTTGGCAAATAAAGAAATACGAGTAATATGTATTATAAGAAATATATTTTATATTGATATATTTGGGCATATATAACTCAATATATATTGTGGTACTAAATGTGAGAGAGATTTTTATTTTTTTTTATTTTTTGGTTATCGGAGAGAGATTAGGATAGAGGTCTTAATTGGATTCGATTTCCATATAAACTTAAAAAAGTAAACATATCTTCCAAGATTGGTATACAATTAATTTACTTGAAATACGCAAAAAGTATTTTTCATTTTTCTTACGAAAAAGTATTATGCATTATTTATTTTAAGGAGGTGGGTGCTACTTTATTGACATGTACCATTTCTCTAATGCTGCAAAATTTGTTTGAAATTTACCTTCCCTTATAGACGAATGTCAAAGAACTATCAGAAACACAATACATATACTCAAAGATGATATGTATATATATATAACTTCCGTGGGAGGTTAATTTGTGGGGAATTTGTAAATCTGAAAACTTCGATTCTTCCAAAGGATATCCTAAATAAACTTCATAACATATCACAAATGTGCTCAAAGAAATGCTAAAAGAAAAATGTCATGCATTGTGTATATGTTCATATATTTTGACTCATTTTCTCGGTAGATTGTCTCTTAAGCCATATTGCTGATAGAGTTCTGCTACAAGATCATGTGCATGCCCAGATGCATTCATAACCTTAGGATGCAGTAGATTAGTGGAACTCACAAACCTCAGCAACGAGTTAGATAACCCTAAATCATCCCTGCTATTGCATGTGTACTAGGGATGCAGCGATTTATCTTAGCTTTTTGTTTTTATTTTTATGGTTTATCCAAAGTTATATATGTAATAAAGGATAGCCTGTCTTCATCTTATAAATTTCACGCACTCTTTTTTAATGAAATTTGAACCCATAGAGTACCAATTGTTCCTTTGGAAACTGATATTATCTTAATTGAATCAACCTTTAATTTGTCTATCAATACTCCTACATTAATTTTAAGTAATACTTACGTTTTTTTTTTCTCTTACATTAGTTGCTTAGATAAAACATATATGTCTATACCATTTTGACAATAAAATTCTTACAATTTATTCTTGCTAAATATCATTTTCTTTAGGAAGTATTTTTCAGCATTTGAATTTGAATATCATTCTCTGCTCACAGTTCGAATTTTCTTTCGTTCTTTAGATAATTTTTTTTTTAAATGGTCATCTTCCAAACGTGCTTGTGGGTTTTAATTTCTTTTTTGGGTACATGACAATACCAAGATTTAAAATTATGATCTCCTATAAATTACCTAAAACTTGCGATCAAACATTAGAATCAACATTCAAAAGAAAATAAAAGCACCCAAGTCATACTTTTGTTTTTCTCATGCCAGCAGCAAGAGAAATCATAATTTTATTGTTTCATCAATGCATATATAAGAATTATTGAAAAACAGATCAACAGTACACACATTTACAAATATTATGTTTCGATGCAGAAAGAACACAGCTTCCATGAGCTGAGGCGCCACGTTTGGCCTGGCATTTCTGTTGACAAGTATCAGGATTGCAGTTATCATATTGCAGCACCTCTTGACATATAAATATTTTCTCTGCAACCACCTCATGTCTTGCTGACATAACTGCCAAATAAATTTAAAAATGGAGTTTAAGACAGAATTTGATGTAGAACAAGAACACTATGTGTGTGGGTGTGTGTATAGGACATGAATCAATTATAACGAAGTAACAAACCTGCAACTGCAATAAGGCCAAGAAGGATAAAATGTGTAAAAGAAATGTTAGCCATATCAAACAGGAACTGCTAACAATTCTAAATCTCAATGTTTGTTGTGTATGTGATGGTGGGATATGAAGGTTTATATAGATAGAGCCAAGTACGTTTACATATATATATGGCTAACAATGAAATCTGTAACAAATCAATTTGTTATTGATTATAAATAAAAATAATTACTACAATTTATGCGTACGAAAGGAATATTATTTAATTAATGATGAAGCAATTTATAGCTACATTGTTTGGGACAAGAGATTTGATAAGATTTGGGACATTTATCATTATTCTTCAGAAATCATTGGCCGAACTTTCAGAAGGATCTCCTTATTGTGACAGGAAATCATAATATATATGGTTATCACAAAATTAAAATTGGGAACTTTTCCGTTTCTTCTTTTATTTTTTTGGGACTTCACATCACATTTTAAGTAAAAACTAAATCTCCTTTGCTGGGAAAATTGGGGAATGAAAATTTGAATATAAAACTTAGGATTTATTAACCTTATATATAGGATATAACTTGAACTAGTTGTGCTATCTGTTGTGTCACTACTAGTTGAATTATTTTCTACTGTTAATTAAATTTACCTCTCTTTACTGCCTTTATTTATTAAATTCAAGAACACTTATTAGCAAAAAGCAGGAAAATGAAGTTCATTTTTACATTGTTATCTTGCAACACCAAGAAATTAGGGCTAATCTGTAAAGGTTTTTTTTTTTTTTAAAAAAAATAATAATATATGCTGTTGGTATATTAGACAAAAGAATATAATTTGTTGCTCAATTATAAGACGGCATTAAGTTCTCCAATTAATTCTTTGATGTGTATGTGATAGTGGGAGATTCGTAAATTAAGAGCACATTACTCCACAGATATGGCAAATGGTTAATTAGTGAAAAATTTTCTTCTGCACTCCTAATTTTTCTCAAGCATATTGCCATTCTTTTTGTCATTTAATACAATATTTAATCAGTTGGATGTAGCCCTTTTACAGTAGTATTTTCTGCATTTTACACTCAAAACAACAATAACATATGTATCCTAATAATAATGTAAAATGCTAAACAGAAATAACAGTTAATGCCTAACAGATTTGGGTTTCACACAATAAATTTGAAACGAGATTGGTGTCTAAATTCAAACATGAGAATTATTTCAATAGAATATAATGTCATTACACACTCGGAATCAGAATCCATGTTCATGGTCAAAAAATAAATTGTTTCATACTGAATCTTATGGCATGGCCAAAAAGAAAAGAAGAGGGAACACAAAAAAAAAAAAAAAAAGTCTTNAAAAAAAAAAAAAAAAAAAAAAAAAAAGTCTTACGAAACACTTCATAGTTCATATCGTAGTACGTTTATTAGGCTAATTTTGCTGCAAGTCACCCTTGTGACCTTGTCCTGTTTGTGAATTTGCAATTAGTGGGAGATATATATATATATATATAGAGAGAGAGAGAGAGAGAGAGAGAGAAGTCGATTGGGTAGATATGTATGTGATATATGAGATTATTGTAGGCATATATAGCCAAATTTATGGGATAAACATTGGAGATAGCAAATCAATTACAAACATAGGTGCAAACACATCTGTAAGTTACTCCAGGATCATTGGGAAGACAATCTCCTCCATCTACGGAGCCGTGTTTCACATAGCATGCGTTCAGACACTCTGATTTTATGCAGTTACTTTGATATAATACTTCTGTACATGTTTTTGTTTGCGCAACCACATGAACAGACATTGACATAACTGCCAAAACAAAAATATGAAAATGGAGTTTGACAAGTTTATATGACAGATAATAATACTGTTAATTTGAATATGTATGAAGAAATCAGATGTCAATGGACAAACCTGAAATAACAAGGACAAGGAGGAAAATGTGACTGAAAGAAAACTTGGCCATCTCTAAAGAGGACCAATCTTAAATCTCTGTTGTGTATATATGTAGTGGTTGGGAGATGGAGGTATATATATATATAGCATAGTTTGTTAGAGAAATGGATCTAATTTAACAACTACCTAGATATTTTGTCCTTGATCCAAACACATAAAAATATCTGATACACAATTAATCATATTTAAAAAAAAATAGAGTGATGGAAAGTTACCTCATTCTAATGCTAGGACATGCCATAAGCCGCAGTAAAAGTTTACAGTGGTACGGATTGTTTATTGTAAGATTCAAACATATGTTTTATAAACAAAGTAATTTAATCCTTATCAACTGAACCAATTCTTGTTGACCAAAATAATAGAATCAGATTCATGCTAATTAATAGAATCTTGCAGAAAGATTGGATAGTGCAAGTGAGGACTGGTTGACTAACTACTGCCTATCTCAAGAGGCAGGGGAGGTGCACCTAGGTCCCATTTAGGTAAACAGCTTATTTAAGCGCTTATATAAAAATGTCTTATGTAAAAAAAATTTATATCATAAACTCCTTTTAAATTAAGCTATTTAGTATTTTGATACATATTTTAAGAAGCGCTTTTAAAATCTATAAGCTCTTTCTAAAGCATTTGGATAGACAAGTGTATAAGTGCTTATAATTGTAAAAATTATTGAAAAAGACATTAATAAACACTTATTAAAAATTATGTTTGGATAAATAAGCACTTTGTAAAAAAACTATGTTTGGATAAATAAACACTTATGGTTCCAAGTGCAGATTGAAGAACCCATAGCTACCCGTTTGAAGACCCATAGATAGCCTTGGTTCCTTTCATCTTGAGCTTCCATTGACATTACAATTACATGAAGAACGTGGGCATCATTTCCAGCAAGTTTTCATGCCCTCTTCGCTTGCAATGGCATGGAGAAAAACAACCTAATAGACAATTTATTCATTAACTAGTATCTAAAAATTGGGAAAAAAAAAAACTTAAGTTATTAACAAATCTCAAAGCCTTAAGTTATACAACTAATCAAGCTTCAAGCTGATTGTAAATCAGTTGGAGGAGTCCAATTTCTTGCAAATCTTCCACTAGATTCAATTGGGCAATGCAGAGGCTTGGAACATTGAGAATAGATCTAATTTTTGTTTGGGTTACTTCCTGCGATTAGGTTTCTAAGAGAATGAAGCGCTGGCCTCCATTTTGGAGAGTGCTATATATATGTTTTGAAAGAGATTTTTTTAGAGAAAGAAGGCAAAGAGGAGAAGAGCACCTTGTTTGGATTTGGTGTGAATCAATGTGAGTTGGTGTTTATGTGAAGTGAGTATGAACGAAGCAGGGCAATAGACTTTGAAGAAAAATGAAGAGAAGGGAGAGTATCAACAAAGAGGAAAAATGAGAGAAAGAGAGGGGCATAAATGAAAATTGGGTTGTGCCCAGAAGACCAGAAGTGGTAGAAACTTAAAGGGGAGAGGCTAGAGAGGAACGATGAGTTTGAGAGCATCACAAAAAAAAGAAAGAAACAGTGAGAAAAGAGGGAGAGAACGTGTCATCAGAGAATTGGGAGGAATATTAGCTGGAATTGTTTAATTTTATTGGGGACATTTTTGTCAAACGAAATTAGCACAACAATGACCGGTCAAGTCGAAATTAGCTTCCGCATCGGCTATTTTGAAGAAGCTTAAAAATTTAGCTTATGAAAATAAGCTAAAAACAGCTTTTAAGGGATCATAAGTTATTTAAATAAGTCAATCCAAACACACATTTAAATAGTATAAAAATACTTATAATAATAGAGAAGCTCTAATAAGCTATAAGTCACCTATCTAAACGGGTTCCTACGTCAATTCAACTAGCTTATTGCATCTGTTAGCTGTTGATGAATTGGGGATTATTTTGCCCCAAGGTCTTTGGCCCCGTTTATATATATATATATATATATATATATATATATATATCAATTATTAATTAAAAAATTACGTATTTATCTGAATACTAATTAACATTCAGAAATACTAATTTGATTATCAATCAATTTGCTTGGCTATCATAATTTGAACTGTTCAATACTAATTTGAAATATTCTATTCTGCCAATTTGAATATGAATCAGAATGTGTATATATAGTAATAAAAATATATCAAATAATTGTGTGCGTGAAAATCCAGACTAAAATAACAGTGAAAAATAATAAATAAATAAAAAAGGTCAAACACAAATATAATAGTAATTTAACTGCAACTAATCACCAAACATGCGCATTATTTCAATCAAATACAATGTCATCACACCGAATCAGAATTCATGTTAATTGATATCACTTATTAATTTAGAAATTGCTCATTCTGAGTACTAATTGATATTCAAAAATACTAATTTGATTATCAATCAATGACTATTATAATTTGAATTGTTCATCACTAATTTACACAAACACACACACTATAATTTATCAAAAGATCTTCTAAAAAAGTTGAAGTTCATAATGTGTATTTATGGCAATATAAATATTTCAATTGATCGTGTGTGTGTGTGAAAATCCAACCTAGATAACTCTGAAAAATACAAAAAAAAAAAAAAAAAANAAAAAAAAAAAAAAAAAAAAAAAAAAAAAAAACCTTGATTTCAAGGCACCAAATGCGATAATAAATGTTTTCAAGGGGATACTTTAATAGTTGAGCACTGATATTTTATCATGGAGATCTCATATTCAAATCCCATTGAGAACTAGTAAGATAAAATTTTGGGAGGGATAAGCTCCCACTAGCCTACAGGGGGAGGGGGAGGGGGAAACGTGGTAATAAATCTAATGAGGATCGCCCAAAGTCAGTCAAACTCCAAGCTCACTAGCCAGTTGACAATGTGCCGCATCTTCAGCACGACAAAGTAGCACTAGTTTAGCTCTGCAACTATTATAAATACACGCAAAAGACAGTCTAACAAATAACTTGTTAGAACTATACCTAGACTGGATTATCTCTCTTATCACCTACCTATACTAACTTAAGCATTGGAGAGCCTTCCTCAACCCATTGCCGAGCTTGGCTTATTGCAGGTACATCCAGTTCGGGCATTTCTGGCATCAACAAAATCAAATGCAACCAATCACCAAGGAATTTAAAACTTTTTGAGTCTTGTGATTTTGTATCAATACCTTCTGCCGAAGTAATATTATATATATGTTTCCTGTGAACCCAGTATCATAGCTATCCCACATTCATCCTAAAGTGACTACGGTGATAGAAAATCCATGATTCACCATCTTCACTTGCAAATATGAGAGTGTAAAAGCATGTGTTTTCGAATTTCTCTAATATATAGCAGATAAGAACCAGCATAAGCGTTCTATTAATTATTACATCTTTAATTTTTTACAAATAACCTTCTTTTCAATCTTAACAGTTGAAAGCATGATAAAAGACCTTTACTAGGTACTTAATTGAAAAACTTTTCCAGTATACAGCAAGTAAAATTGGCTAAGGCAAACGTTCTCAAAACCAATCAATAACAAATTTTACTTCTAAAACTTCTCAAACCGTTTCAGCCTAGGAAGTTTTACCATAAACATAACTCATGCAACATCAATATTTGGGTACCCTGCAACTGGGATTTCATCTCACTATATAAAACGATCCACAAATGAACATTTTCAGCAAACAAAACAAGCAAACATATACAGTAGTGTACTCTCCTCTCAAATATTCTCATGGCCAGGTTCAGCAATATTTGTTCCATTATGGTGACTATATTTCTATCTTTCACAGTAGCTACTATCTCTGCTACTGAAGACACGTACTTAGATGAATGTGCAAAGCATATTGGATCTCACTGTGGAAAACAAGTTTACGACAACTTATTCCATGATAAGTCCATCACCGAAAAATGTTGTTATAAGCTTGTTCAAACGGGTCAGTCTTGCCACAACAAACTGGTGACGCATTATGTCCAAAAAAATCCAAAGCTGAATTCAAGCGAAGTTTATGCAAAGAGTGCTAAGATTTTCAGCAAATGCGACCAAGTTACCAAACCAGCAGACCCCAAGATTCTGGGTAAATGCAAGGAAAAGTTAGGCTCTCATTGTGCAAAAGAAGTGTTTGGAAAACTAGTCCATGACAAGGCTATCACTAAGCATTGCTGTGAAAAGCTTGTGACAATGGGTTACTCTTGCCATATTAATCTTGTCAAGGATTTGACGCGCACCAACTCTGAGGTCAAGAAAGCCAATGTATATGAAGTTTTGGAGAAGAGCAAGAAGATCTTCCATAACTGTCAAAATGTTAAAATATTGTAGAGAGGATCACCAAATTCATGTTGTTAGCATTTTTGTGCTTGGCTTCCATTTGAAATATGCTGTGCTCAAATATGTAACCATTGGCTCCCTACTTACAAATTACAATTCCCTCCATCAGGCTCATTAGTCATTTGGCTTCAAATCAAGTCTATAAACTTTCATTTCTGGTTACATACACGTCATACTTTACAAGACAATAAACAGAATAAAGTATCATTGTCAATGTTTTTGCTAGGTAATAGTCAATGTAATAAGAATAATTTAACTAAGCTCTAATATCTACACATGGCCTCTATCACGAAAGAAATCTCTAACAGCATTCCATGGACTGCACATGATATGTACCTATAGTCTGAAACAGGATATCTTCAGAATAAGAGAAGACACAAAATGATACAGCAGAGAAGAAAGATAGATACTCTGTTCAGAGACTTGTCAACCTGCATTTCCTGCCTTCTCATTCTAGGACTGCCACTTCCGTTATGAGGGTAAGAATTTACATAACGGTAAGAAAACAAATTTGCATCGGAGCTCCCAAAAATCCTTGCAAAGACCGTCTCCCCAAACATTCCGATCATGGGACTAAAGAAAGCAGTCATAGCTGCACCTCCATGATAAGGTGATCCATTTGCAGCATAGCCTCCATAGAGGTGAGGGAAGTATTGTTGATATTGAAATGGATGTGGTTGTGACTGAAAATAATTTGGATGGAGTTGTTGACCTGGATGAGAAGTAGATGCACTTGCAGAAGTTAACATTGAATTCAAGCTATAAGGAGGTGGCCTTTTAGGTATTCCCAAACCCATCTGGGTTCTCTCGGCTTTAGAAACTGAATTTCCACGGCCATAAAGGGGAACTAATGAGGTATGAGAGATGTCGGCCTTACAAACTGGGCACTTCTGCTGTTGTTCCGATTCATCAGAGGAGCTATGGACTTGAAGCCACCTGTATATGCATGGCCAGCAGTAGAGGTGACCACAGAGAGTGACCACAGGGTCATGCGCAGAGTCCAAGCAAATATTGCAATCAAAGCAATCATTATCAGTATCACTATCACAGACTGTTGTCTGTGCTGAAATAGATTTCAAATTTTTCTTATGCGAGACACCCCCATTAGAGTCCAAGCATGCAGGTTCCACTAAATTTTGTTCCATAGCAATGTGGCCTGTCACAAATTTGAAATTTAAGCATATATAGATTTCCGAGTAACAGATAGGTAAGGAAACATAAAGAATTTATACGTGTGCTTTAAGAGAATCAAGCAGCGGGAGATAGACCATTGGCACACAGTTAAAAGGGGACATGATATTATTTCATTAAAATGCAACAATTATTTTTATGCATTAATACATTACAAAAAGTATGTCATTAGCAATAATTGGGAGTAAACTTAAGTTATATACACAACAGTTCTTAAGCATCTGAAAATGCATACAATACAATTCCTCTTTTTCCAGTGCTTTCCTCCTCCACACCCCTCCCCCCAACCCGGTTTTCTCTTCATGTTTTGGCTTTGACCAAATGACAAAATGATTAAAATTGAAAATAACAATGGACCAGACTAGATGAAATAAATCATAAGAGAAGCAGTGTTACATCATGAGTAATAAGTAGTTATCAATGTCAACGCTTCACCCAAATTCAGTAGAAGAAAAAGGGACATTAACATGCTCACATCATAAGTTGGTCCTCTAAACTTTCTTCTTTTTGATCTAGAAATAGAACCAATAAGATCATACTCAGAAGACTACTAAACCTTCAGAAAGCTGCAATTTTTAGAAAGATCTATTGTAATATACATCCAAAACAAAGTTCTGTTACTACATAATGTAAAGGACTTAGTTTGCTTGAATTGCTTTAATTTTCTACTAAGATCATCAGGATTATATTGGTTCTCCAAATTAACACATTCTTAAAATATCCAAAAAGAAAAAATCTAGAATCTACTCAAATCCAAGATACATTTAATCCCTAGAAAATATTTTGAAACTTTGGTGATTGAAATGGGAGATACGTATATCTTCTCCTTTTCTATTTGCCTGGAATCGCTATAATAAAGTTCTTGAATGTTTCACCAGGGATCACAAATAATAGTTAAGATTCAGGCATGCCAGTGGTTCCTTCAAAATCAAAATCACATACATATTAATAGAGTAGGGATATGTATTAGAATATGTTTCGTAACTAATTCTTAGGAAATAATCATTTCTATGTAGATAATAATTCATAAATATAACTAAGTACCACACATCCTCACATACTATATATGAAACTATAAATATCCATCATCATAATTCTTTAATCAACTTGATTGATTCAATGTTCCTGCCCCGCCAAAGGGACGGTAATCATTCCTCATTAGGCATCAACAATAATCTTAAGCCGAAGAAACATCCTTGATCATAATTTGACATCCTTGCCGCAAGAATAGATGTCAGAAACCGGAAAGTTACCAAAAGAACGTTTTCTAAAAAGAAAATTCTTCCTCAAGTCCACAGAAAAAATGATTTCAAAAACACTTCATTCTGGAAAACAAACTTGGAGGTATAGCAAAACTTATTGATTTGATATTTCTAAAATAGCCATTTCCAAGTTCCCCATTTTCAGTAATTCGAATTACATCAAAGCTAATGCAGAATTGATTCATTTATAAAAGAAAATTCAAAAATCAGGCCCCATACGAAAATCAAATGCATGCAAACTAATTTGGTGGAAAATCAAGAGCAAAAATCAGATACCCAGATAACAACATCCAAAACTGATCCAGAAAAACAAAGGGGCAAAGTAACTTTCTACAGATTCCAAGAAAGAAAAAACCATCTAAGAGAGGAAAAGGACATACCTTTACAAAAGACAACCAGAAATCGACGAAGAACGTAATGGATACAAGAAATCAGAGCTAGCTTGGAAGGCGATGATGAAATGAGTTGGAAGAAAAAAAAAGGGTATAGAATTGGAGTGTTGAGAATGCAATGGACGAGAATGAAAGGTGGAGGAAGAAGATTATGTTGCGGAAACAGTGAGCGGAATGGTGGTGGTGTACTGGTGTCTCTTTATTAACGACGTGATGATGGCGCTTTCACCGCGTCTGCCGTCTGCTTGCCATTTTTAATATTTATTTTTGGTAATACATTTAAATATTTTTATTAAATTAAGGAGATTTTTTAGGTTTTTTTATGTAATATATTATATTATATAAAAATAATTAATATATAAATGATATATATATAAATTAATTATTTTAAATTTATTTAAAAAATAAAATAAAATAAAATAAAATATATTTATATTTATATTTAATTCCGTTAAATTAAATTTTCAACTTTATTTTTTAACAGAATTTCCCCCTTAATTTTAACGCCTTCAACTCTTTTTTTTTTTTTTTT